>JAFDVH010000036.1:267081-291745 GCA_019176425.1 Megalops atlanticus
TGGCCTTGTTGAAACTGTGTTTTGACTCTGAAATTGCATTTGAGAGTGTTTCTGGCCTTGTACTGAAACTCTGTGTTGAGTGAATATCTGACTAAGAATCACTTTTTTGCACCCTAAAAATGCATTTTAGAGCATTTCTTTTATTCTAGTGAACCCTGTTGAGTTAATATTTGCACTAAGACTCACTTTTGGTCTCTGAAAGTGCATTTGACAGCGTTTTCTGGCCTTCTACTGAAACCTTCTGTTGAGTGAATATCTCCACTAAGAATCATTTTTGGACTCTTAAAAGTGCATTTGAGACCGTTTTTGCCCATCCAGTGGAAATTTCTGTTCACTGATGTCTGCCCTGAGAAACACTTATTTGCACTCTGAAAGTGCATTTGAGAGCATTTCTGGCCTTCCAGTGGAAACTCTGTATTGAGGATTATCTGCCCTGAGAATCACTTTTTACACTCTGAAAGTTCTTCTTAGAGAGTTTCTGGCCTTTTAGTGGAAACTTTGTGTTGAACGAATATCTGCACTAATAATCACTTTTTTGGACTCTTAAAGTGCATTTGAAAGCGTTTCTGGCCTTCCAGTGGAAACTCTGTGTTGACCAAATATCTTCCCTGAGATCTGCGTTTTGGACTCTGATAATGCATTTGAGGGACGTTTCTGGCTTTCCAATGGAAACTCTTTGTTGAGTTAATATCTGCACTAAGAATCACGTTTTTGGACTCTGAAAGAGCTTTTGACAGCGTTTTTTCCCTTCCAGTGGAAACTCTGTGTTGACCAAATATCTTCCCTGAGAATCACAGTTTTAGACTCTGAAAGTGTGTTTGAGAGCGTTTCTGGCCTTCTAGTGGAAACTCTGTGTTGAGTGAATATCTGACTAAGAATCACTTTTTGGACTCTGAAATTGCATTTGAGAGTGTTTCTGGCCTTGTACTGGAAACTCTGTGTTGAGTGAATATCTGACTAAGAATCACTTTTTTGCACCCTGAAATGCATTTTAGAGCATTTCTTGCATTCTAGTGAAACCCTGTGTTGAGTGAATATCTGACTAAGAATCACTTTTTGCACCCTAAAATGCATTTTAGAGCATTTCTTTTATTCTAGTGGAAACTCTGTGTTGAGTTAATATTTGCACTAAGAATCACTTTTGGTCTCTGAAAGTGCATTTGAGAGCGTTTCTGGCCTTCTACTGGAAACCTTCTGTTGAGTGAATATCTGCGCTTCTAAGAATCATTTTTGGACTCTGAAAGTGCATTCGAGATCGTTTGCCCCTTCCAGTGGAAATTCTGTGTTCACTGATATCTGCCCTGAGAACACTTTTTTTGCACTCTGAAAGTGCATTTGAGAGCATTTCTGGCCTTCAGTGGAAACTGTGTGTTGAGTGATTATCTGCCCTGAGAATCACTTTTTGGACTCTGAAAGTGCCTCTTAGAGAGTTTCTGGCCTTTTAGTGGAAACTTTTGTGTTGAACGAATATATCTAATAATCACTTTTTGGACTCTGAAAGTGCCTCTTAGAGAGTTTCTGGCCTTCCAGTGGAAACTCTGTGTTGACCAAATATCTTCCCTGAGATCACGGTTTGGACTCTGAAAATGCATTTGAGAGCGTTTCTGGCTTTCCAATGGAAACTCTTTGTTGAGTTAATATCTGCACTAAGAATCACTTTTGGACTCTGAAAATGTAGTTTAGAGCGTTTAGCCTACTACTGGAAACTCTGTGTGGAGTGAATATGAGCACTAAGAATCACTTTTTTGCACTCTGAAAATGCATTTGACAGCGTTTCTGGCCTTCCAGTGAAACTCTGTGTTGAGTGATTATCTGCCCTGAGAATCACTTTTGGACTCTGAAAGTGCTTCTTAGAGAGTTTCTTGCCTTTAGTGGAAACTTTGTGTTGAACGAATATCTGCACTAATAATCACTTTTTTTGGACTCTGAAAGTGCATTTGAGAGCGTTTCTGGCCTTGTACTGGAAACTCTGTGTTGACTGAATATCTGCATTAAGAATCACTTTTTGGACTCTGAACATGCATTTGAGAGCGTTTCTAGCCTACTACTGAAACTCTGTGTGGGTGAATATCTGCACTAAGAATCACTTTTTGGACTCTTAAAGTGCATTTGAAAAGCGTTTCTGGCCTTCCAGTGAAACTCTGTGTTGACCAAATATCTTCCCTGAGATCACCGTTTTGGACTCTGATAATGCATTTGAGAGCGTTTCTGGCCTTCCAGTGGAAACTCTGTGTTGAGTGATTATCTGCCCTGAGAATCACTTTTTTGGACTCTGAAAGTGCTTCTTAGAGAGTTTCTTGCCTTTTAGTGGAAACTTTGTGTTGAATGAATATCTGCACTAATAATCACTTTTTTGGACTCTGAAAGTGCATTTGAGAGCGTTTCTGGCTTTCCAATGGAAACTCTTTGTTGAGTTAATATCTGCACCAAGAATCACTTTTGAACTCTGAAAGAGCTTTTGAGAGCTTATTTGCCCTTCCAGTGGAAACTCTGTGTTGACCTAATATCTTCCCTGAGAATCACAGTTTTAGACTCTGAAAGTGTGTTTGAGAGCGTTTCTGGCCTTGTACTGGAAACTCTGTGTTGAGTGAATATCTGACTAAGAATCACTTTTTTGGACCCTGAAAATGCATTTTAGAGCATTTCTTTTATTCTAGTGGAAACTCTGTGTTGAGTTAATATTTGCACTAAGAATCACTTTTTGGTCTCTGAAAGTGCATTTGAGAGCGTTTTGCCCTTCCAGTGGAAATTCTGTGTTCACTGATATCTGCCCTGAGAAACACTTTTTTGCACTCTGAAAGTGCATTTGAGAACATTTCTGGCCTTCCATTGGAAACTCTGTGTTGAGTGAATATCTGACTAAGAATCACTTTTTTGGACTCTGAAATTGCATTTGAGAGTGTTTCTGGCCTTGTACTGGAAATTCTGTGTTGAGTGAATATCTGACTAAGAATTACTTGTTTTGCACCCTGAAAATGCATTTTAGAGCATTTCTTGCATTCTAGTGGAAACTCTGTGTTGAGTGATTATCTACACTGAGAATCGCTATTTTGGACTCTGAAAGTGCTTCTTACAAAGTTTCTGGCCTTTTTAGTGGAAACTTCTTGTTGAACGAATATCTGCACTAATAATCACTTTTTGGACTCTGAAAGATCCTTTGAGAGCGTTTTTGCCCTTCCAGTGGAAACTCTGTGTTGAGTGAATATCTGACTAAGAATCACTTTTTTGGAGCCTGAAAATGCATTTTAGAGCATTTCTTTTATTCTAGTGGAAACTCTGTGTTGAGTTAATATTTGCACTAAGAATCACTTTTTTGGTCTCTGAAAGTGCATTTGAGAGCGTTTTTGCCCTTCCAGTGGAAATTCTGTGTTCACTGATATCTGCCCTGAGAAACACTTTTTTGCACTCTGAAAGTGCATTTGAGAACATTTCTGGCCTTCCAATGGAAACTTTTTGTTGAGTTAATATCTGCACTAAGAATCACTTTTTTGGACTCTGAAAATGTATTTTAGAGCGTTTCTAGCCTACTACTGGAAACTCTGTGTGGAGTGTATATCTGCACTAAGAATCACTTTTGGACTCTGAAAGAGCTTTTGACAGCGTTTTTGCCCTTCCAGTGGAAACTCTGTGTTGACCTAAAATCTTCCCTGAGAATCACAGTTTTAGACTCTGAAAGTGTGTTTGAGAGCGTTTCTGGCCTTCTAGTGGAAACTCTGTGTTGAGTTAATATTTGCACTAAGAATCACTTATGCACTCTGAAAAGAGCTTTTGAGAGCGTTTTTGCCCTTCCAGTGGAAACTCTGTGTTGACTGATATCTGCCCTGAGAAACACTTTTTTGGACTCTGATAATGCATTTGAGAGTGTTTCTGGCTTTCCAATGGAAACTCTTTGTTGAGTTAATATCTGCACTAAGAATCACTTTTTGGACTCTGAAAATGTATTTTAGAGCGTTTCTAGCCTAGTACTGGAAACTCTGAGTGGAGTGAATATCTGCACTAAGAATCACTTTTTTGGTCTCTGAAAATGCATTTTAGAGCATTTCTTGCATTCTAGTGGAAACTCTGTGTTGAGTGATTATCTGCCCTGAGAATTGCTTTTTTGGTCTCTGAAAATGCATTTGAGAGCATTTCTGGCCTTCTATTGGAAACTCTGTGTTGTCTGAATATCTGCACTAAGAATCACTTTTTTCTACTCTGAAAATGCATTTGAGAGCGTTTCTGGCCTTTTTTTTTGGAAACTCTGTGTTGACCTTATATCTTCCCCGAGAATCACAGTTTTGGACTCTGAAAATGCATTTGAGAGCGTTTCTGCCATTTTAGTGGATACTCTGTGTTGACCTAATATCTTCACTGAGAATCACTGTTTTGGACTCTGAAAATAAATTTAAGAGCGGTTCTGGCCTTCTACTGGAAACTTTGCGTTGAGTGAACATCTGGACAAAGAATCACTTTTTTTGACCCTGAAAATGCATTTTAGAGCATTTCTTGCATTCTAGTGGAAACTCTGTGTTGAGTTAATATTTGCACTAAGAATCACTTATGCACTCTGAAAGAGCTTTTTGAGAGCGTTTTTGCCCTTCCAGTGGAAACTCTGTGTTGACTGATATCTGCCCTGAGAAACACTTTTTTGGACTCTGAAAGTGCATTTGAGAGCGTTTCTGGCCTTCCAGTGGAAACTCTGTGTTGAGTGATTATCTGCCCTGAGAATCACTTTTTTTACACTCTGAAAGTTCTTCTTAGAGTTTCTGGCCTTTTAGTGGAAACTTTGTGTTGAACGAATATCTGCACTAATAATCACTTTTTGGACTCTTAAAATGCATTTGAAAGCGTTTCTGGCCTTCCAGTGGAAACTCTGTATTGACCAAATATCTTCCCTGAGATCACCGTTTTGGAATCTGATAATGCATTTGAGAGCGTTTCTGGCTTTCCAATGGAAACTCTTTGTTGACTTAATATCTGCACTAAGAATCACTTTTTTGGACTCTGAAAATATATTTTAGAGCGTTTCTAGCCTACTACTGGAAACTCTGTGTGAGTGAATATCTGCACTAAGAATCACTTTTGAACTATGAAAGAGCTTTTGACAGCGTTTTTGCCCTTCCAGTCGAAACTCTGTGTTGACCTAAAATCTTCCTGAGAATCACAGTTTTAGACTCTGAAAGTGTGTTTGAGAGCGTTTCTGGCCTTCTAGTGGAAACTCTGTGTTGAGTGAATATCTGACTAAGAATCACTTTTTTGGACTCTGAAAGTGCATTTGAGAGCGTTTCTGGCCTTGTACTGGAAACTCTGTGTTGACTGAATATCTGCATTAAGAATCACTTTTTGGACTCTGAACATGCATTTGAGAGCGTTTCTAGCCTACTACTGAAACTCTGTGTGGATTGAATATCTGCACTAAGAATCACTTTTGGACTCTGAAAGAGCTTTTGACAGCGTTTTTGCCCTTCCAGTCGAAACTATGTGTTGACCTAAAATCTTCCTGAGAATAACAGTTTTAGACTCTGAAAGTGTGTTTGCGAGCGTTTCTGGCCTTCTAGTGGAAACTCTGTGTTGAGTGAATATCTGACTAAGAATCACTTTTTTGGACTCTGAAATTGCATTTGAGAGTGTTTCTGGCCTTGTGCTGGAAATTCTGTGTTGAGTGAATATCTGACTAAGAATTACTTTTTTGCACCCTGAAAATGCATTTTAGAGCATTTCTTGCATTCTAGTGGAAACTCTGTGTTGAGTGATTATCTACACTGAGAATCGCTATTTTGGACTCTGAAAGTGCTTCTTACAAAGTTTCTGGCCTTTTAGTGGAAACTTCTTGTTGAACGAATATCTGCACTAATAATCACTTTTTGGACTCTGAAAGATCCTTTGAGAGCGTTTTTGCCCTTCCAGTGGAAACTCTGTATTGACTGATGTCTGCACTATGAATCACTTTTTTGATTCTGAAAATGCATTTGAGAGCATTTCTGGCCTTGTATTGGAAACTCTGTGTTGTCTGAATATCTGCACTAAGAATCACTTTTTTGGACTCTGAAATTGCATTTGAGAGTGTTTCTGGCCTTGTACTGGAAACTCTGTGTTGAGTGAATTTCTGACTAAGAATCACTTTTTGGACCCTGAAAATGCATTTTAGAGCATTTCTTTTATTCTAGTGGAAACTCTGTGTTGAGTTAATATTTGCACTAAGAATCACTTTTTTGGTCTCTGAAAGTGCATTTGAGAGCGTTTTTGCCCTTCCAGTGGAAATTCTGTGTTGAGTGATTATCTGCCCTGAGAATCACTTTTTTGGACTCTGAAAGTGCCTCTTAGAGAGTTTCTGGCCTTTTAGTGGAAACTTTGTGTTGAACGAATATCTGCACTAATAATCACTTTTTTGGACTCTTAAAGTGCATTTGAAAGCGTTTCTGGCCTTCCAGTGGAAACTCTGTATTGACCAAATATCTTCCCTGAGATCACCGTTTTGGAATCTGATAATGCATTTGAGAGCGTTTCTGGCTTTCCAAGGGAAACTCTTTGTTGACTTAATATCTGCACTAAGAATCACTTTTTTGGACTCTGAAAATGTATTTTAGAGCGTTTCTAGCCTACTACTGGAAACTCTGTGTGGAGTGAATATCTGCACTAAGAATCACTTTTGAACTATGAAAGAGCTTTTGACAGCGTTTTTGGCCTTCCAGTCGAAACTCTGTGTTGACCTAAAATCTTCCCTGAGAATCACAGTTTTAGACTCTGAAAGTGTGTTTGAGAGCGTTTCTGGCCTTCTAGTGGAAACTCTGTGTTGAGTGAATATCTGACTAAGAATCACTTTTTTGGACTCTGAAAGTGCATTTGAGAGCGTTTCTGGCCTTGTACTGGAAACTCTGTGTTGACTGAATATCTGCATTAAGAATCACTTTTTTGGATTTTGAACATGCATTTGAGAGCGTTTCTAGCCTACTACTGGAAACTCTGTGTGGCGTGAATATCTGCACTAAGAATCACTTTTGGACTCTGAAAGAGCTTTTGACAGCGTTTTTGCCCTTCCAGTGGAAATATGTGTTGACCTAAAATCTTCCCTGAGAATAACAGTTTTAGACTCTGAAAGTGTGTTTGAGAGCGTTTCTGGCCTTCTAGTGGAAACTCTGTGTTGAGTGAATATCTGACTAAGAATCACTTTTTTGGACTCTGAAATTGCATTTGAGAGTGTTTCTGGCCTTGTGCTGGAAATTCTGTGTTGAGTGAATATCTGACTAAGAATTACTTTTTTGCACCCTGAAAATGCATTTTAGAGCATTTCTTGCATTTTAGTGGAAACTCTGTGTTGAGTGATTATCTACACTGAGAATCGCTATTTTGGACTCTGAAAGTGCTTCTTACAAAGTTTCTGGCCTTTTAGTGGAAACTTCTTGTTGAACGAATATCTGCACTAATAATCACTTTTTGGACTCTGAAAGATCCTTTGAGAGCGTTTTTGCCCTTCCACTGGAAACTCTGTATTGACTGATATCTGCACTATGAATCACTTTTTTGATTCTGAAAATGCATTTGAGAGCATTTCTGGCCTTGTATTGGAAACTCTGTGTTGTCTGAATATCTGCACTAAGAATCACTTTTTTGGACTCTGAAATTGCATTTGAGAGTGTTTCTGGCCTTGTACTGGAAACTCTGTGTTGAGTGAATTTCTGACTAAGAATCACTTTTTTGGACCCTGAAAATGCATTTTAGAGCATTTCTTTTATTCTAGTGGAAACTCTGTGTTGAGTTAATATTTGCACTAAGAATCACTTTTTTGGTCTCTGAAAGTGCATTTGAGAGCGTTTTTGCCCCTCCAGTGGAAATTCTGTGTTCACTGATATCTGCCCTGAGAAACAGTTTTTTGCACTCTGAAAGTGCATTTGAGAACATTTCTGGCCTTCCATTGGAAACTCTGTGTTGAGTGATTATCTGCCCTGAGAATCACTTTTTTGGACTCTGAAAGTGCCTCTTAGAGAGTTTCTTGCCTTTTAGTGGAAACTTTGTGTTGAACGAATATCTGCACTAATAATCACTTTTTTGGACTCTGAAAGTGCATTTGAAAGCGTTTCTGGCCTTCCAGTGGAAACTCTGTGTTGACCAAATATCTCCCCTGAGATCACCGTTTTGGACTCTGATAATGCATTTGAGAGCGTTTCTGGCTTACCAATGGAAACTTTTTGTTGAGTTAATATCTGCACTAAGAATCACTTTTTTGGACTCTGAAAATGTATTTTAGAGCGTTTCTAGCCTTCCAGGGGAAACTCTGTGTTGAGTGATTATCTGCCCTGAGAATCACTTTTTTACACTCTGAAAGTTCTTCTTAGAGAGTTTCTGGCCTTTTAGTGGAAACTTTGTGTTGAACGAATATCTTCACTGAGAATCACTGTTTTGGACTCTGAAAATAAATTTAAGAGCGGTTCTGGCCTTCTACTGGAAACTTTGCGTTGAGTGAACATCTGGACAAAGAATCACTTTTTTTGACCCTGAAAATGCATTTTAGAGCATTTCTTGCATTCTAGTGGAAACTCTGTGTTGAGTTAATATTTGCACTAAGACTCACTATTGCACTCTGAAAGAGCTTTTGAGAGCGTTTTTGCCCTTCCAGTGGAAACTTTGTGTTGACTGATATCTGCCCTGAGAAACACTTTTTTGGACTCTGAAAGTGCATTTGAGAGCGTTTCTGGCCTTCCAGTGGAAACTCTGTGTTGAGTGATTATCTGCCCTGAGAATCACTTTTTACACTCTGAAAGTTCTTCTTAGAGAGTTTCTGGCCTTTTTTAGTGGAAACTTTGTGTTGAACGAATATCTGCACTAATAATCACTTTTTTGGACTCTTAAAGTGCATTTGAAAGCGTTTCTGGCCTTCCAGTGGAAACTCTGTATTGACCAAATATCTTCCCTGAGATCACCGTTTTGGAATCTGATAATGCATTTGAGAGCGTTTCTGGCTTTCCAATGGAAACTCTTTGTTGACTTAATATCTGCACTAAGAATCACTTTTTTGGACTCTGAAAATGTATTTTAGAGCGTTTCTAGCCTACTACTGGAAACTCTGTGTGGAGTGAATATCTGCACTAAGAATCACTTTTGAACTATGAAAGAGCTTTTGACAGCGTTTTTGCCCTTCCAGTCGAAACTCTGTGTTGACCTAAAATCTTCCCTGAGAATCACAGTTTTAGACTCTGAAAGTGTGTTTGAGAGCGTTCTGGCCTTCTAGTGGAAACTCTGTGTTGAGTGAATATCTGACTAAGAATCACTTTTTTGGACTCTGAAAGTGCATTTGAGAGCGTTTCTGGCCTTGTACTGGAAACTCTGTGTTGACTGAATATCTGCATTAAGAATCACTTTTTTGGACTCTGAACATGCATTTGAGAGCGTTTCTAGCCTACTACTGGAAACTCTGTGTGGAGTGAATATCTGCACTAAGAATCACTTTTGGACTCTGAAAGAGCTTTTGACAGCGTTTTTGCCCTTCCAGTCGAAACTATGTGTTGACCTAAAATCTTCCTGAGAATAACAGTTTTAGACTCTGAAAGTGTGTTTGAGAGCGTTCTGGCCTTCTAGTGGAAACTCTGTGTTGAGTGAATATCTGACTAAGAATCACTTTTTGGACTCTGAAATTGTATTTGAGAGTGTTTCTGGCCTTGTGCTGGAAATTCTGTGTTGAGTGAATATCTGACTAAGAATTACTTTTTTGCACCCTGAAAATGCATTTTAGAGCATTTCTTGCATTCTAGTGGAAACTCTGTGTTGAGTGATTATCTACACTGAGAATCGCTATTTTGGACTCTGAAAGTGCTTCTTACAAAGTTTCTGGCCTTTTAGTGGAAACTTCTTGTTGAACGAATATCTGCACTAATAATCACTTTTTGGACTCTGAAAGATCCTTTGAGAGCGTTTTTGCCCTTCCAGTGGAAACTCTGTATTGACTGATATCTGCACTAAGAATCACTTTTTTGGTCTCTGAAAGTGCATTTGAGAGCGTTTTTGCCCTTCCAGTGGAAACTCTGTGTTGAGTTAATATTTGCACTAAGAATCACTTTTTTGATCTCTGAAAGTGCATTTGAGAGCGTTTTTGCCCTTCCAGTGGAAATTCTGTGTTCACTGATATCTGCCCTGAGAAACAGTTTTTTGCACTCTGAAAGTGCATTTGAGAACATTTCTGGCCTTCCATTGGAAACTCTGTGTTGAGTGATTATCTGCCCTGAGAATCACTTTTTTGGACTCTGAAAGTGCCTCTTAGAGAGTTTCTGGCCTTTTAGTGGAAACTTTGTGTTGAACGAATATCTGCACTAATAATCACTTTTTTGGACTCTGAAAGTGCATTTGAAAGCGTTTCTGGCCTTCCAGTGGAAACTCTGTGTTGACCAAATATCTTCCCTTAGATCACCGTTTTGGACTCTGATAATGCATTTGAGAGCGTTTCTGGCTTTCCAATGGAAACTTTTTGTTGAGTTAATATCTGCACTAAGAATCACTTTTTTGGACTCTGAAAATGTATTTTAGAGCGTTTCTAGCCTACTACTGGAAACTCTGTGTGGAGTGAATATCTGCACTAAGAATCACTTTTGGACTCTGAAAGAGCTTTTGACAGCGTTTTTGCCCTTCCAGTCGAAACTCTGTGTTGACCTAAAATCTTCCCTGAGAATCACAGTTTTAGACTCTGAAAGTGTGTTTGAGAGCGTTTCTGGCCTTCTAGTGGAAACTCTGTGTTGAGTGAATATCTGACTAAGAATCACTTTTTTGGACTCCTAAATTGCATTTGAGAGTGTTTCTGGCCTTGTACTGGAAACTCTGTGTTGAGTTAATATCTGACTAAGAATTACTTTTTTGCACCCTGAAAATGCATTTTAGAGCATTTCTTGCATTCTAGTGGAAACTCTGTGTTGAGTGATTATCTACACTGAGAATCGCTATTTTGTACTCTGAAAGTGCTTCTTACAAAGTTTCTGGCCTTTTAGTGGAAACTTCTTGTTGAACGAATATCTGCACTAATAATCACTTTTTGGACTCTGAAAGATCCTTTGAGAGCGTTTTGCCCTTCCAGTGGAAACTCTGTATTGACTGATATCTGCACTAAGAATCACTTTTGATTCTGAAAATGCATTTGAGAGCATTTCTGGCCTTGTATTGGAAACTCTGTGTTGTCTGAATATCTGCACTAAGAATCACTTTTTGGACTCTGAAATTGCATTTGAGAGTGTTTCTGGCCTTGTACTGGAAACTCTGTGTTGAGTGAATATCTGACTAAGAATCACTTTTTGGACCCTGAAAATGCATTTTAGAGCATTTCTTTTATTCTAGTGGAAACTCTGTGTTGAGTTAATATTTGCACTAAGAATCACTTTTTGGTCTCTGAAAGTGCATTTGAGAGCGTTTTTGCCCTTCCAGTGGAAATTCTGTGTTCACTGATATCTGCCCTGAGAAACACTTTTTTGCACTCTGAAAGTGCATTTGAGAACATTTCTGGCCTTCCATTGGAAACTCTGTGTTGAGTGATTATCTGCCCTGAGAATCACTTTTTTGGACTCTGAAAGTGCCTCTTAGAGAGTTTCTGGCCTTTTAGTGGAAACTTTGTGTTGAACGAATATCTGCACTAATAATCACTTTTTTGGACTTTGAAAGTGCATTTGAAAGCGTTTCTGGCCTTCCAGTGGAAACTCTGTGTTGACCAAATATCTTCCCTGAGATCACCGTTTTGGACTCTGATAATGCATTTGAGAGCGTTTCTGGCTTTCCAATGGAAACTTTTTGTTGAGTTAATATCTGCACTAAGAATCACTTTTTTGGACTCTGAAAATGTATTTTAGAGCGTTTCTAGCCTACTACTGGAAACTCTGTGTGGAGTGAATATCTGCACTAAGAATCACTTTTGGACTCTGAAAGAGCTTTTGACAGCGTTTTTGCCCTTCCAGTGGAAACTCTGTGTTGACCTAAAATCTTCCTGAGAATCACAGTTTTAGACTCTGAAAGTGTGTTTGAGAGCGTTCTGGCCTTCTAGTGGAAACTCTGTGTTGAGTTAATATTTGCACTAAGAATCACTTATGCACTCTGAAAGAGCTTTTGAGAGCGTTTTTGCCCTTCCAGTGGAAACTCTGTGTTGACTGATATCTGCCCTGAGAAACACTTTTTTGGACTCTGAAAGTGCATTTGAGAGCGTTTCTGGCCTTCCAGTGGAAACTCTGTGTTGAGTGATTATCTGTCCTGAGATCACCGTTTTGGACTCTGATAATGCATTTGAGAGTGTTTCTGGCTTTCCAATGGAAACTCTTTGTTGAGTTAATATCTGCACTAAGAATCACTTTTTTGGACTCTGAAAATGTATTTTAGAGCGTTTCTAGCCTAGTACTGGAAACTCTGAGTGGAGTGAATATCTGCACTAAGAATCACTTTTTTGGTCTCTGAAAATGCATTTTAGAGCATTTCTTGCATTCTAGTGGAAACTCTGTGTTGAGTGATTATCTGCCCTGAGAATTGCTCTTTTGGTCTCTGAAAATGCATTTGAGAGCATTTCTGGCCTTGTATTGGAAACTCTGTGTTGTCTGAATATCTGCACTAAGAATCACTTTTTTGGACTCTGAAATTGCATTTGAGAGTGTTTCTGGCCTTGTACTGGAAACTCTGTGTTGAGTGAATTTCTGACTAAGAATCACTTTTTGGACCCTGAAAATGCATTTTAGAGCATTTCTTTTATTCTAGTGGAAACTCTGTGTTGAGTTAATATTTGCACTAAGAATCACTTTTTGGTCTCTGAAAGTGCATTTGAGAGCGTTTTTGCCCTTCCAGTGGAAATTCTGTGTTCACTGATATCTGCCCTGAGAAACAGTTTTTGCACTCTGAAAGTGCATTTGAGAACATTTCTGGCCTTCCATTGGAAACTCTGTGTTGAGTGATTATCTGCCCTGAGAATCACTTTTGGACTGTGAAAGTGCCTCTTAGAGAGTTTCTGGCCTTTAGTGGAAACTTTGTGTTGAGTGACGAATATCTGCACTAATAATCACTTTTTTTGGACTCTGAAAGTGCATTTGAAAGCGTTTCTGGCCTTCCAGTGGAAACTCTGTGTTGACCAAATATCTTCCTTAGATCACCGTTTTGGACTCTGATAATGCATTTGAGAGCGTTTCTGGCTTTCCAATGGAAACTTTTTGTTGAGTTAATATCTGCACTAAGAATCACTTTTTTGGACTCTGAAAATGTATTTTAGAGCGTTTCTAGCCTACTACTGGAAACTCTGTGTGAGTGAATATCTGCACTAAGAATCACTTTTGGACTCTGAAAGAGCTTTTGACAGCGTTTTTGCCCTTCCAGTCGAAACTCTGTGTTGACCTAAAATCTTCCCTGAGAATCACAGTTTTAGACTCTGAAAGTGTGTTTGAGAGCGTTTCTGGCCTTCTAGTGGAAACTCTGTGTTGAGTGAATATCTGACTAAGAATCACTTTTTTGGACTCTGAAATTGCATTTGAGAGTGTTTCTGGCCTTGTACTGGAAACTCTGTGTTGAGTTAATATCTGACTAAGAATTACTTTTTTGCACCCTGAAAATGCATTTTAGAGCATTTCTTGCATTCTAGTGGAAACTCTGTGTTGAGTGATTATCTACACTGAGAATCGCTATTTTGTACTCTGAAAGTGCTTCTTACAAAGTTTCTGGCCTTTTAGTGGAAACTTCTTGTTGAACGAATATCTGCACTAATAATCACTTTTTGGACTCTGAAAGATCCTTTGAGAGCGTTTTTGCCCTTCCAGTGGAAACTCTGTATTGACTGATATCTGCACTAAGAATCACTTTTTTGATTCTGAAAATGCATTTGAGAGCATTTCTGGCCTTGTATTGGAAACTCTGTGTTGTCTGAATATCTGCACTAAGAATCACTTTTTTGGACTCTGAAATTGCATTTGAGAGTGTTTCTGGCCTTGTACTGGAAACTCTG
This sequence comes from Megalops atlanticus, assembly GCA_019176425.1. Lineage (NCBI taxonomy): Eukaryota > Metazoa > Chordata > Actinopteri > Elopiformes > Megalopidae > Megalops > Megalops atlanticus. The sequence goes on from JAFDVH010000036.1 coordinate 281,000, forward strand.
TGTTGAGTGAATATCTGACTAAGAATCACTTTTTGGACCCTGAAAATGCATTTTAGAGCATTTCTTTTATTCTAGTGGAAACTCTGTGTTGAGTTAATATTTGCACTAAGAATCACTTTTTGGTCTCTGAAAGTGCATTTGAGAGCGTTTTGCCCTTCCAGTGGAAATTCTGTGTTCACTGATATCTGCCCTGAGAAACACTTTTTTGCACTCTGAAAGTGCATTTGAGAACATTTCTGGCCTTCCATTGGAAACTCTGTGTTGAGTGATTAGCTGCCCTGAGAATCACTTTTTTGGACTCTGAAAGTGCCTCTTAGAGAGTTTCTGGCCTTTTAGTGGAAACTTTGTGTTGAACGAATATCTGCACTAATAATCACTTTTTTGGACTTTGAAAGTGCATTTGAAAGCGTTTCTGGCCTTCCAGTGGAAACTCTGTGTTGACCAAATATCTTCCCTGAGATCACCGTTTTGGACTCTGATAATGCATTTGAGAGCGTTTCTGGCTTTCCAATGGAAACTTTTTGTTGAGTTAATATCTGCACTAAGAATCACTTTTTTGGACTCTGAAAATGTATTTTAGAGCGTTTCTAGCCTACTACTGGAAACTCTGTGTGGAGTGAATATCTGCACTAAGAATCACTTTTGGACTCTGAAAGAGCTTTTGACAGCGTTTTTGCCCTTCCAGTGGAAACTCTGTGTTGACCTAAAATCTTCCTGAGAATCACAGTTTTAGACTCTGAAAGTGTGTTTGAGAGCGTTTCTGGCCTTCTAGTGGAAACTCTGTGTTGAGTGAATATCTGACTAAGAATCACTTTTTTGGACTCTGAAATTGCATTTGAGAGTGTTTCTGGCCTCGTACTGGAAACTCTGTGTTGGGTGAATATCTGATTAAAAATCACTTTTTTGCACCCTGAAAATGCATTTTAGAGCATTTCTTGCATTCTAGTGGAAACTCTGTGTTGAGTGATTGTCTGCCCTGAGAATTACTATTTTGGTCTCTGTAAATACATTTGAGAGCGTTTCTGGCCTTTTAGTGGAAACTCTGTGTTGACCTTATATCTTCCCCGAGAATCACAGTTTTGGACTCTGAAAATGCATTTGAGAGCGTTTCTGCCATTTTAGTGGATACTCTGTGTTGACCTAATATCTTCACTGAGAATCACTGTTTTGGACTCTGAAAATACATTTAAGAGCGATTCTGGCCTTCTACTGGAAACTTTGCGTTGAGTGAACATCTGGACAAAGAATCACTTTTTTTGACCCTGAAAAAGCATTTTAGAGCATTTCTTGCATTCTAGTGGAAACTCTGTGTTGAGTTAATATTTGCACTAAGAATCACTTATGCACTCTGAAAGAGCTTTTGAGAGCGTTTTTGCCCTTCCAGTGGAAACTCTGTGTTGACTGATATCTGCCCTGAGAAACACTTTTTTGGACTCTGAAAGTGCATTTGAGAGCGTTTCTGGCCTTCCAGTGGAAACTCTGTGTTGAGTGATTATCTGCCCTGAGAATCACTTTTTTACACTCTGAAAGTTCTTCTTAGAGAGTTTCTGGCCTTTTAGTGGAAACTTTGTGTTGAACGAATATCTGCACTAATAATCACTTTTTTGGACTCTTAAAGTGCATTTGAAAGCGTTTCTGGCCTTCCAGTGGAAACTCTGTATTGACCAAATATCTTCCCTGAGATCACCGTTTTAGAACTGATAATGCATTTGAGAGCGTTTCTGGCTTTCCAATGGAAACTCTTTGTTGAGTGAATATCTGCACTAAGAATCACTTTTGAACTATGAAAGAGCTTTTGACAGCGTTTTTGCCCTTCCAGTCGAAACTCTGTGTTGACCTAAAATCTTCCCTGAGAATCACAGTTTTAGACTCTGAAAGTGTGTTTGAGAGCGTTTCTGGCCTTCTAGGGGAAACTCTGTGTTGAGTGAATATCTGACTAAGAATCACTTTTTTGGACTCTGAAATTGCATTTGAGAGTGTTTCTGGCCTTGTACTGGAAAGTCTGTGTTGAGTGAATATCTGACTAAGAATCACTTTTTTGCACCCTGAAAATGCATTTGAGAGCATTTCTGGCCTTGTATTGGAAACTCTGTGTTGTCTGAATATCTGCACTAAGAATCACTTTTTTGGACTCTGAAATTGCATTTGAGAGTGTTTCTGGCCTTGTACTGGAAACTCTGTGTTGAGTGAATATCTGACCAAGAATCACTTTTTTGCACCCTAAAAATGCATTTTAGAGCATTTCTTTTATTCTAGTGGAAACTTTGTGTTGAGTTAATATTTGCACTAAGAATCACTTTTTTGGTCTCTGAAAGTGCATTTGAGAGCGTTTCTGGCCTTCTACTGGAAACCTTCTGTTGAGTGAATATCTGCACTAAGAATCATTTTTTGGACTCTGAAAGTGCCTTTGATACCGTTTTTGCCCATCCAGTGGAAATTCTCTGTTCACTGATATCTGCCCTGAGAAACACTTTTTTGCACTCTGAAAGTGCATTTGAGAGCATTTCTGGCCTTCCAGTGGAAACTCTGTGTTGAGTGATTATCTGCCCTGAGAATCACTTTTTTGGACTCTGAAAGTGCTTCTCAGAGAGTTTCTTGCCTTTTAGTGGAAACTTTGTGTTGAACGAATATCTGCACTAATAATCACTTTTTTGGACTCTGAAAGTGCATTTGAGAGCGTTTCTAGCCTACTACTGGAAACTCTGTGTGGAGTGAATATCTGCACTAAGAATCACTTTTGGACTCTGAAAGAGCTTTTGACAGCGTTTTTGCCCTTCCAGTCGAAACTCTGTGTTGACCTAAAATCTTCCTGAGAATCACAGTTTTAGACTCTGAAAGTGTGTTTGAGAGCGTTCTGGCCTTCTAGTGGAAACTCTGTGCTGAGTGAATATCTGACTAAGAATCACTTTTTTGGACTCTGAAAGTGCATTTGAAAGCGTTTCTGGCCTTCCAGCGGAAACTCTGTATTGACCAAATATCTTCCCTGAGATCACCGTTTTGGACTCTGATAATGCATTTGAGAGCGTTTCTGGCTTTCCAATGGAAACTCTGTGTTGAGTGAATATCTGACTAAGAATCACTTTTTTGGACTCTGAAAATGCATTTTAGAGCGTTTCTGCCATTTTAGTGGATACTCTGTGTTGAGTTAATATTTGCACTGAGAATCACTGTTTTGGACTCTGAAAATACATTTGAGAGAGTTTCTGGCCTTCTACTGGAAACTTTGCGTTGAGTGAACATCTGCACTAAGAATCACTTTTTGGACTCTGAAAATGTATTTTAGAGCGTTTCTAGCCTACTACTGGAAACTCTGTGTGGAGTGAATATCTGCACTAAGAATCACTTTTGAACTCTGAAAGAGCTTTTGACAGCGTTTTTCCCTTCCAGTGGAAACTCTGTGTTGACCAAATATCTTCCTGAGAATCACAGTTTTAGACTTTGAAAGTGTGTTTGAGAGCGTTTCTGGCCTTCTAGGGAAACTCTGTGTTGAGTGAATATCTGACTAAGAATCACTTTTTGGACTCTGAAATTGCATTTGAGAGTGTTTCTGGCCTTGTACTGGAAACTCTGTGTTGAGTGAATATCTGACTAAGAATCACTTTTTGCACCCTGAAAATGCATTTTAGAGCATTTCTTGCATTCTAGTGGAAACTCTGTGTTGAGTGATTGTCTGCCCTGAGAATTACTATTTTGGTCTCTGAAAATGCATTTGAGAGCATTTCTGGCCTTGTATTGGAAACTCTGTGTTGAGTTAATATTTGCACTAAGAATCATTTTTTTGGACTCTGAAATTGCATTTGAGAGTGTTTCTGGCCTTGTACTGGAAACTCTGTGTTGAGTGAATATCTGACTAAGAATCACTTTTTTGCACCCTGAAAATGCATTTTAGAGCATTTCTTGCATTCTAGTGGAAACTCTGTGTTGAGTGATTATCTACACTGAGAATCACAATTTTGGACTCTGAAAGTGCTTCTTACAAAGTTTCTGGCCTTTTAGTGGAAACTTCTTGTTGAACGAATATCTGCACTAATAATCACTTTTTGGACTCTGAAAGATCCTTTGAGAGCGTTTTTGCCCTTCCAGTGGAAACTCTGTATTGACTGATATCTGCACTAAGAATCACTTTTTTGATTCTGAAAATGCATTTGAGAGCATTTCTGGCCTTGTATTGGAAACTCTGTGTTGTCTGAATATCTGCACTAAGAATCACTTTTTTGGACTCTGAAATTGCATTTGAGAGTGTTTCTGGCCTTGTACTGGAAACCTTCTGTTGAGTGAATATCTGCACTAAGAATCATTTTTTGGACTCTGAAAGTGCATTCGAGATCGTTTTTGCCCTTCCAGTGGAAATTCTGTGTTCACTGATATCTGCCCTGAGAAACACTTTTTTTGCACTCTGAAAGTGCATTTGAGAGCATTTCTGGCCTTCCAGTGGAAACTCTGTCTTGAGTGATTATCTGCCCTGAGAATCACTTTTTTGGACTCTGAAAGTGCTTCTTAGAGAGTTTCTTGCCTTTTAGTGGAAACTTTGTGTTGAACGAATATCTGCACTAATAATCACTTTTTTGGACTCTGAAAGTGCATTTGAGAGCGTTTCTGGCCTTGTACTGGAAACTCTGTGTTGACTGAATATTTGCATTAAGAATCACTTTTTTGGACTCTGAACATGTATTTGAGAGCGTTTCTAGCCTACTACTGGAAACTCTGTGTTGAGTGAATATGTGACTAAGAATCACTTTTTTGGACTCTGAAAGTACTTCTTACAAAGTTTCTGGCCTTTTAGTGGAAACTTCTTGTTGAACGAATATCTGCACTAATAATCACTTTTTGGACTCTGAAAGATCCTTTGAGAGCGTTTTTGCCCTTCCAGTGGAAACTCTGTATTGACCAAATATCTTCCCTGAGATCACCGTTTTGGACTCTGATAATGCATTTGACAGCGTTTCTGGCTTTCCAATGGAAACTTTTTGTTGTTAATATTTGCACTAAGAATCACTTATGCACTCTGAAAGAGCTTTTGAGAGCGTTTTTGCCCTTCCAGTGGAAACTCTGTGTTGACTGATATCTGCCCTGAGAAACACTTTTTTGGACTCTGAAATTGCATTTGAGAGTGTTTCTGGCCTTGTACTGGAAACTCTGTGTTGAGTGAATATCTGACCAAGAATCACTTTTTTGCACCCTAAAAATGCATTTTAGAGCATTTCTTTTATTCTAGTGGAAACTCTGTGTTGAGTTAATATTTGCACTAAGAATCACTTTTTTGGACTCTGAAAGTGCATTTGAGACCGTTTTTGCCCATCCAGTGGAAATTCTCTGTTCACTGATATCTGCCCTGAGAAACACTTTTTTGCACTCTGAAAGTGCATTTGAGAGCATTTCTGGCCTTCCAGTGGAAACTCTGTGTTGAGTGATTATCTGCCCTGAGAATCACTTTTTTGGACTCTGAAAGTGCTTCTCAGAGAGTTTCTTGCCTTTTAGTGGAAACTTTGTGTTGAACGAATATCTGCACTAATAATCACTTTTTTGGACTCTGAAAGTGCATTTGAGAGCGTTTCTGGCCTTCCAGTGGAAACTCTGTGTTGAGTGATTATCTGCCCTGAGAATCACTTTTTTGGACTCTGAACATGCATTTGAGAGCGTTTCTAGCCTACTACTGGAAACTCTGTGTGGAGTGAATATCTGCACTAAGAATCACTTTTGGACTCTGAAAGAGCTTTTGACAGCGTTTTTGCCCTTCCAGTCGAAACTCTGTGTTGACCTAAAATCTTCCCTGAGAATCACAGTTTTAGACTCTGAAAGTGTGTTTGAGAGCGTTTCTGGCCTTCTAGTGGAAACTCTGTGCTGAGTGAATATCTGACTAAGAATCACTTTTTTGGACTCTGAAAGTGCATTTGAAAGCGTTTCTGGCCTTCCAGCGGAAACTCTGTGTTGACCAAATATCTTCCCTGAGATCACCGTTTTGGACTCTGATAATGCATTTGAGAGCGTTTCTGGCTTTCCAATGGAAACTCTGTGTTGAGTGAATATCTGACTAAGAATCACTTTTTTGGACTCTGAAAATGCATTTTAGAGCGTTTCTGCTATTTTAGTGGATACTCTGTGTTGAGTTAATATTTGCACTGAGAATCACTGTTTTGGACTCTGAAAATACATTTGAGAGAGTTTCTGGCCTTCTGCTGGAAACTTTGCGTTGAGTGAACATCTGCACTAAGAATCACTTTTTTGGACTCTGAAAATGTATTTTAGAGCGTTTCTAGCCTACTACTGGAAACTCTGTGTGGAGTGAATATCTGCACTAAGAATCACTTTTGAACTCTGAAAGAGCTTTTGACAGCGTTTTTTTCCCTTCCAGTGGAAACTCTGTGTTGACCAAATATCTTCCCTGAGAATCACAGTTTTAGACTTTGAAAGTGTGTTTGAGAGCGTTTCTGGCCTTCTAGGGGAAACTCTGTGTTGAGTGAATATCTGACTAAGAATCACTTTTTTGGACTCTGAAATTGCATTTGAGAGTGTTTCTGGCCTTGTACTGGAAACTCTGTGTTGAGTGAATATCTGACTAAGAATCACTTTTTTGCACCCTGAAAATGCATTTGAGAGCATTTCTTGCATTCTAGTGGAAACTCTGTGTTGAGTGATTGTCTGCCCTGAGAATTACTATTTTGGTCTCTGAAAATGCATTTGAGAGCATTTCTGGCCTTGTATTGGAAACTCTGTGTTGAGTTAATATCTGACTAAGAATCACTTTTTTGCAACCTAAAAATGCATTTTAGAGCATTTCTTGCATTCTAGTGGAAACTCTGTGTTGAGTTAATATTTGCACTAAGAATCACTTTTTTGGTCTCTGAAAGAGCATTTGAGAGCGTTTCTGGCCTTCTACTGGAAACCTTCTGTTGAGTGAATATCTGCACTAAGAATCATTTTTTGGACTCTGAAAGTGCATTTGAGAGCGTTTTTGCCCTTCCAGTGGAAATTCTCTGTTCACTGATATCTGCCCTGAGAAACACTTTTTTGCACTCTGAAAGTGCATTTGAGAGCGTTTCTGGCCTTCCAGTGGAAACTCTGTGTTGAGTGATTATCTGCCCTGAGATTACCGTTTTGGACTCTGATAATGCATTTGAGAGTGTTTCTGGCTTTCCAATGGATTCTCTCTGTTGAGTTAATATCTGCACTAAGAATCACTTTTTTGGACTCTGAAAATGTATTTTTGAGCGTTTCTAGCCTTGTACTGGAAACTCTGTGTTGAGTGAATATCTGACTAAGAATCACTTTTTTGCACCCTGAAAATGCATTTTAGAGCATTTCTTGCATTCTAGTGGAAAGTCTGTGTTGAGTGATTGTCTGCCCTGAGAATCACTTTTTTGCACCCTGAAAATGCATTTTAGAGCATTTCTTTTATTCTAGTGGAAACTCTGTGTTGAGTTAATATTTGCACTAAGAATCACTTTTTTGGTCTCTGAAAGAGCATTTGACAGTGTTTCTGCCCTTCCACTGGAAACTCTGTGTTGAGTGAATATCTGCACTAAGAATCATTTTTGGACTCTGAAAGTGCATTTGAGAGCGTTTCTGGCCTTCCAGTGGAAACCTTCTGTGTTCACTGAATATCTGCCCTAAGAATTTTTTGGACTCTGAAAGTGCATTTGAGAGCATTTCTGGCCTTCCAGTGGAAACTCTGTGTTTGAGTGAATATCTGCTGAGAATCACTTTTTTGGACTCTCTTTTTAGAGAGTTTCTTGCCTTTTAGTGGAAACTTTGTGTTGAACGAATATCTGCACTAATAATCACTTTTTGGACTCTGAAAATGCATTTTAGAGCGTTTCTGCCATTTAGTGGAATCACTCTGTTGTTGAAGTTTTTACAGCGTTTTGCCCTTCAGAAACTCTGTGTTGGACTCTGAAAATAGATTTGAGAGTGTTTCTTTTCCCTTCTAGTGGAAACTCTGTGTTGAGTGAATATCTGCACTAAGAATCACTTTTTGGACTCTGAAATTGTATTTGAGAGTGTTTCTGGCCTTCTACTGGAAACTCTGTGTGAGTGAATATCTGACTAAGAATCACTTTTGAACTCTGAAAAATGCTTTTGACAGCATTTTTTTTTCAGTGGAAACTCTGTGTTGAGTTAATATTTGACTAAGAATCACTTTTTAGACTCTGAAAGAGCTTTGAGAGCGTTTCTTGACTTCCAGTGAAACTCTGTGTTGAGTGAATATCTGACCTGAGAATCACTTTTTTGGACTCTGAAATTGCATTTGAGAGCGTTTCTGGCCTTGTACTGGAAACTCTGTGTTGAGTGAATATCTGCACTAAGAATCATTTTTTGCACTCTGAAATTGCATTTTAGAGCATTTCTTTTATTGTACTGGAAACTCTGTGTTGAGTTAATATCTGACTAAGAATCACTTTTTTTGCACCCTAAAAATGCATTTTAGAGCATTTCTTTTATTCTACTGGAAACTCTGTGTTGAGTTAATATTTGCACTAAGAATCATTTTTTGACTCTGAAAGTGCATTTGAGAGCGTTTTGGCCTTCTACTGAAACCTTCTGTTCACTGAATATCTGCACTAAGAATCATTTTTGGACTCTGAAAGTGCATTTGAGACCGTTTTTGATCCAGTGGAAATTCAAATTGCTTCTCAGTGGAAACTTTTGTGTTGTGTGATTATCTGCCCTGAGAATCACTTTTTTTGGACTCTGAAAGTGCTTCTTAGAGTTTCTTGCCTTTTAGTGGAAACTTTGTGTTGAACGAATATCTGCACTAATAATCACTTTTTGGACTCTGAAAGTGCATTTGGAGAGCGTTTCTGGCCTTGTACTGGAAACTCTGTGTTGACTGAATATCTGCATTAAGAATCACTTTTTGGACTCTGAACATGCATTTGAGAGCGTTTCTAGCCTACTACTGGAAACTCTGTGTTGAGTGAATATCTGACTAAGAATCACTTTTTGGACTCTGAAAGAGCATTTGACAGTGTTTCTGGCCTTGTACTGGAAACTCTGTGTTGAGTGAATATCTGACTAAGAATCACTTTTTGCACCCTGAAAATGCATTTTAGAGCATTTCTTGCATTCTAGTGGAAACTCTGTGTTGAGTGATTATCTACTGAGAATCACAATTTTGGACTCTGAAAGTGCTTCTTACAAAGTTTCTGGCCTTTTAGTGGAAACTTCTTGTTGAGCGAATATCTGCACTAATAATCACTTTTGGACTCTGAAAGATCCTTTGAGAGCATTTTTGACCTTCAGTGGAAACTCTGTATTGACTGATATCTGCACTGAGAATTACTTTTTGATTCTGAAAATGCATTTGAGAGCATTTCTGGCCTTGTATTGGAAACTCTGTGTTGTCTGAATATCTGCACTAGAATCACTTTTTTGGACTCTGAAAGATTTGAGAGTGTTTCTGGCCTTATTAGTGGAACTCTGTGTTGAGGGAATATCTGACTAAGAATCACTTTTTGGAGCCTGAAATGCATTTCCTTAGAGCATTTCCTTTATTCTAGTGGAAACTCTGTGTTGAGTTAATATTTGTACTAAGAATCACTTTTGGTCTCTGAGTGCACATGATGAGCGCTTCTGGCCTTCTACTGGAAACCTTCTGTTGAGTGAATACCTGCAATTAAGAATCATTTTTTGGACTTGAAAGTGCATTCGAGATCATGGTTCCCTTCCAGTGGAAGAAATTTCTGTTCACTGATATCTGCCCTGAGAAATACCTCTTTTTTGTACCTGAAAGTGCATTTGAGAACATTTCGGGCCTTCCAGTGGAAACTCTGTGTTGATGTTTTCTGCCTAGAATCATTTTTTTGGACCTAAAGGTTCTTAGAGAGTTTCTTCCCTTTTTGGGGAAATTTTGTGTTAAACGAATATCTGCACTAATAACCCTTTTTTGGACTCTGAAAGTGCATTTGAGAGGTTTTTGGCCTTGTACTGGAAACTCTGTGTTGACTGAATATCTGCTTTAAAGAATCATTTTTTTGGACTCTGAACATGATTTGAGGCTTTTCTAGCCTATTTTGGAAACTCGGGTTTTGGGAATATCGCAAAGAATATTTTTTGGACTCTGAAATTGCTTTTTGGGTGTTTCTGGCCTTGTACAAACTCTGTGTTGAGGAATATCTGACAAGAATCATTTTTTCCCCCTGAAAATGCTTTTTAGAGCATTTTTTCATTCTATGGAAATCTTGTTGAGTGATTATTACAGGAATCAAAATTTTTGGGACTCAAGTCCCCTTTTCAAATTTTCCCCCTTTTTTAAAACTTCTTGTTAAACAAATCCACTAATAACCCTTTTTGGGGCTCAAAAAGACCCTTTTGAGATTTTTCCCTTCCCAGTAAACTCTGTATGACTATATCTACTAAGAATCACTTTTTGATTCTGAAAATGCATTTGAGACATTTCGGGCCCTTGGGAAACTCTGTGTTGTCTGAATATCTACTAGAATCACTTTTGGACTCTGAAATTGCATTTGAGAGTGTTTCCCTGTATTGGAAATTCTGGGAGGATTTTCCCCCAAGAATCACTTTTTGGACTCTAAAAGTGCTTCTTAGAGTTTTTTCCTTTAGTGGTTTTGGTTAAACGAATATCTCACAAAATCACTTTTTATCTGAAAGGTTTTGGCTTTCTCCTTCCAGGGGAAAAACTCTTTTGCCCAAATATCTTCCTGAGACCCTTTTTGGAATCTGATAATGCATTTGGGGCGTTTCTGGTTTTCCCAAAGGGAAAACTCGTTGATTTAATATCTGCACTAA
>JAFDVH010000036.1:292245-332903 GCA_019176425.1 Megalops atlanticus
GACCAAAAAGTAATTCTCAGGGCAGATATTCACTCAACACAGAGTTTCCACTAGAATGTAAGAAATGCTCTAAAATGCATTTTCAGGGTGCAAAAAGTGATTCTTAGATATTCACTCAACACAGAGTTTCCAGTACAAGGCCAGAAACGCTCTTGAATGTATTTTCAGAGTCCAAAACAGTGATTCTCAGTGAAGATATTAGGTCAACACAGAGTATCCACTAAAAGGCCAGAAACGCTCTCAAAAGCATTATCAGAGTCCAAAATGGTGATCTCAGGAAGATATTTGGTCAACACAGAGTTTCCACTGGAAGCCCAGAAACGCTTTCAAATGCTTTCAGAGTCAAAAAAGTGATTATTAGTGCAGATATTCGTTCAACACAAAGTTTCACTAAAGGCCAGAAACTTTGTAAGAAGCACTTCAGAGTCAAAATAGTGATTCTCAGTGTAGATAATCACTCAACACAGAGTTCCACTAGAATGCAAGAAATGCTCTAAAATGCATTTTCAGGGTGTAAAAAGTGATTCTTAGTCAGATATTCACTCAACACAGAGTTTCACTAGAAGGCCAGAAACGCTCTCAAACACACTTTCAGAGTCTAAAACTGTGATTCAGGGAAGATTTTTAGGTCAACACAGAGTTTCGACTGGAAGGGCAAAAAACGCTGTCAAAAGCTCTTTGAGAGTCCAAAAGTGATTCTTAGTGCAGATATTCACTCCACACAGAGTTTCAGTAGTAGGCTAGAAACGCTCTCAAATGCATGTTCAGAGTCCAAAAAGTGATTCTTAATGCAGATATTCAGTCAACACAGAGTTTCCAGTACAAGGCCAGAAACGCTCTCAAATGCACTTTCAGAGTCCAAAAGTGATTATTAGTGCAGATATTCATTCAACACAAAGTTTCCACTGGAAGGCAAGAAACTCTCAAAGAAGCACTTTCAGAGTCCAAAAAAGTGATTCTCAGGGCAGATAATCATTCAACACAGAGTTTCCACTGGAAGGCCAGAAATGCTCTCAAATGCACTTTCAGAGTGCGAAAAATTTTCTCAGGGCAGATATCAGTGAACACAGAATTTCCACTGGAAGGGCAAAAACGTTCTCGAATGCACTTTCAGAGTCCAAAAATGATTCTTAGTGCAGATATTCACTCAACAGAAGGTTTCAGTAGAAGGCCAGAAACGCTGTCAAATGCACTTTCAGAGACCAAAAAGTGATTCTTAGTGCAAATAAACTCAACACAGAGTTTCCACTAGAATAAAGAAATGCTCTAAAATGCATTTTCAGGGTGCAAAAAGTGATTCTCAGGGCAGACAATCACTCAACACAGACTTTCCACTAGAATGTAAGAAATGCTCTAAAATGCATTTTCAGGTGCAAAAAGTGATTCTTAGTCAGATATTCACTCAACACAGAGTTTCCAGTACAAGGCCAGAAACACTCTCAAATGCAATTTCAGAGTTCCAAAAAGTGATTCTTAATCAGATATTCAGTCAACACAGAGTTTCCACTAGAAGGCCAGAAACGCTCTCAAATGCACTTTTCAGAGTCCAAAACGTGATTATTAGTGCAGATATTAGATTCAACACAAAGTTTCCACTAAAGGCAAGAAACTCTCTAAGAAGCACTTTCAGAGTCCAAAAAAGTGATTCTCAGGGCAGATAATCACTCAACACAGAGTTTCCACTGGAAGGCCAGAAATGCTCTCAAATGCACTTTCAGAGTGCAAAAAAGTGTTTCTCAGGGCAGATATCAGTGAACAGAGAATTTCCACTGGAAGGGGCAAAACGGTCTCAAATGCACTTTCAGAGTCCAAAAATGATTCTTAGTGCAGATATTCACTCAACAGAAGGTTTCAGTAGAAGGCCAGAAACGCTGTCAAATGCACTTTCAGAGACCAAAAAAGTGATTCTTAGTGCAAATATTAACTCAACACAGAGTTTCCACTAGAATAAAAGAAATGCTCTAAAATGCATTTTTAGGGTGCAAAAAAGTGATTCTTAGTCAGATATTCACTCAACACAGAGTTTCCAGTAGAAGGCCAGAAACACTCTCAAATGCAATTTCAGAGTCCAAAAAAGTGATTCTTAGTGCAGATATTAACTCAACACAGAGTTTCCAATACAAGGCCAGAAATGCTCTCAAATGCATTTTCAGAGACCAAAATAGTAATTCTCAGGGCAGACAATCACTCAACACAGAGTTTCACTAGAATGCAAGAAATGCTCTAAAATGCATTTTCAGGGTGAAAAAAAGTGATTCTTAGTCAGATATTCACTCAACACAGAATTTCCAGTACAAGGCCAGAAACACTCTCAAACACACTTTCACAGTCTAAAACTGTGATTCTCAGGGAAGATTTTAGGTCAACACAGAGTTTCCACTGGAAGGGCAAAAACGCTGTCAAAAGCTCTTTCAGAGTGCATAAGTGATTCTTAGTGAAAATATTAACTCAACAAAAAGTTTCCATTGGAAAGCCAGAAACACTGTCAAATGCATTATCAGAGTCCAAAACGGTGATCTCAGGGAAGATATTTGGTCAATACAGAGTTTCCACTGGAAGGGCAAACGCTCTCAAAGGATCTTTCAGAGTCCAAAAGTGATTATTAGTGCAGATATTCGTTCAACACAGAAGTTTCCACTAAAAGGAAAGAAACTTTGTCCAAAAAGTGATTCTTAGTCATATTTCAACACAGAGTCCAGTGGAAAAAAGTGATTCTTAGTCAGATATTCACTGAACATGCAAATATTTTCAACACAGAGTTTATTACAAGGCCAGAAACGCTCTCAAATGCACTTTCAGAGTCCAAAAAAGTGATTATTAGTGCAGATATTCGTTCAACAGAAAGTTTCCACTAAAAGGCAAGAAATGCTCTCAAATGCACTTTCAGAGTACAAAAAAAGTGTTTCTCAGGGCAGATATCAGTGAACACAGAATTTCCACTGGAAGGGCAAAAACGATCTCGAATGCACTTTCAGAGTCCAAAAAATGATTCTTAGTGCAGATATTCACTCAACAGAAGGTTTCCAGTACAAGGCCAGAAACACTCTCAAATGCAATTTCAGAGTCCAAAAAAGTGATTCTCAGTGCAGATATTCAGACAACACAGAGTTTCCAATACAAGGCCAGAAATGCTCTCAAATGCATTTTCAGAATCAAAAAGTGATTCTTAGTGCAGATATTCAGTCAATACAGAGTTTCCACTGGAAGGCAAAACGCTCTCAAAGGATCTTTCAGAGTCAAAAAGTGATTATTAGTGCAGATATTCGTTCAACAAGAAGTTTCCACTAAAAGGCCAGAAACTTTGTAAGAACCACTTTCAGAGTCCAAAATTGTGATTCTCAGTGTAGATAATCACTCAACACAGAGTTTCCACTAGAATGCAAGAAATGCTCTAAAATGAATTTTCAGGGTGCAAAAACGTGATTCTCAGTCAGATATTCACTCAACACAGAGTTTCCAGTACAAGGCCAGAAACACTCTCAAATGCAATTTCAGAGTCCAAAAAAGTGATTCTTAGTCAGATATTCACTCAACACAGAGTTTCCACTAGAAGGCCAGAAACGCTCTCAAACACACTTTCAGAGTCTAAAACTGTGATTCTCAGGGAAGATTTTAGGTCAACACAGAGTTTCGACTGGAAGGGCAAAAACGCTGTCAAAAGCTCTTTCAGAGTCCAAAAGTGATTCTTAGTCAGATATTCACTCAACACAGAGTTTCCAGTAGTAGGCTAGAAACGCTCTCAAATGCATGTTCAGAGTCCAAAAAAGTGATTCTTAATGCAAATATTCAGTCAACACAGAGTTTCCAGTACAAGGCCAGAAACGCTCTCAAATGCACTTTCAGAGTCCAAAAGTGATTCTTAGTGCAGATATTCGTTCAACACAAAGTTTCCACTAAAGGCAAGAAACTCTCTCAAATGCACTTTCAGAGTCCAAAAAGTGATTCTCAGGGCAGATAATCACTCAACACAGAATTTCCACTGGAAGGCCAGAAACACTCTCAAAATGCAATTTCAGAGTCAAAAAAGTGATTCTTAGTGCAGATATTCACTCAACACAGAGTTTCCAATAGAAGGCCAGAAATGCTCTCAAATGCATTTTCAGAATCAAAAGTGATTCTCAGGGCAGATATCAGTCAACACAGAGTTTCCACTGGAAGGGCAAAACGCTCTCAAAGGATCTTTCAGAGTCCAAAAGTGATTATTAGTGCAGATATTCGTTCAACAAAAGTTTCCTTTGGAAAGCCAGAAACTTTCAGATGCATTTTCAGAGTCCAAAATTGTGATTCTCAGTGTAGATAATCACTCAACACAGAGTTTCCACTAGAATGCAAGAAATGCTCTAAAATGCATTTTCAGGGTGCAAAAAAGTGATTCTTAGTCAGATATTCACTCAACACAGAGTTTCCAGTACAAGGCCAGAAACACTGTCAAATGCAATTTCAGAGTCCAAAAAAGTGATTCTTAGTCAGATATTCACTCAACACAGAGTTTCCAGTAGTAGGCTAGAAACGCTCTCAAATGCATGTTCAGAGTCCAAAAAAGTGATTCTTAATGCAGATATTCAGTCAACACAGAGTTTCCAGTACAAGGCCAGAAACGCTCTCAAATGCACTTTCAGAGTCCAAAAAAGTGATTATTAGTGCAGATATTCGTTCAACACAAAGTTTCCACTAAAAGGCAAGAAACTCTCTAAGAAGCACTTTCAGAGTCCAAAAAGTGATTCTCAGGGCAGATAATCACTCAACACAGAGTTTCCACTGGAAGGCCAGAAATGTTCTCAAATGCACTTTCAGAGTGCAAAAAAGTGATTCTCAGAGGCAGATATTCAGACAACACAGAGTTTCCACTGGAAGGGCAAAAACGATCTCGAATGCACTTTCAGAGTCCAAAAATGATTCTTAGTGCAGGTATTCACTCAACAGAAGGTTTCCAGTAGAAGGCCAGAAACGCTCTCAAATGCACTTTCAGAGACCAAAAAGTGATTCTTAGTGCAAATATTAACTCAACACAGAGTTTCCACTAGAATAAAAGAAATGCTGTAAAATGCTCTTTTTAGAGTGCAAAAAGTGATTCTTAGTCAGATATTCACTCAACACAGAGTTTCCAGTACAAGGCAAGAAACACTCTCAAATGCAATTTCAGAGTCCAAAAAATGATTCTTAGTGCAGATATTAACTCAACACAGAGTTTCCAATACAAGGCCAGAAATGCTCTCAAATGCATTTTCAGAGACCAAAAAGTGATTCTCAGGGCAGACAATCACTCAACACAGAGTTTCCACTAAAATAAAATGCAGAAATGCTCTAAAATGCATTTTCAGAGTCCAAAAAGTGATTCTTAGTCAGATATTCACTCAACACAGAGTTTCCCCTAGAAGCCAGAAACGCTCTCAAACACACTTTCAAAGTCCAAAACTGTGATTCTCAGGAAGATATTTGGTCAACACAGAGTTTCCACTGGAAGGAAAAACGCTGTCAAAAGCTCTTTCAGAGTTCAAAAAGTGATTCTTAGTGCAGATATTCACTCACACAGAGTTTCCAGTAGAAGGCCAGAAACGCTCTAAAATACATTTTCAGAGTCCAAAAAAGTGATTCTTAGTGCAGATGTTCACTCAACGCAAAGTTTCCACTAGAAGGCCAGAAACTCTCAAATGTATTTTCAGAGTCCAAAAAGTGATTCTCAGTGCAAATATTAACTCAACACAGAGTATCCACTAAAATGGCAGAAACGCTCTAAAATGCATTTTCAGAGTCCCAAAAGTGATTCTTAGTCAGATATTCACTCAACACAGAGTTTCCATTGGAAAGCCAGAAACGCTCTCAAATGCATTATCAGAGTCCAAAAAAGTGATCTCAGGAAGATATTTGGTCAACACAGAGTTTCAGCTGGAAGGCCAGAAACGCTTTCAAATGCACTTTCAGAGTCCAAAAAGTGATTCTTAGTCAGATATTCACTCAGCACAGAGTTTCCACTAGAAGGCCAGAAACGCTCTCAAAATGCATTTTCAGAGACCAAATGTCAAAATGTTCAGAGTCCAAAAGTGATTCTCAGGCAGATAATAGTCAACACAGAGTTTCCACTAGAAGGCAAGAAATGCTCCCTCAAATGCATTTTCAGAGTCCAAAAAGTGATTATTAGTCAGATATTCGCACTTTCAACACAAAGTTTCCACTACAAGGCAAGAAAACTCTCAAATGCACTTTCAGAGTCCAAAAAGTGATTCTCAGGGCAGATAATTCACTCAACACAGAGTTGGATAGAAGGCAAAAACGGTCTCAAATGCACTTTCAGAGTCAAAAAGTGATTCTCAGGCAGATATTTGGTCAACAGAGAGTTTCCACTGGAAGGCCAAAAACGCTCTCAAATGCACTTTCAGAGACCAAAAGTGATTCTTAGTGCAAATATTAACTCAACACAGAGTTTCCACTAGAATAAAAGAAATGCTCTAAAATGCATTTTTAGAGTGCAAAAAGTGATTCTTAGTCAGATATTCACTCAACACAGAGTTTCCAGTGGAAGGCCAGAAACACTCTCAAATGCAATTTCAGAGTCCAAAAATGATTCTTAGTGCAGATATTCACTCAACAGAAGGTTTCCAGTAGAAGGCCAGAAACGCTCTCAAATGCACTTTCAGAGTCCAAAAAGTGTTTCTCAGGGCAGATATTCACTCAACACAGAGTTTCCACTGGAAGGCCAGAAACGCTCTCAAATGCTCTTTCAGAGTGCATAAGTGATTCAGAAAGTGCAAATATTAAGTCAACACAGAGTTTCCACTAGAATAAAAGAAATGCTCTAAAATGCACTTTCAGAGTCCAAAAAAGTGATTCTTAGTCAGATATTCACTCAACACAGAGTTTCCACTCTACAAAAAGGCAGATAAACACTCTCAAATGCAATTTCAGAGTCCAAAAAAGTGATTATTAGTGCAGATATTCGTTCAACACAGAGTTTCCACTAGAAGGCCAGAAACGCTCTCAAACACAATTTCAGAGTCTAAAAAGTGATTCTCAGGGCAGATAATAGATCAACACAGAGTTTCACTGGAAGGGCAAAAATGCTCTCAAATGCACTTTTCAGAGTCCAAAAAAGTGATTCTTAGGGCAGATATTCACTCAACACAGAGTTTCCACTGGAAGGCCAGAAATGCTCTCAAATGCACTTTCAGAGTGCCAAAAAAGTGTTTTCTCAGGGCAGATATCAGTGAACACAGAATTTCCACTGGAAGGGCAAAACGCTCTCAAATGTACTTTCAGAGTCCAAAAAATGATTCTTAGTGCAGATATTCACTCAACAGAAGGTTTCCAGTAGAAGGCCAGAAACGCTGTCAAATGCACTTTCAGAGACCAAAAAAGTGATTCTTAGTGCAAATATTAACTCAACACAGAGTTTCCACTAGAATAAAAGAAATGCTCTAAAATGCATTTTCAGAGTGCAAAAAAGTGATTCTTAGTGCAGATAATCACTCAACACAGAGTTTCCACTAGAATGCAAGAAATGCTCTAAAATGCATTTTCAGGGTGCAAAAAAGTGATTCTTAGTCAGATATTCACTCAACACAGAGTTTCCAGTACAAGGCTAGAAACGCTCTAAAATACATTTTCAGAGTCCAAAAAAGTGATTCTTAGTGCAGATATTAACTCAACACAGAGTTTCCACTGGAAGGCCAGAAATGCTCTCAAATGCTCTTTCAGAGACCAAAATAGTGATTCTCAGGGCAGATAATCACTCAACACAGAGTTTCCACTAGAATGCAAGAAATGCTCTCAAATGCATTTTCAGAGTGCAAAAAAGTGATTCTTAGTCAGATATTCACTCAACACAGAGTTTCCAGTACAAGGCAGAAACACTCTCAAATGCACTTTCAGAGTCCAAAAAATGATTCTTAGTCAGATATTCACTCAACACAGAGTTTCCAGTAGAAGGCCAGAAACGCTCTCAAACACACTTTCAGAGACCAAAAACTGTGATTCTTAGGGCAAATATTAACTCAACACAGAGTTTCCACTGGAAGGCAAAAATGCTGTCAAATGCTTTTCAGAGTGCAAAAAAGTGATTCTTAGTCAGATATTCACTCAACACAGAGTTTCCAGTACAAGGCCAGAAACGCTCTCAAATGCATTTTCAGAGTCCAAAATAGTGATTCTTAGTGCAGATATTCAGTCAACACAGAGTTTCACTAGAAGGCCAGAAATGCTCTCAAATGCATTTTCAGAGTCCAAAAAGTGATTCTTAGTCAGATATTCACTCAACACAGAGTTTCCAGTACAAGGCCAGAAATGCTCTAAAATGCATTTTCAGAGTCCAAAAAGTGATTCTTAGTCAGATATTCACTCAACACAGAGTTTCCCCTGGAAAGCCAGAAACACTCTCAAATGCATTTTCAGAGTCCAAAACGGTGATTCTCAGGGAAGATATTTGGTCAACACAGAGTTTCCACTGGAAGGAAAAAAACGCTCTCAAATGCTCTTTCAGAGTTCAAAAGTGATTCTTAGTGCAGATATTCACTCAACACAGAGTTTCCACTAGAAGGCCAGAAACGCTCTCAAATGCATTTTCAGAGTCCAAAAAAGTGATTCTTAGTGCAGATGTTCACTCAACACAGAGTTTCCACAGAAGGCCAGAAACGCTCTCAAATGTATTTTCAGAGTCCAAAAAGTGATTCTCAGTGCAGATATTAACTCAACACAGAGTTTCCACTAAAAAGGCAGAAATGCTCTAAAATGCATTTTCAGAGTCCAAAAAAGTGATTCTTAGTCAGATATTCACTCAACACAGAGTTTCCATTGGAAGGCCAGAAACGCTCTCAAATGCACTTTCAGAGTCCAAAAAGTGATTCTCAGGGCAGATATTTGGTCAACACAGAGTTTCCTGGAAGGCAAGAAACGCTCTCAAATGCACTTTCAGAGTCCAAAAAAGTGATTCTTAGTCAGATATTCACTCAACACAGAGTTTCCACTAGAAGGCCAGAAACGCTCTCAAATGCACTTTCAGAGTCTAAAAATGATTCTCAGGGAAGATTTTTGGTCAACACAGAGTTTCCACTGGAAGGGCAAAAAACGCTCTCAAATGCTCTTTCAGAGTCCAAAAAAGTGATTCTCAGGGCAGATATTCACTCAACAGAAGTTTCCACTGGAAGGCCAGAAACGCTCTCAAATGCACTTTCAGAGTCCAAAAAGTGATTCTTAGTGCAGATATTCGTTCAACACAAAGTTTCCACTGGAATAAAAGAAATGCTCTAAAATGCACTTTCAGAGTCCCAAAAAGTGATTCTCAGGGCAGATAATCACTCAACACAGAGTTTCCACTGGAAGGCCAGAAATGCTCTCAAATGCACTTTCAGAGTGCAAAAAGTGATTCTTAGTGCAGATATTCACTCAACACAGAGTTTCCACTACAAGGCCAGAAACACTCTCAAATGCACTTTCAGAGTCCAAAAGTGATTCTTAGGGCAGATATTCACTCAACACAGAGTTTCCACTAGAATGCAGAAATGCTCTAAAATGCATTTTTAGGGTGCAAAAAGTGATTCTTAGTCAGATATTCACTCAACACAGAGTTTCCAGTACAAGGCCAGAAACACTCTCAAATGCAATTTCAGAGTCCAAAAAATGATTCTTAGTGCAGATATTCACTCAACACAGAGTTTCCAGTAGAAGGCCAGAAACGCTCTCAAATGCACTTTCAGAGTCCAAAAAAGTGATTCTCAGGGCAGATTTTCAGTCAACACAGAGTTTCCACTGGAAGGCAAAAAATGCTCTCAAAAGCTCTTTCAGAGTGCAAAAGTGATTCTTAGTGCAAATATTAACTCAACAAAGAGTTTCCATTGGAAAGCCAGAAACGCTCTCAAATGCATTTTCAGAGTCCAAAAACGGTGATTCTCAGGGAAGATATTTGGTCAATACAGAGTTTCCACTGGAAGGCCAGAAACGCTCTCAAATGATCTTTCAGAGTCCAAAAAGTGATTCTTAGTGCAGATATTAGTTCAACACAAAGTTTCCACTAAAAGGCCAGAAACGCTCTAAGAAGAACTTTCAGAGTCCAAAAAGTGATTCTTAGGGCAGATATTCACTCAACACAGAGTTTCCAGTAGAAAGGCCAGAAACGCTCTCAAATGCATTTTCAGAGTCCAAAAAAGTGATTCTTAATGCAAATATTCAGTCAACACAGAGTTTCCAGTAGAAGGCAAGAAATGCTCTAAAATGCATTTTCAGAGTGCAAAAAGTGATTATTAGTCAGATATTCGTTCAACACAAAGTTTCCACTAAAAGGCAAGAAACTCTCTAAATGCACTTTCAGAGTCCAAAAAGTGATTCTCAGGGCAGATATTCACTCAACACAGAGTTTCCACTGGAAGGCCAGAAATGCTCTCAAATGCACTTTCAGAGTGCAAAAAGTGATTCTCAGGGCAGATATCAGTCAACACAGAATTTCCACTGGAAGGGCAAAAACGCTCTCAAATGCACTTTCAGAGTCCAAAAAATGATTCTTAGTGCAGATATTCACTCAACACAGAGTTTCCAGTAAAAGGCCAGAAACACTCTCAAATGCAATTTCAGAGACCAAAAAAGTGATTCTTAGTGCAGATATTCAGTCAACACAGAGTTTCCACTAGAAAAAAAGAAATGCTCTCAAATGCATTTTCAGAGTCAAAAAAGTGATTCTTAGTGCAGATATTCAGTCAACACAGAGTTTCCACTGGAAGGCCAGAAACGCTCTCAAATGCACTTTCAGAGTCCAAAAAAAGTGATTCTTAGTGCAGATATTAACTCAACACAGAGTTTCCACTAAAAGGCCAGAAACTCTCTAAGAAGCACTTTCAGAGACCAAAAAAGTGATTCTCAGTGCAGATAATCACTCAACACAGAGTTTCCACTGGAAGGCCAGAAATGCTCTAAAATGCATTTTCAGAGTGCAAAAAGTGATTCTTAGTCAGATATTCACTCAACACAGAGTTTCCACTGGAAGGCCAAAAACACTCAGAGTCCAAAAATGATTCTCAGGGCAGATATTCAGTCAACACAGAGAGTTTTTGGAAAGAGAAACGCTCTCAAATGCTCTTTGATTCTTAGTGCAAATATTAACTCAACACAGAGTTTCCACTAGAAGGCAAGAAATGCTCTAAAATGCATTTTCAGAGTCAAAAAGTGATTCTTAGTGCAGATATTCACTCA
This sequence comes from Megalops atlanticus, assembly GCA_019176425.1. Classification (NCBI taxonomy): domain Eukaryota; kingdom Metazoa; phylum Chordata; class Actinopteri; order Elopiformes; family Megalopidae; genus Megalops; species Megalops atlanticus. Next base: position 303,418 of record JAFDVH010000036.1, read on the forward strand.
ACGCAAAGTTTCCAGTAGAAGGCCAGAACCGCTCTCAAATTTATTTTCAGAGTCCAAAACAGTGATTCTCAGTGAAGATATTAGGTCAACACAGAGTTTCCACTAAAAGGCCAGAAACGCTCTCAAATGCATTTTCAGAGTCCAAAACTGTGATTCTTAGGGAAGATATAAGGTTCAACACAGAGTTTCCACTAAAAGGCCAGAAACGCTCTCAAATGCATTTTCAGAGTAGAAAAAAGTGATTCTCAGTGCAGATATTCACTCAACACAGAGTTTCCAATGGAAGGCCAGAAATGCTCTCAAATGCATTTTCAGAGACCAAAAAGTGATTCTCAGGGCAGATAATCACTCAACACAGAGTTTCCACTAGAATGAAAGAAATGCTCTAAAATGCATTTTCAGAGACCAAAAAAAGTGATTCTTAGTGCAGATATTCACTCAACACAGAGTTTCCACTAGTAAAAGAAATGCTCTAAAATGCATTTTCAGAGTCCAAAAAAGTGATTCTTAGTGCAGATATTAACTCAACAAAGAGTTTCCATTGGAAAGCCAGAAACACTCTCAAATGCATTTTCAGAGTCCAAAAAGTGATTCTCAGGGCAGATATTCACTCAACACAGAGTTTCCAGTAGGGCCAGAAACGCTCTCAAAAGCACTTTCAGAGTCCAAAAAAGTGATTCTCAGGGCAGATATTCAGTCAACACAGAGTTTCCACTGGAAGGGAAACGCTTCTCAAATGCTCTTTCAGAGTGCAAAAGTGATTCTTAGTGCAAATATTAACTCAACACAGAGTTTCCACTAGAAGGCCAGAAACGCTCTCAAACACACTTTCAGAGTCTAAAACTGTGATTCTCAGGGAAGATTTTAGGTCAACACAGGTTTTCACTGGAAGGGCAAAAACGCTCTCAAAAGCTCTTTCAGAGTCCAAAAGTGATTCTTAGTGCAGATATTCACTCCACACAGAGTTTCCAGTAGAAGGCTAGAAACGCTCTCAAATGCACTTTCAGAGTCAAAAAAGTGATTCTTAGTGCAGATATTCACTCAACAAAAAGTTTCCATTGGAAAGCCAGAAACGCTCTCAAATGCATTTTCAGAGTCCAAAAAGTGATTCTTAGGGCAGATATTAACTCAACACAGAGTTTCCACTAGAATAAAGAAATGCTCTCAAATGCATTTTAAGAGTCCAAAAAGTGATTCTTAGTGCAGATATTCACTCAACACAAAGTTTCCACTAAAAGGCCAGAAATGCTCTAAAAGAACTTTCAGAGTCCAAAAAAGTGATTCTCAGGCAGATAATCACTCAACACAGAGTTTCCACTGGAAGGCCAGAAACGCTCTCAAATGCACTTTCAGAGTCCAAAAAGTGATTCTCAGGGCAGATATCACTCAACACAGAGTTTCCACTGGAAGGGCAAAAACGCTCTCAAATGCATTTTCAGAGACCAAAAAAGCAATTCTCAGGGCAGATAATCACTCAACAAAGAGTTTCCACTAGAATGCAAGAAATGCTCTAAAATGCATTTTCAGAGACCAAAAAAGTGATTCTTAGTGCAGATATTCACTCCACTCAGAGTTTCCAGTACTAGGCTAGAAACGCTCTAAAATACATTTTCAGAGTCCAAAAAAGTGATTCTTAGTGCAGATATTAACTCAACAAAGAGTTTCCATTGGAAAGCCAGAAACACTCTCAAATGCATTATCAGAGTCCAAAACGGTGATCTCAGGGCAGATAATCACTCAACACAGAGTTTCCACTGGAAGGCCAGAAACGCTCTCAAATGCTCTTTTCAGAGTCCAAAAAAGTGATTCTTAGTGCAGATATCACTCAACACAGAGTTTCCACTGGAAGGGCAAGAAACGCTCTCAAATGCTCTTTCAGAGTGCATAAGAGATTCTTAGTGCAAATATTAACTCAACACAGAGTTTCCAATAGAAGGCCAGAAACGCTCTCAAACACACTTTCAGAGTCTAAAACTGTGATTCTCAGGGAAGATTTTAGGTCAACACAGAGTTTCCACTGGAAGGGCAAAAACGCTCTCAAAAGCACTTTCAGAGTCCAAAAGTGATTCTTAGTGCAGATATTCACTCCACACAGAGTTTCCAGTAGAAGGCTAGAAACGCTCTAAAATGCATTTTCAGAGTCCAAAAAAGTGATTCTTAGTGCAGATATTAACTCAACAAAAAGTTTCCATTGGAAAGCCAGAAACGCTCTCAAATGCATTATCAGAGTCCAAACGGTGATTCTCAGGGAAGATATTTGGTCAACACAGAGTTTCCACTAGAATAAAAGAAACGCTTTCAAATGCACTTTCAAAGTCCAAAAAAGTGATTATTAGTGCAGATATTCACTCAACACAAAGTTTCCACTAAAAGGCCAGAAACTTTCTAAGAAGCACTTTCAGAGTACAAAAAGTGATTCTCAGTGCAGATAATCACTCAACACAGAGTTTCCACTAGAATGCAAGAAATGCTCTCAAATGCATTTTCAGGGTGCAAAAAGTGATTCTTAGTCAGATATTAACTCAACACAGAGTTTCCACTGGAAGGCCAGAAACGCTCTCAAATGCATCTTTCAGAGTCCAAAAGTGATTCTTAGTCAGATATTCACTCAACACAGAGTTTCCACTAGAAGGCCAGAAACGCTCCCAAACACACTTTCAGAGTCTAAAACTGTGATTCTCAGGGAAGATTTTAGGTCAACACAGAGTTTCCACTGGAAGGGCAAAAACGCTGTCAAAAGCTCTTTCAGAGTCCAAAAGTGATTCTTAGTGCAGATATTCACTCCACACAGAGTTTCCAGTAGTAGGCTAGAAACGCTCTAAAATACATTTTCAGAGTCCAAAAAGTGATTCTTAGTGCAGATATTAACTCAACAAAAGTTTCCATTGGAAAGCCAGAAACGCTCTCAAATGCATTATCAGAGTCCAAAACGGTGATTCTCTAGGGAAGATATTTGGTCAACACAGAGTTTCCACTGGAAGGCCAGAAACGCTTTCAAATGCACTTTCAGAGTCCAAAAAGTGATTATTAGTGCAGATATTCGTTCAACACAAAGTTTCCACTAAAAGGCCAGAAACTCTCTAAGAGGCACTTTCAGAGTCCAAAAAAGTGATTCTCAGGGCAGATAATCACTCAACACAGAGTTTCCAATGGAAGGCCAGAAATGTTCTCAAATGCACTTTCAGAGTGCAAAAAAGTGTTTCTCAGGGCAGATATCAGTGAACACAGAATTTCCACTGGAAGGGCAAAAACGCTCTCAAATGCACTTTCAGAGACCAAAAAAGTGATTCTTAGTGCAAATATTAACTCAACACAGAGTTTCCACTAGAATAAAAGAAATGCTCTAAAATGCATTTTCAGGGTCCAAAAAAGTGATTCTTAGTCAGATATTCACTCAACACAGAGTTTCCAGTACAAGGCCAGAAACACTCTCAAATGCAATTTCAGAGTCCAAAAAAGTGATTCTTAGTGCAGATATTCAGACAACACAGAGTTTCCAATACAAGGCCAGAAATGCTCTCAAATGCATTTTCAGAAACAAAAAAGTGATTCTTAGGGCAGATAATCACTCAACACAGAGTTTCCACTAAGGGCAAGAAATGCTCTAAAATGCACTTTCAGAGACCAAAAAAGTGATTCTTAGTGCAGATATTCACTCAACACAGAGTTTCCACTAAAGGCCAGAAACGCTCTAAAATACATTTTCAGAGTCAAAAAGTGATTCTTAGTGCAGATATTCACTCAACACAGAGTTTCCATTGGAAAGCCAGAAACACTCTCAAATGCATTTTCAGAGTCCAAAAAGTGATTCTCAGGCAGATATTCACTCAACACAGAGTTTCCACTGGAAGGCCAGAAACGCTCTCAAATGCACTTTCAGAGTCCAAAAAAGTGATTCTCAGGGCAGATATTCAGTCAACACAGAGTTTCCACTGGAAGGGCAAAAACGCTCTCAAAAGCTCTTTCAGAGTCCAAAAAGTGATTCTTAGTGCAAATATTAACTCAACACAGAGTTTCCATTAGAAGGCCAGAAACGCTCTCAAATGCTCTTTCAGAGTCTAAAACTGTGATTCTTAGTGAAGATATTAGGTCAACACAGAGTTTCCACTGGAAGGCAAAAACGCTGTCAAATGCTCTTTCAGAGTCCAAAAAAGTGATTCTTAGTGCAGATATTCAGTCAACACAGAGTTTCCAGTAGAAGGCCAGAAACGCTCTCAAATACACTTTCAGAGTCCAAAAAAGTGATTATTAGTGCAGATATTCGTTCAACACAAAGTTTCCACTAAAAAGCCAGAAACTCTCTCAAATGCACTTTCAGAGTCCAAAAAGTGATTCTCAGGGCAGATATTCACTCAACACAGAGTTTCCACTGGAAGGCCAGAAATGCTCTCAAATGCACTTTCAGAGTCAAAAAAGTGATTCTTAGGGCAGATATTCAGTCAACACAGAATTTCCACTGGAAGGCCAGAAACTCTCAAATGCACTTTCAGAGTCCAAAAATGATTCTTAGGGCAGATATTCACTCAACAGAGAGTTTCCACTGGAAGGCCAGAAACGCTCTCAAATGCACTTTCAGAGTCCAAAAAGTGATTCTTAGTGCAGATATTAACTCAACACAGAGTTTCCACTAGAATAAAAAAATGCTCTCAAATGCATTTTCAGAGACCAAAAAAGTGATTCTTAGTGCAGATATTCACTCAACACAGAGTTTCCACTGGAAGCCCAAAAACGCTCTCAAATGCAATTTCAGAGTCCAAAAAGTGATTCTTAGTGCAGATATTCAGTCAATACAGAGTTTCCACTGGAAGGGCAAAAATGCTCTCAAAGGATCTTTCAGAGTCCAAAAAGTGATTATTAGTGCAGATATTCACTCAACAAGAGTTTCCACTAAAAGGCCAGAAACTTTCTAAAAAGCATTTTCAGAGTCCAAAAAGTGATTCTCAGTGTCAGATAATCACTCAACACAGAGTTTCCACTAGAATGCAAGAAATGCTCTAAAATGCATTTTTCAGGGTGCAAAAAGTAATTCTTAGTCAGATATTCACTCAACACAGAATTTCCAGTACAAGGCCAGAAACACTCTCAAATGCAATTTCAGAGTCCAAAAAAGTGATTCTTAGTCAGATATTCACTCAACACAGAGTTTCCACTAGAAGGCCAGAAACGCTCTCAAACACACTTTCAGAGTCTAAAACTGTGATTCTCAGGGAAGATTTTAGGTCAACACAGAGTTTCCACTGGAAGGGCAAAAATGCTCTCAAAAGCTCTTTCAGAGTCCAAAAGTGATTCTTAGTGCAGATATTCACTGAACACAGAGTTTCCACTAGTAGGCTAGAAACGCTCTCAAATGCATTTTCAGAGACCAAAAAGTGATTCTTAATGCAGATATTCACTCAACACAGAGTTTCCAGTACAATAAAAGAAACGCTCTCAAATGCATTTTCAGAGTCCAAAAAGTGATTCTTAGTGCAGATATTCACTCAACACAAAGTTTCCAGGAAAAGGCAAGAAACACTCTCAAAAGCACTTTCAGAGTCCAAAAAGTGATTCTCAGGGCAGATATTCACTCAACACAGAGTTTCCACTGGAAGGCCAGAAATGCTCTCAAATGCACTTTCAGAGTGCAAAAAAGTGATTCTTAGGGCAGATATCAGTGAACACAGAGTTTCCACTGGAAGGGCAAAAACGCTCTCAAATGCACTTTCAGAGTCCAAAAAGTGATTCTTAGTGCAGATATTCACTCAAAAAGAAGTTTCCACTAGAAGGCCAGAAACGCTCTCAAATGCACTTTCAGAGACCAAAAAGTGATTCTTAGTGCAGATATTCACTCAACACAGAGTTTCCACTAGAATGCAAGAAATGCTCTAAAATGCATTTTCAGGGTGCAAAAAGTGATTCTTAGTCAGATATTAACTCAACACAGAGTTTCCAGTACAAGGCCAGAAACACTCTCAAATGCAATTTCAGAGTCCAAAAAGTGATTCTTAGTGCAGATATTCACTCAACACAGAGTTTCCACTAGAAGGCCAGAAATGCTCTCAAATGCATTTTCAGAGACCAAAACTAGTGATTCTCAGGGCAGATATTCACTCAACACAGAGTTTCCACTGGAAGGCAAGAAATGCTCTCAAATGCTCTTTCAGAGTCCAAAAGTGATTCTTAGTGCAGATATTCACTCAACACAGAGTTTCCAGTAGAAGGCCAGAAACGCTCTCAAATGCATTTCAGAGTCCAAAAAAGTGATTCTTAGTCAGATATTAGGTCAACACAGAGTTTCCACTGGAAGGCCAGAAACGCTCTCAAATGCACTTTCAGAGTCCAAAAAAGTGATTCTTAGTGCAGATATTGGTTCAACACAGAGTTTCCACTAAAAGGCCAGAAACTCTCTCAAATGCACTTTCAGAGTCCAAAAAGTGATTCTCAGGGCAGATAATCACTCAACACAGAGTTTCCACTGGAAGGCCAGAAATGCTCTCAAATGCACTTTCAGAGTGCAAAAAAAGTGTTTCTCAGGGCAGATATCAGTGAACACAGAATTTCCACTGGAAGGGCCAAAACGATCTCGAATGCACTTTCAGAGTCCAAAAATGATTCTTAGTGCAGATATTCACTCAACAGAAGTTTCCAGTAGAAGGCCAGAAACGCTCTCAAATGCACTTTCAGAGACCAAAAAAGTGATTCTTAGTGCAAATATTAACTCAACACAGAGTTTCCACTAGAATGCAAGAAATGCTCTAAAATGCATTTTTAGGGTGCAAAAAAGTGATTCTTAGTCAGATATTCACTCAACACAGAGTTTCCAGTACAAGGCCAGAAACACTCTCAAATGCAATTTCAGAGTCCAAAAAAGTGATTCTTAGTGCAGATATTCAGACAACACAGAGTTTCCAATACAAGGCCAGAAATGCTCTCAAATGCGTTTTCAGAGACCAAAATAGTAATTCTCAGGGCAGACAATCACTCAACACAGAGTTTCCACTACAATGCAAGAAATGCTCTAAAATGCATTTTCAGGGTGCAAAAAAGTGATTCTTAGTCAGATATTCACTCAACACAGACTTTCCAGTACAAGGCCAGAAACACTCTCAAATGCAATTTCAGAGTCCAAAAAAGTGATTCTTAGTCAGATATTCACTCAACACAGAGTTTCCACTAGAAGGCCAGAAACGCTCTCAAATGCACTTTCAGAGTCTAAAACTGTGATTCTCAGGAAGATATTTGGTCAACACAGAGTTTCCACTGGAAGGGAAAAACGCTCTCAAAAGCTCTTTCAGAGTTCAAAGTGATTCTTAGTGCAGATATTCACTCCACACAGAGTTTCCAGTTAGGCTAGAAACGCTCTAAAATACATTTTCAGAGTCCAAAAAGTGATTCTTAGTGCAGATATTAACTCAACAAAGAGTTTCCATTGGAAAGCCAGAAACGCTCTCAAATGCATTATCAGAGTCCAAAACGGTGATCTCAGGAAGATATTTGGTCAACACAGAGTTTCCACTGGAAGGCCAGAAACGCTTTCAAATGCACTTTAAGAGTCCAAAAAAGTGATTATTAGTGCAGATATTCGTTCAACACAAAGTTTCCACTAAAAGGCCAGAAACTCTCTAAGAAGAACTTTCAGAGTCAAAAAAGTGATTCTCAGGGCAGATAATCACTCAACACAGAGTTTCCACTGGAAGGCCAGAAACGCTCTCAAATGCACTTTCAGAGTCCAAAAAAGTGTTTCTCAGGGCAGATATCAGTCAACACAGAGTTTCCACTGGAAGGCCAGAAACGCTCTCAAATGCACTTTCAGAGTGCATAAGTGATTCTTAGTGCAAATATTAACTCAACACAGAGTTTCCACTAGAATGCAAGAAATGCTCTAAAATGCATTTTCAGGGTCAAAAAACGTGATTCTTTGTCCAGATGTTCACTCAACGTAAAGTTTCCAGTAGAAGGCCAGAATCGCTCTTAAATGTATTTTCAGAGTCCAAAACAGTGATTCTCAGTGAAGATATTAGGTCTACACAGAGTATCCACTAAAATGGCAGAAACGCTCTCAAATGCATTTTCAGAGTCCAAAACTGTGATTCTCGGGGAAGATATAAGGTCAACACAGAGTTTCCACTACAAGGCCAGAAACGCCCTCAAACACACTTTCAGAGTCTAAAACTGTGATTCTCAGGGAAGATTTTAGATCAACACAGAGTTTCGACTGGAAGGGCAAAAACGCTGTCAAAAGCTCTTTCAGAGTCCAAAAGTGATTCTTAGCGCAGATATTCAGTCCACACAGAGTTTCCAGTAGTAGGCTAGAAACGATCTCAAATGCATGTTCAGAGTCCAAAAAAGTGATTCTTAATGCAGATATTCAGTCAACACAGAGTTTCCAGTACAAGGCCAGAAACGTTCTCAAATGCACTTTCAGAGTCCAGAAAAGTGATCATTAGTGCAGATATTCGTTTAACACAAAGTTTCCACTAAAAGGCAAGAAACTCTCTAAGAAGCACTTTCAGAGTCCAAAAAAGTGATTCTCAGGGCAGATAATCACTCAAAACAGAGTTTCCACTGGAAGGCCAGAAATGCTCTCAAATGCACTTTCAGAGTGCAAAAAAGTGTTTCTCAGGGCAGATATCAGTGAACACAGAATTTCCACTGGAAGGGCAAAAACGCTCTCAAATGCACTTTCAGAGTCCAAAAAATGATTCTTAGTGCAGATATTCACTCAACAGAAGGTTTCCAGTAGAAGGCCAGAAACGCTGTCAAATGCACTTTCAGAGACCAAAAAAGTGATTCTTAGTGCAAATATTAACTCAACACAGAGTTTCCACTAGAATAAAAGAAATGCTCTAAAATGCATTTTCAGAAAAAGTGATTCTTAGTCAGATATTCACTCAACACAGAGTTTCCAGTACAAGGCCAGAAACACTCTCAAATGCAATTTCAGAGTCCAAAAAGTGATCAGATATTCACTCAACACAGAGTTTCCACTAGAAGGCCAGAAACGCTCTCAAACACTTTCAGAGTCTAAAAAGTGATTCTTAGTGCAGATTTTAGTCAACACAGAGTTTCCACTGGAAGGGCAAAAACGCTCTCAAAAGCTCTTTCAGAGTCCAAAAGTGATTCTTAGTGCAGATATTCACTCAACACAGAGTTTCCAGTAAAGGCCAGAAACGCTCTCAAAAGCATTTTCAGAGTCCAAAAAGTGATTCTCAGTGCAGATATTATCTCAACAAAGAGTTTCCACTGGAAGGCCAGAAACGCTCTCAAATGCATTATCAGAGTCAAATGCAGGGAAGATATTTTCAGAGTTTCCACTGGAAAGAAAGTCAAATGCACTTTCAGAGTCCAAAAAGTGATTATTAGTGCAGATATTCGTTCAACACAAAGTTTCCACTAAAAGGCCAGAAACTCTCTAAGAGGCACTTTCAGAGTCCAAAAAGTGATTCTCAGGGCAGCTAATCACTCAACACAGAGTTTCCAATGGAAGGCCAGAAATGTTCTCAAATGCACACTTTCAGAGTGCAAAAAGTGTTTCTCAGGGCAGATATCAGTGAACACAGAATTTCCACTGGAAGGGCAAAAACGCTCTCAAATGCACTTTCAGAGACCAAAAAGTGATTCTTAGTGCAAATATTAACTCAACACAGAGTTTCCACTAGAATAAAAGAAATGCTCTAAAATGCATTTTCAGGGTCCAAAAAAGTGATTCTTAGTCAGATATTCACTCAACACAGAGTTTCCAGTACAAGGCCAGAAACGCTCTCAAACACACTTTCAGAGTCTAAAACTGTGATTCTCAGGGAAGATATTAGGTCAACACAGAGTTTCCACTGGAAGGGCAAAAATGCTCTCAAAAGCTCTTTCAGAGTTCAAAAAGTGATTCTCAGTGCAGATATTCACTCAACAAAGAGTTTCCATTGGAAAGCCAGAAACGCTCTCAAATGCATTATCAGAGACCAAAACGGTGATCTCAGGGAAGATATTTGGTCAACACAGAGTTTCCACTGGAAGGCCAGAAACGCTTTCAAATGCACTTTCAGAGTCCAAAAAAGTGATTCTTAGTCAGATATTCACTCAGCACAGAGTTTCCACTAGAAGGCCAGAAACGCTCTCAAACACACTTTCAGAGTCTAAAACTGTGATTCTCAGGGAAGATTTTAGGTCAACACAGAGTTTCGACTGGAAGGGCAAAAACGCTGTCAAAAGCTCTTTCAGAGTCCAAAAGTGATTCTTATGCAGATATTCACTCCACACAGAGTTTCCAGTAGTAGGCTAGAAACGCTCTCAAATGCATGTTCAGAGTCCAAAAAAGTGATTCTTAATGCAGATATTCAGTCAACACAGAGTTTCCAGTACAAGGCCAGAAACGCTCTCAAATGCACTTTCAGAGTCCAAAAAAGTGATTATTAGTGCAGATATTCGTTCAACACAAAGTTTCCACTAAAAGGCAAGAAACTCTCTAAGAAGCACTTTCAGAGTCCAAAAAAGTGATTCTCAGGGCAGATAATCACTCAACACAGAGTTTCCACTGGAAGGCCAGAAATGCTCTCAAATGCACTTTCAGAGTGCAAATAAGTGTTTCTCAGGGCAGACATCAGTGAACAGAGAATTTCCACTGGATGGGCAAAAACGGTCTCAAATGCACTTTCAGAGTCCAAAAAATGATTCTTAGTGCAGATATTCACTCAACAGAAGGTTTCCAGTAGAAGGCCAGAAACGCTGTCAAATGCACTTTCAGAGACCAAAAAAGTGAGTCTTAGTGCAAATATTAACTCAACACAGAGTTTCCACTAGAATAAAAGAAATGCTCTAAAATGCATTTTTAGGGTGCAAAAAAGTGATTCTTAGTCAGATATTCACTCAACACAGAGTTTCCAGTACAAGGCCAGAAACACTCTCAAATGCAATTTCAGAGTCCAAAAAACTGATTCTTAGTGCAGATATTCAGACAACACAGTTTCCAATACAAGGCCAGAAATGCTCTCAAATGCATTTTCAGAGACCAAAATAGTAATTCTCAGGGCAGACAATCACTCAACACAGAGTTTCCACTAGAATGCAAGAAATGCTCTAAAATGCATTTTCAGGGTGCAAAAAAGTGATTCTTAGTCAGATATTCACTCAACACAGAATTTCCAGCACAAGGCCAGAAACACTCTCAAATGCAATTTCAGAGTCCAAAAAAGTGATTCTTAGTCAGATATTCACTCAACACAGAGTTTCCACTAGAAGGCCAGAAACGCTCTCAAACACACTTTCAGAGTCTAAAACTGTGATTCTCAGGGAAGATTTTAGGTCAACACAGAGTTTCGACTGGAAGGGCAAAAACGCTGTCAAAAGCTCTTTCAGAGTCCAAAAAAGTGATTCTTAGTGCAGATATTCACTCCACACAGAGTTTCCAGTAGTAGGCTAGAAACGCTCTCAAATGCATGTTCAGAGTCCAAAAAAGTGATTCTTAATGCAGATATTCAGTCAACACAGAGTTTCCAGTACAAGACCAGAAACGCTCTCAAATGCACTTTCAGAGTCCAAAAAGTGATTATTAGTCAGATAGTTCAACACAAAGTTTCCACTAAAAGGCAAGAAATCTAAGAAGCACTTTCAGAGCAAAAAGTGATTCTCAGGGCAGATAATCACTGAACACAGAGTTTCCACTGGAAGGTCAGAAACGCTGTCAAATGCATTTTCAGAGTCTAAAAAAGTGATTCTTAAATATTCACTCCACACAGAGTTTCCAGTAGTAGGCTAGAAACGCTCTAAACTACATTTTCAGAGTCCAAAAAGTGATTCTTAGTGCAGATATTAACTCAACAAAGAGTTTCCATTGGAAAGCCAGAAACGCTCTCAAATGCATTTTCAGAGTCCAAAAGTGATCTCAGGAAGATATTTGGTCAACACAGAGTTTCCACTGGAAGGCCAGAAACTCTCTAAGAGGCACTTTCAGAGTCCAAAAAAGTGATTATTAGTGCAGATATTCGTTCAACACAAAGTTTCCACTAAAAGGCCAGAAACTCTCTAAGAGGCACTTTCAGAGTCCAAAAAAGTGATTCTCAGGGCAGATAATCACTCAACACAGAGTTTCCACTGGAAGGCCAGAAATGCTCTCAAATGCACTTTCAGAGTGCAAAAAAGTGTTTCTCAGGGCAGATTCAGTGAACACAGAATTTCCACTGGAAGGGCAAAAATTCGAATGCACTTTCAGAGTCCAAAAATGATTCTTACTCAGATATTCACTCAACAGAAGGTTTCCAGTAGAAGGCCAGAAACGCTCTCAAATGCACTTTCAGAGACCAAAAAAGTGATTCTTAGTGCAAATATTAACTCAACACAGAGTTTCCACTAGAATAAAAGAAATGCTCTAAAATGCATTTTTAGGGTGCAAAAAAGTGATTCTTAGTCAGATATTCACTCAACACAGGGTTTCCACTAGAATGCAAGAAATGCTCTAAAATGCATTTTCAGGGTGCAAAAAGTGATTCTTAGTCAGATATTCACTCAACACAGAGTTTCCAGTACAAGGCCAGAAACACTCTCAAATGCAATTTCAGAGTCCAAAAAAGTGATTCTTAGTCAGATATTCACTCAACACAGAGTTTCCACTAGAAGGCCAGAAACGCTCTCAAACACACTTTCAGAGTCTAAAACTGTGATTCTCAGGAAGATATTTGGTCAACACAGAGTTTCCACTGGAAGGGAAAAACGCTGTCAAAAGGCTCTTTCAGAGTCCAAAAACGTGATTCTTAGTGCAGATATTAACTCAACAAAGAGTTTCCATTGGAAAGCCAGAAACGCTCTCAAATGCATTATCAGAGTCCAAAACGGTGATCTCAGGGAAGATATTTGGTCAACACAGAGTTTCCACTGGAAGGCCAGAAACGCTTTCAAATGCACTTTAAGAGTCCAAAAAAGTGATTATTAGTGCAGATATTCGTTCAACACAAAGTTTCCACTAAAAGGCCAGAAACTCTCTAAGAAGAACTTTCAGAGTGTAAAAAAGTGATTCTCAGGGCAGATAATCACTCAATACAGAGTTTCCACTGGAAGGCCAGAAACGCTCTCAAATGCACTTTCAGAGTCCAAAAAGTGTTTCTCAGGGCAGATATCAGTCAACACAGAGTTTCCACTAGAAGGCAAAAAATGCTCTCAAAAGCTCTTTCAGAGTGCAAAAGTGATTCTTAGTGCAGATATTAACTCAACACAGAGTTTCCACTAGAATGCAAGAAATGCTCTAAAATGCATTTTCAGAGTCCAAAAAGTGATTCTCAGTCCAGATATTCACTCAACACAGAGTTTCCACTAGAAGGCCAGAAACAAAATGCATTTTCAGAGTCCAAAACAGTGATTCTCAGTGAAGATATTAGGTCAACACAGAGTTTCCACTAAAAGGCCAGAAACGCTCTCAAATGCATTTTCAGAGTCCAAAAAGTGATTCTCAGGGAAGATATTCAGGTCAACACAGAGTTTCCACTGGAAGGCCAGAAACGCTCTCAAATGCATTTTCAGAGTCCAAAAAAGTGATTCTTAGTGCAGATATTCACTCAACACAGAGTTTCCACTAGAAGGCCAGAAATGCTCTCAAATGCATTTTCAGAGTCCAAAAAAGTGATTCTCAGTGCAGATATTCACTCAACACAGAGTTTCCACTGGAAAGCCAGAAACGCTCTCAAATGCATTTTCAGAGTCCAAAAAAGTGATCTCAGGGAAGATATTTGGTCAACACAGAGTTTCCACTGGAAGGCCAGAAACACTCTCTAAGATGCACTTTCAGAGTCCAAAAAGTGATTCTTAGTGCAGATATTCGTTCAACACAGAGTTTCCACTGGAAGGCCAGAAATGCTCTCAAATGCATTTTCAGAATCAAAAAAGTGATTCTTAGTGCAGATATCAGTCAATACAGAGTTTCCACTGGAAGGGCAAAAACGCTCTCAAAGGATCTTTCAGAGTCCAAAAAGTGATTATTAGTGCAGATATTCGTTCAACAAGAAGTTTCCACTAAAAGGCCAGAAACTCTATAAGAAGCACTTTCAGAGTCCAAAAAGTGATTCTCAGTGCAGATAATCACTCAACACAGAGTTTCCACTGGAAGGCCAGAAATGATCTCAAATGCATTTTCAGAGACCAAAAAAGTGATTCTTGGTGCAAATATTAACTCAACACAGAGTTTCCACTAGAATTAAAGAAATGCTCTAAAATGCATTTTCAGAGTCCAAAAAAGTGTTTCTTAGTCAGATATTCACTCAACACAGAGTTTCCACTAGAAGGCCAGAAACGCTCTCAAACACACTTTCAGAGTCTAAAACTGTGATTCTCAGGAAGATATTAGGTCAACACAGAGTTTCCACTGGAAGGGCAAATACGCTCTCAAAAGCTATTTCAGAGTCCAAAAATTGATTCTTAGTGCAGATATTCACTCAATGCAAAATTTCCAGTAGAAACCCAGAAAATGCTCTCAAATGCATTTTCAGAGTCCAAAACTGTGATTCTCAGTGAAGATATAAGGTCAACACAGAGTTACCACTAAAAAGCCAGAAATGCTCTCAAATGCATTTTCAGAGACCAAAAAAGTAATTCTCAGGGCAGATATTCACTCAACACAGAGTTTCCACTAGAATGCAAGACACACTCTCAAATGCAATTTCAGAGTCCAAAAAAGTGATTCTCAGGGCAGACAATCACTCAACACAGAGTTTCCACTGGAAGGCCAGAAATGCTCTTGAATGTATTTTCAGAGTCCAAAAAAGTGATTCTTAGTCAGATATTCACTCAACACAGAGTTTCCACTAGAATTAAAGAAATGCTCTAAAATGCATTTTCAGAGTCCAAAAAGTGATTCTTAGTCAGATATTTGGTCAACACAGAGTTTCCACTGCAAGGCAAGAAACGCTTTCAAATGCACTTTCAGGGTCCAAAAAAGTGATTATTAGTGCAGATATTCACTCCAAACAGAGTTTCCAGTAGTAGGCTAGAAACGCTCTCAAATGCATGTTCAGAGTCCAAAAAAGTGATTCTTAATGCAGATATTCAGTCAACACAGAGTTTCCAGTACAAGACCAGAAACGCTCTCAAATGCACTTTCAGAGTCCAAAAAAGTGATTATTAGTGCAGATATTCGTTCAACACAAAGTTTCCACTAAAAGGCAAGAAACTCTCTAAGAAGCACTTTCAGAGTGTAAAAAAGTGATTCTCAGGGCAGATAATCACTGAACACAGAGTTTCCACTGGAAGGTCAGAAACGCTGTCAAATGCATTTTCAGAGTGCAAAAAAGTGATCCTTAGTGCTGATATTCACTCCACACAGAGTTTCCAGTAGTAGGCTAGAAACGCTCTAAAATACATTTTCAGAGTCCAAAAAAGTGATTCTTAGTGCAGATATTAACTCAACAAAGAGTTTCCATTGGAAAGCCAGAAACGCTCTCAAATGCATTTTCAGAGTCCAAACCGGTGATCTCAGGGAAGATATTTGGTCAACACAGAGTTTCCACTGGAAGGCCAGAAACTCTCTAAGAGGCACTTTCAGAGTCCAAAAAAGTGATTATTAGTGCAGATATTCGTTCAACACAAAGTTTCCACTAAAAGGCCAGAAACTCTCTAAGAGGCACTTTCAGAGTCCAAAAAAGTGATTCTCAGGGCAGATAATCACTCAACACAGAGTTTCCACTGTAAGGCCAGAAATGCTCTCAAATGCACTTTCAGAGTGCAAAAAAAGTGTTTCTCAGGGCAGATATCAGTGAACAGAGAATTTCCACTGGAAGGGCAAAAACGATCTCGAATGCACTTTCAGAGTCCAAAAAATGATTCTTAGCGCAGATATTCACTCAACAGAAGGTTTCCAGTAGAAGGCCAGAAACGCTCTCAAATGCACTTTCAGAGACCAAAAAAGTGATTCTTAGTGCAAATATTAACTCAACACAGAGTTTCCACTAGAATAAAAGAAATGCTCTAAAATGCATTTTTAGGGTGCAAAAAAGTGATTCTTAGTCAGATATTCACTCAACACAGAGTTTCCAGTACAAGGCCAGAAACACTCTCAAATGCAATTTCAGAGTCCAAAAAAGTGATTCTTAGTCAGATATTCACTCAACACAGAGTTTCCACTAGAAGGCCAGAAACGCTCTCAAACACACTTTCAGAGTCTAAAACTGTGATTCTCAGGGAAGATATTTGGTCAACACAGAGTTTCCACTGGAAGGGAAAAAACGCTGTCAAAAGCTCTTTCAGAGTCCAAAAACGTGATTCTTAGTGCAGATATTAACTCAACAAAGAGTTTCCATTGGAAAGCCAGAAACGCTCTCAAATGCATTATCAGAGTCCAAAACGGTGATCTCAGGGAAGATATTTGGTCAACACAGAGTTTCCACTGGAAGGCCAGAAACGCTTTCAAATGCACTTTAAGAGTCCAAAAAAGTGATTATTAGTGCAGATATTCGTTCAACACAAAGTTTCCACTAAAAGGCCAGAAACTCTCTAAGAAGAACTTTCAGAGTGTAAAAAAGTGATTCTCAGGGCAGATAATCACTCAATACAGAGTTTCCACTGGAAGGCCAGAAACGCTCTCAAATGCACTTTCAGAGTCCAAAAAAGTGTTTCTCAGGGCAGATATCAGTCAACACAGAGTTTCCACTGGAAGGGCAAAAACGCTCTCAAAAGCTCTTTCAGAGTGCATAAGTGATTCTTAGTGCAAATATTAACTCAACACAGAGTTTCCACTAGAATGCAAGAAATGCTCTAAAATGCATTTTCAGGGTCAAAAAAAGTGATTCTTTGTCCAGATGTTCACTCAACGTAAAGTTTCCAGTAGAAGGCCAGAATCGCTCTTAAATGTATTTTCAGAGTCCAAAACAGTGATTCTCAGTGAAGATATTAGGTCAACACAGAGTATCCACTAAAATGGCAGAAACGCTCTCGAATGCTTTTTCAGAGTCCAAAACTGTGATTCTCGGGGAAGATATAAGGTCAACACAGAGTTTCCACTAAAAGGCCAGAAACGCTTTCAAATGCATTTTCAGAGTACAAAAAAGTGATTCTTAGTGCAGATATTCAGACAACACAGAGTTTCCAATAGAAGGCCAGAAATGCTCTCAAATGCATTTTCAGAGACCAAAAAAGTAATTCTCAGGGCAGATAATCACTCAACACAGAGTTTCCAGTAGTAGGCTAGAAACGCTCTAAAATACATTTTCAGAGTCCAAAAAAGTGATTCTTAGTGCAGATATTAACTCAACAAAGAGTTTCCATTGGAAAGCCAGAAACGCTCTCAAATGCATTTTCAGAGTCCAAACCGGTGATCTCAGGGAAGATATTTGGTCAACACAGAGTTTCCACTGGAAGGCCAGACACTCTGTAAGAGGCACTTTCAGAGTCCAAAAAAGTGATTATTAGTGCAGATATTCGTTCAACACAGAGTTTCCACTGGAAGGCCAGAAATGCTCTCAAATGCACTTTCAGAGTGCAAAAAAGTGTTTCTCAGGGCAGACATCAGTGAACAGAGAATTTCCACTGGATGGGCAAAAACGCTCTCAAATGCACTTTCAGAGACCAAAAAAGTGATTCTTAGTGCAAATATTAACTCAACACAGAGTTTCCACTAGAATAAAAGAAATGCTCTAAAATGCATTTTCAGGGTCCAAAAAAGTGATTCTTAGTCAGATATTTACTCAACACAGAGTTTCCAGTACAAGGCCAGAAACACTCTCAAATGCAATTTCAGACTCCAAAAAAGTGATTCTTTGTGCAGATATTCAGACAACACAGACTTTCCAATATAAGGCCAGAAATGCTCTCAAATGCATTTTCAGAATCAAAAAAGTGATTCTTAGTGCAGATATCAGTCAATACAGAGTTTCCACTGGAAGGGCAAAAACGCTCTCAAAGGATCTTTCAGAGTCCAAAAAGTGATTATTAGTGCAGATATTCGTTCAACAAGAAGTTTCCACTAAAAGGCCAGAAACTCTATAAGAAGCACTTTCAGAGTGTAAAAAAGTGATTCTCAGTGCAGATAATCACTCAACACAGAGTTTCCACTGGAAGGCCAGAAACGATCTCAAATGCATTTTCAGAGACCAAAAAAGTGATTCTTAGTGCAAATATTAACTCAACACAGAGTTTCCACTAGAATTAAAGAAATGATCTAAAATGCATTTTCAGAGTCCAAAAAAGTGTTTCTTAGTCAGATATTCACTCAACACAGAGTTTCCACTAGAAGGCCAGAAACGCTCTCAAACACACTTTCAGAGTCTAAAACTGTGATTCTCAGGGAAGATATTAGGTCAACACAGAGTTTCCACTGGAAGGGCAAATACGCTCTCAAAAGCTATTTCAGAGTCCAAAAATTGATTCTTAGTGCAGATATTCACTCAATGCAAAATTTCCAGTAGAAACCCAGAAATGCTCTCAAATGCATGTTCAGAGTCCAAAAAAGTGATTCTTAATGCAGATATTCAGTCAACACAGAGTTTCCAGAACAAGGCCAGAAACGCTCTCAAATGCACTTTCAGAGTCCAAAAAAGTGATTATTAGTGCAGATATTCGTTTAACACAAAGTTTCCACTAAAAGGCAAGAAACGCTCTAAAAAGCTCTTTCAGAGTTCAAAAAGTGATTCTTAGTGCAGATATTCACTCAACACAGAGTTTCCAGTAGAAGGCCAGAAATGCTCTAAAATGCATTTTCAGAGTCCAAAAAGTGATTCTTAGGGCAGATATTATCTCAACACAGAGTTTCCATTGGAAAGCCAGAAACGCTCTCAAATGCATTTTCAGAGTCCAAAACGGTGATTCTTAGGAAGATATTTGGTCAACACAGAGTTTCCACTGGAAGGCCAGAAACACTTTCAAATGCACTTTCAGAGTCCAAAAAGTGATTATTAGTGCAGATATTCGTTCAACAAAGTTTCCACTAAAAGGCCAGAAACTCTCAAAAGCACTTTCAGAGTCCAAAAAGTGATTCTCAGGGCAGATATTCACTCAACACAGAGTTTCCACTGGAAGGCCAGAAATGCTCTCAAATGCACTTTCAGAGTGCAAAAAGTGATTCTCAGGTCAGATATCAGTCAACACAGAATTTCCACTGGAAGGGCAGAAACGCTCTCAAATGCACTTTCAGAGTCCAAAAAGTGATTCTTAGTGCAGATATTAACTCAACACAGAGTTTCCACTAGAATAAAAGAAATGCTCTAAAATGCATTTTCAGAGTCCAAAAATGATTCTTAGTGCAGATATTCACTCAACAGAAGGTTTCCACTAGGAGGCCAGAAACGCTCTCAAATGCACTTTCAGAATCAAAAAAGTGATTCTTAGTGCAGATATCAGTCAATACAGAGTTTCCACTGGAAGGGCAAAAACGCTCTCAAAGGATCTTTCAGAGTCCAAAAATTGATTATTAGTGCAGATATTCGTTCAACAAGAAGTTTCCACTAAAAGGCCAGAAACTCTATAAAAGCACTTTCAGAGTGTAAAAAAGTGATTCTCAGTGCAGATAATCACTCAACACAGAGTTTCCAGTGGAAGGCCAGAAACGATCTCAAATGCATTTTCAGAGACCAAAAAAGTGATTCTTAGTGCAAATATTAACTCAACACAGAGTTTCCACTAGAATTAAAGAAACGCTCTACAATGCATTTTCAGAGTCCAAAAAAGTGATTCTTTGTGCAGATATTAACTCAACAAAGAGTTTCCATTGGAAAGCCAGAAACGCTCTCAAATGCATTATAGGAGTCCAAAACGGTGATCTCAGGGAAGATATTTGGTCAACACAGAGTTTCCAGTGGAAGGCCAGAAATGCTCTTCAATGTATTTTCAGAGTCCAAAACAGTGATTCTCAGTGAAGATATTAGGTCAACACAGAGTATCCACTAAAAGGCCAGAAACGCTCTCAAAAGCATTATCAGAGTCCAAAATGGTGATCTCAGGGAAGATATTTGGTCAACACAGAGTTTCCACTGGAAGGCCAGAAACGCTTTCAAATGCACTTTCAGAGTCCAAAAAAGTGATTATTAGTGCAGATATTCGTTCAACACAAAGTTTCCACTAAAAGGCCAGAAACTCTCTAAGAAGCACTTTCAGAGTCCAAAAAAGTGATTCTCAGTGTAGATAATCACTCAACACAGAGTTTCCACTAGAATGCAAGAAATGCCCTCAAATGCAATTTTCAGGGTGCAAAAAAGTGATTCTTAGTCAGATATTCACTCAACACAGAGTTTCCAGTACAAGGCCAGAAACACTCTCAAATGCAATTTCAGAGTCCAAAAAAGTGATTCTTAGTCAGATATTCACTCAACACAGAGTTTCCACTAGAAGGCCAGAAACGCTCTCAAACACACTTTCAGAGTCTAAAACTGTGATTCTCAGGGAAGATTTTAGGTCAACACAGAGTTTCGACTGGAAGGGCAAAAACGCTGTCAAAAGCTCTTTCAGAGTCCAAAAGTGATTCTTAGTGCAGATATTCACTCCACACAGAGTTTCCAGTAGTAGGCTAGAAACGCTCTCAAATGCATGTTCAGAGTCCAAAAAAGTGATTCTTAATGCAGATATTCAGTCAACACAGAGTTTCCAGTACAAGGCCAGAAACGCTCTCAAATGCACTTTCAGAGTCCAGAAAAGTGATCATTAGTGCAGATATTCGTTTAACACAAAGTTTCCACTAAAAGGCAAGAAACTCTCTAAGAAGCACTTTCAGAGTCCAAAAAAGTGATTCTCAGGGCAGATAATCACTCAACACAGAGTTTCCACTGGAAGGCCAGAAATGCTCTCAAATGCACTTTCAGAGTCCAAAAAATGATTCTTAGTGCAGATATTCACTCAACACAAGATTTCCACTAGAAGGCCAGAAACGCTCTCAAATGCACTTTCAGAGTCCAAAAAGTGATTCTTAGTGCAAATATTAACTCAACACAGAGTTTCCACTAGAATAAAAGAAATGCTCTAAAATGCATTTTCAGGGTGCAAAAAAGTGATTCTTAGTCAGATATTCACTCAACACAGAGTTTCCAGTACAAGGCCAGAAACACTCTCAAATGCAATTTCAGAGTCCAAAAAAGTGATTCTTAGTGCAGATATTCAGACAACACAGAGTTTCCAATACAAGGCCAGAAATGCTCTCGAATGCATTTTCAGAGACCAAAATAGTAATTCTCAGGGCAGATAATCACTCAACACAGAGTTTCCACTAGAATGTAAGAAATGCTCTAAAATGCATTTTCAGGGTGCAAAAAAGTTATTCTTAGTCAGATATTCACTCAACACAGAGTTTCCAGTACAAGGCCAGAAACACTCTCAAATGCAATTTCAGAGTCCAAAAAAGTGATTCTTAGTCAGATATTCACTCAACACAGAGTTTCCACTAGAAGGCCAGAAACGCTCTCAAACACACTTTCAGAGTCTAAAACTGTGATTCTCAGGGAAGATTTTAGGTCAACACAGAGTTTCGACTGGAAGGGCAAAAACGCTGTCAAAAGCTCTTTCATAGTTCAAAAGTGATTCTTAGTGCAGATATTCACTCCACACAGAGTTTCCAGTAGTAGGCTAGAAACGCTCTAAAATACATTTTCAGAGTCCAAAAAAGTGATTCTTTGTGCAATTATTAACTCAACAAAGAGATTTTCTTTTGGAAAGCCAGAAACGCTCTCAAATGCATTATCAGAGTCCAAAAAGGTGATCTCAGGGAAGATATTTGGTCAACGCAGAGTTTCCACTGGAAGGCCAGAAATGCTCTTAAATGTATTTTCAGAGTCCAAAACAGTGATTCTCAGTGAAGATATTAGGTCAACACAGAGTATCCACTAAAAGGCCAGAAACGCTCTCAAAAGCATTATCAGAGTCCAAAATGGTGATCTCAGGGAAGATATTTGGTCAACACAGAGTTTCCACTGGAAGGCCAGAAACGCTTTCAAATGCACTTTCAGAGTCCAAAAAAGTGATTATTAGTGCAGATATTCGTTCAACACAAAGTTTCCACTAAAAGGCCAGAAACTCTCTAAGAAGCACTTTCAGATCCAAAAAAGTGATTCTCAGTGTAGATAATCACTCAACACAGAGTTTCCACTGGAAGGCCAGAAATGCTCTCGAATGCAATTTCAGAGTGCAAAAAAGTGTTTCTCAGGGCAGATATCAGTGAACACAGAATTTCCACTGGAAGGGCAAAAACGCTCTCAAATGCACTTTCAGAGTCCAAAAAATGATTCTTAGTGCAAATATTAACTCAACACAGAGTTTCCACTAGAATGCAAGAAATGCTCTAAAATGCATTTTCAGGGTGCAAAAAAGTGATTCTTAGTCAGATATTCACTCAACACAGAGTTTCCACTAGAAGGCCAGAAACGCTCTCAAACACACTTTCAGAGTCTAAAACTGTGATTCTCAGGGAAGATTTTAGGTCAACACAGAGTTTCGAATGGAAGGGCAAAAACGCTGTCAAAAGCTCTTTCATAGTTCAAAACTGATGCTTAGTGCAGATATTCACTCCACACAGAGTTTCCAGTAGTAGGCTAGAAACGCTCTAAAATACATTTTCAGAGTCCAAAAAAGTGATTCTTAGTGCAGATATTAACTCAACAAAGAGTTTCCATTGGAAAGCCAGAAACGCTCTCAAATGCATTATCAGAGTCCAAAACAGTGATGTCAGGGAAGATATTTGGTCAACACAGAGTTTCCACTGGAAGGCCAGAAACGCTTTCAAATGCACTTTAAGAGTCCAAAAAAGTGATTATTAGTGCAGATATTCGTTCAACACAGAGTTTCCACTAAAAGGCCAGAAACTCTCTAAGAAGAACTTTCAGAGTGTAAAAAAGTGATTCTCAGGGCAGATAATCACTGAACACAGAGTTTCCACTGGAAGGTCAGAAACGCTCTCAAATACACTTTCAGAGTCCAAAAAAGTGATTCTCAGGGCAGATAATCACTCAACACAGAGTTTCCACTGGAAGGCCAGAAACGCTCTCAAATGCACTTTCAGAGTCCAAAAAAGTGTTTCTCAGGGCAGATATCAGTCAACACAGAGTTTCCACTGGAAGGGCAAAAACGCTCTCAAAAGCTCTTTCAGAGTGCATAAGTGATTCTTAGTACAAATATTAACTCAACACAGAGTTTCCAGTACAAGTCCAGAAACACTCTCAAATGCAATTTCAGAGTCCAAAAAAGTGATTCTTAGTCAGATATTCACTCAACACAGAGTTTCCACTAGAAGGCCAGAAACGCTTTCAAATGCACTTTAAGAGTCCAAAAAAGTGATTATTAGTGCAGATATTCGTTCAACACAAAGTTTCCACTGGAAGGCCAGAAATGCTCTCAAATGCACTTTCAGAGTGCAAAAAAGTGTTTCTCAGGTCAGATATCAGTGAACACAGAATTTCCACTGGAAGGGCAAAAACGCTCTCAAATGCACTTTCAGAGTCCAAAAATGATTCTTAGTGCAGATATTCACTCAACAGAAGGTTTCCACTAGAAGGCCAGAAACGCTCTCAAATGCACTTTCAGAATCAAAAAAGTGATTCTTAGTGCAGATATCAGTCAATACAGAGTTTCCACTGGAAGGGCAAAAACGCTCTCAAAGGATCTTTCAGAGTCCAAAAAATTGATTATTAGTGCAGATATTCGTTTCAACAAAGTTTCCACTAAAAGGCCAGAAACTGTATAAGAAGCACTTTCAGAGTCCAAAAAGTGATTCTCAGTGCAGATATTCACTCAACACAGAGTTTCCAGTGGAAGGCCAGAAACGATCTCAAATGCATTTTCAGAGACCAAAAAGTGATTCTTAGTGCAAATATTAACTCAACACAGAGTTTCCACTAGAATTAAAGAAACGCTCTAAAATGCATTTTCAGAGTCCAAAAAGTGATTCTTAGTGCAGATATTAACTCAACAAAGAGTTTCCATTAGAAAGCAAGAAACGCTCTCAAATGCATTTTCAGAGTCCAAAAAAGTGATTCTCAGGAAGATATTTGGTCAACACAGAGTTTCCAGTGGAAGGCCAGAAATGCTCTTCAAATGTATTTTCAGAGTCCAAAAAGTGATTCTCAGTGCAGATATTAGGTCAACACAGAGTATCCACTAAAAGGCCAGAAACGCTCTCAAAAGCATTATCAGAGTCCAAAATGGTGATCTCAGGGAAGATATTTGGTCAACACAGAGTTTCCACTGGAAGGCCAGAAACGCTTTCAAATGCACTTTTAGAGTCCAAAAAAGTGATTATTAGTGCAGATATTCGTTTCAACACAAAGTTTCCACTAAAAGGCCAGAAACTCTCTAAGAAGCACTTTCAGAGTCCAAAAAAGTGATTCTCAGGGCAGATAATCACTCAACACAGAGTTTCCACTGGAAGGCCAGAAATGCTCTCAAATGCATTGTCAGAGACCAAAATAGTAATTCTCAGGGCAGATAATCACTCAACACAGAGTTTCCACTAGAAGGCCAGAAATGCTCTAAAATGCATTTTCAGGGTGCAAAAAAGTGATTCTTAGTCAGATATTCACTCAACACAGAGTTTCCACTAGAAGGCCAGAAACGCCCTCAAACACACTTTCAGAGTCTAAAACTGTGATTCTCAGGGAAGATTTTAGGTCAACACAGAGTTTCACTGGAAGGGCAAAAACGCTGTCAAAAGCTCTTTCAGAGTTCAAAAGTGATTCTTAGTGCAGATATTCACTCCACACAGAGTTTCCAGTAGTAGACTAGAAACGCTCTAAAATACATTTTCAGAGTCCAAAAAAGTGATTATTAGTGCAGATATTCGTTCAACACAAAGTTTCCACTAAAAGGCCAGAAACTCTCTAAGAAGCACTTTCAGAGTCCAAAAAAGTGATTCTCAGTGCAGATAATCACTCAACACAGAGTTTCCACTAGAATGCAAGAAATGCTCTAAAATGCATTTTCAGGGTGCAAAAAAGTGATTCTTAGTCAGATATTCACTCAACACAAAGTTTCCACTGGAAGGCCAGAAACACTCTCAAATGCAATTTCAGAGTGCAAAAAAGTGTTTCTCAGGGCAGATATCAGTGAACACAGAATTTCCACTGGAAGGGCAGAAACGCTCTCAAATGCACTTTCAGAGTCCAAAAATGATTCTTAGTGCAGATATTCACTCAACAGAAGTTTTCCAGTAGAAGGCCAGAAACGCTCTCAAATGCACTTTCAGAGACCAAAAAAGTGATTCTTAGTGCAAATATTAACTCAACACAGAGTTTCCACTAGAATGCAAGAAATGCTCTAAAATGCATTTTCAGGGTGCAAAAAAGTGATTCTTAGTCAGATATTCACTCAACACAGAGTTTCCAGTACAAGGCCAGAAACACTCTCAAATGCAATTTCAGAGTCCAAAAAAGTGATTCTTAGTCAGATATTCACTCAACACAGAGTTTCCACTAGAAGGCCAGAAACGCTCTCAAACACACTTTCAGAGTCTAAAACTGTGATTCTCAGGGAAGATTTTAGGTCAACACAGAGTTTCGACTGGAAGGGCAAAAACGCTGTCAAAAGCTCTTTCAGAGTCCAAAACTGATGCTTAGTGCAGATATTCACTCCACACAGAGTTTCCATTAGTAGGCTAGAAACGCTCTAAAATACATTTTCAGAGTCCAAAAAAGTGATTCTTAGTGCAGATGATCACTGCAAAAAGAGTTTCCATTGGAAAGTCAGAAACGCTCTCAAATGCATTATCAGAGTCAAAAAAGTGATTCTCAGTGCAGATATTTGGTCAACACAGAGTTTCCACTGGAAGGCCAGAAACGCTTTCAAATGCACTTTCAGAGTCCAAAAAGTGATTATTAGTGCAGATATTCGTTCAACACAGAGTTTCCACTAAAGGCCAGAAACTCTCTAAGAATGCACTTTCAGAGTGTAAAAAAGTGATTCTCAGGGCAGATAATCACTGAACACAGAGTTTCCACTGGAAAGTCAGAAACGCTCTCAAATACACTTTCAGAGTCCAAAAAAGTGATTCTCAGGGCAGATAATCACTCAACACAGAGTTTCCACTGGAAGGCCAGAAACGCTTTCAAATGCACTTTAAGAGTCCAAAAAAGTGATTATTAGTGCAGATATTCGTTCAACACAAAGTTTCCACTAAAAGGCCAGAAACTCTCTAAGAAGCACTTTCAGAGTCCAAAAAAGTGATTCTCAGGGCAGATAATCACTCAACACAGAGTTTCCACTGGAAGGCCAGAAATGCTCTCAAATGCACTTTCAGAGTGCAAAAAAGTGTTTCTCAGGGCAGATATTCAGTCAACACAGAATTTCCACTGGAAGGCCAGAAACGCTCTCAAATGCACTTTCAGACTCCAAAAAATGATTCTTAGTGCAGATATTCACTCAACACAAGGTTTCCAGTAGAAGGCCAGAAACGCTCTCAAATGCACTTTCAGAGACCAAAAAAGTGATTCTTAGTGCAAATATTAACTCAACACAGAGTTTCCACTAGAATAAAAAGAAATGCTCTAAAATGCATTTTCAGAGTCCAAAAAATGATTCTTAGTGCAGATATTCACTCAACAGAAGGTTTCCACTAGAAGGCCAGAAACGCTCTCAAATGCACTTTCAGAATCAAAAAAGTGATTCTTAGTGCAGATATCAGTGAATACAGAGTTTCCACTGGAAGGGCAAAAACGATCTCAAAGGATCTTTCAGAGTCCAAAAAGTGATTATTAGTGCAGATATTCGTTCAACAAGAAGTTTCCACTAAAAGGCCAGAAACTCTATAAGAAGCACTTTCAGAGTCCAAAAAGTGATTCTCAGTGCAGATAATCACTCAACACAGAGTTTCCAGTGGAAGGCCAGAAACGATCTCAAATGCATTTTCAGAGACCAAAAAAGTGATTCTTAGTGCAAATATTAACTCAACACAGAGTTTCCGCTAGAATTAAAGAAACGCTCTAAAATGCATTTTCAGAGTCCAAAAAAGTGATTCTTTGTGCAGATATTAACTCAACAAAGAGTTTCCATTGGAAAGCCAGAAACGCTCTCAAATGCATTATAGGAGTCCAAAACAGTGATCTCAGGGAAGATATTTGGTCAACACAGAGTTTCCAGTGGAAGGCCAGAAATGCTCTTCAATGTATTTTCAGAGTCCAAAACAATGATTCTCAGTGAAGATATTAGGTTAACACAGAGTATCCACTAAAAGGCCAGAAACGCTCTCAAAAGCATTATCAGAGTCCAAAATGGTGATCTCAGGGAAGATATTTGGTCAACACAGAGTTTCCACTGGAAGGCCAGAAACGCTTTCAAATGCACTTTCAGAGTCCAAAAAAGTGATTATTAGTGCAGATATTCGTTCAACACAAAGTTTCCACTAAAAGGCCAGAAACTCTCTAAGAAGCACTTTCAGAGTCCAAAAAAGTGATTCTCAGTGTAGATAATCACTCAACACAGAGTTTCCACTAGAATGCAAGAAATGCTCTGAAATGCATTTTCAGGGTGCAAAAAAGTGATTCTTAGTCAGATATTCACTCAACACAGAGTTTCCAGTACAAGGCCAGAAACACTCTCAAATGCAATTTCAGAGTCCAAAAAAGTGATTCTTAGTCAGATATTCACTCAACACAGAGTTTCCACTAGAAGGCCAGAAACGCTCTCAAACACACTTTCAGAGTCTAAAACTGTGATTCTCATGGAAGATTTTAGGTCAACACAGAGTTTCGACTGGAAGGGCAAAAACGCTGTCAAAAGCTCTTTCAGAGTCCAAAAGTGATTCTTAGTGCAGATATTCACTCCACACAGAGTTTCCAGTAGTAGGCCAGAAACGCTCTCAAATGCATGTTCAGAGTCAAAAAAGTGATTCTTAATGCAGATATTCAGTCAACACAGAGTTTCCAGTAAAAGGCCAGAAACGCTCTCAAATGCACTTTCAGAGTCCAAAAAAGTGATTATTAGTGCAGATATTCGTTTAACACAAAGTTTCCACTAAAAGGCAAGAAACTTTCTAAGAAGCACTTTCAGAGTCCAAAAAAGTGATTCTCAGGGCAGATAATCACTCAACACAGAGTTTCCACTGGAAGGCCAGAAATGCTCTCAAATGCACTTTCAGAGTGCAAAAAAAGTGTTTCTTAGGGCAGATATCAGTGAACACAGAATTTCCACTGGAAGAGCAAAAACGCTCTCAAATGCACTTTCAGAGTCCAAACAATGATTCTTAGTGCAAATATTAACTCAACACAGAGTTTCCACTAGAACAAAAGAAATGCTCTAAAATGCATTTTCAGGGTGCAAAAAAGTGATTCTTAGTCAGATATTCACTCAACACAGAGTTTCCAGTACAAGGCCAGAAACACTCTCAAATGCAATTTCAGAGTCCAAAAAAGTGATTCTTAGTGCAGATATTCAGACAACAGAGAGTTTCCAATACAAGGCCAGATATGCTCTCAAATGCATTTTCAGGGTAAAAAAAAGTGATTCTTAGTCAGATATTCACTCAACACAGAGTTTCCACTAAAAGGCAAGAAACTCTCTCAAACACACTTTCAGAGTGCAAAAAGTGATTCTTAGATATTCACTCAACACAGAGTTTCCAGTACAAGGCCAGAAACACTCTCAAATGCAATTTCAGAGTCCAAAAAAGTGATTCTTAGTCAGATATTCACTCAACACAGAGTTTCCACTAGAAGGCCAGAAACGCTCTCAAACACACTTTCAGAGTCTAAACTGTGATTCTCAGGGAAGATTTTAGGTCAACACAGAGTTTCGACTGGAAGGGCAAAAACGCTGTCAAAAGCTCTTTCATAGTTCAAAAGTGATTCTTAGTGCAAATATTCACTCCACACAGAGTTTCCAGTAGTAGGCTAGGCTCTCTAAAATACATTTTCAGAGTCCAAAAAGTGATTCTTTGTGCAGATATTAACTCAACAAAGAGTTTCCTTTGGAAGGCCAGAAACGCTCTCAAATGCATTATCAGAGTCCAAAAAGTGATCTCAGGGAAGATATTAGGTCAACACAGAGTATCCACTAAAAGGCCAGAAACGCTCTCAAAAGCATTATCAGAGTCCAAAATGGTGATCTCAGGGAAGATATTTGGTCAACACAGAGTTTCCACTGGAAGGCCAGAAACGCTTTCAAATGCACTTTCAGAGTCCAAAAAAGTGATTCACAGTGTAGATAATCACTCAACACAGAGTTTCCAGTACAAGGCCAGAAACGCTCTAAAATGCACTTTCAGAGTCCAAAAAGTGATTATTAGTGCAGATATTCGGTTAACACAAGAGTTTCCACTAAAAGGAAAGAAACTCTCTAAGAAGCACTTTCAGAGTCCAAAAAAGTGATTCTCAGGGCAGATAATCACTCAACACAGAGTTTCCACTGGAAGGCCAGAAATGCTCTCAAATGCACTTTCAGAGTGCAAAAGTATTTCTCAGGGCAGATATCAGTC
Organism: Megalops atlanticus; assembly: GCA_019176425.1. Lineage (NCBI taxonomy): Eukaryota > Metazoa > Chordata > Actinopteri > Elopiformes > Megalopidae > Megalops > Megalops atlanticus. The sequence goes on from JAFDVH010000036.1 coordinate 332,741, forward strand.
AACACAGAATTTCCACTGGAAGGGCAAAAACGCTCTCAAATGCACTTTGAGAGTCAAAAAATGATTATTAGTGCAGGTATTCGTTCCACACAAGTTTCCAGTAGAAGGCCAGAAACGCTCTCAAATGCATTTTCAGGGTGCAAAAAGTGATTCTTAGTCAGAC
>JAFDVH010000036.1:333403-361990 GCA_019176425.1 Megalops atlanticus
AGTCAATACAGAGTTTCCACTGGAAGGGCAAAAACGCTCTCAAAGGATCTTTCAGAGTCCAAAAATTGATTATTAGTGCAGATATTCGTTCAACAAGAAGTTTCCACTAAAAGGCCAGAAACTCTATAAGAAGCACTTTCAGAGTGTAAAAAGTGATTCTCAGTGCAGATAATCACTCAACACAGAGTTTCCAGTGGAAGGCCAGAAACGATCTCAAATGCATTTTCAGAGACCAAAAAGTGATTCTTAGTGCAAATATTAACTCAACACAGAGTTTCCACTAGAATTAAAGAAATGCTCTAAAATGTATTTTCAGAGTCCAAAAAGTGGTTCTTTGTGCAGATATTAACTCAACAAAGAGTTTCCATTGGAAAGCCAGAAACGCTCTCAAATGCACACTATAGAGTCTAAAACTGTGATCTCAGGAAGATATTAGGTCAACACAGAGTATCCACTAAAAGGCCAGAAACGCTCTCAAAAGCATTATCAGAGTCCAAAATGGTGATCTCAGGAAGATATTTGGTCAACACAGAGTTTCCACTGGAAGGCCAGAAACTCTTTCAAATGCACTTTCAGAGTCCAAAAAGTGATTATTAGGGCAGATATTCACTCAACACAGAGTTTCCACTAAAAGGCCAGAAACTCTCTAAGAAGCACTTTCAGAGTCCAAAAAGTGATTCTCAGTGCAGATAATCACTCAACACAGAGTTTCCACTAGAATGCAAGAAATGCTCTAAAATGCATTTTCAGGGTGCAAAAAGTGATTCTTAGTCAGATATTCACTCAACACAGAGTTTCCAGTACAAGGCCAGAAACACTCTCAAATGCAATTTCAGGGTGCAAAAAGATTCTTAGTCAGATATTCACTCAACACAGAGTTTCCAGTACAAGGCCAGAAACACTCTCAAATGCAATTTCAGAGTCCAAAAAGTGATTCTTAGTCAGATATTCACTCAACACAGAGTTTCCTTTGGAAAGCCAGAAACGCTCTCAAATGCATTATCAGAGTCCAAAACGGTGATCTCAGGAAGATATTTGGTCAACACAGAGTTTCCACTGGAAGGCCAGAAACGCTTTCAAATGCACTTTAAGAGTCCAAAAAAGTGATTATTAGTGCAGATATTCGTTCAACACAGAGTTTCCACTGGAAGGCCAGAAATGCTCTCAAATGCACTTTCAGAGTGCAAAAAGTGTTTCTCAGGTCAGATATCAGTGAACACAGAATTTCCACTGGAAGGGCAAAAACGCTCTCAAATGCACTTTCAGAGTCCAAAAAAGTGATTCTTAGTGCAAATATTAACTCAACACAGAGTTTCCACTAGAATAAAAGAAATGCTCTAAAATGCATTTTCAGAGTCCAAAAATGATTCTTAGTGCAGATATTCACTCAACAGAAAGTTTCCACTAGAAGGCCAGAAACGCTCTCAAATGCACTTTCAGAATCAAAAAGTGATTCTTAGTGCAGATATCAGTCAATACAGAGTTTCCACTGGAAGGGCAAAAACGCTCTCAAAGGATCTTCCAGAGTCCAAAATTGATTATTAGTGCAGATATTAACTCAACAAGAGTTTCCACTAAAATAAAAGAAACTCTATAAAAGCACTTTCAGAGTGTAAAAAAGTGATTCTCAGTCAGATAATCACTCAACACAGAGTTTCCAGTGGAAGGCCAGAAACGATCTCAAATGCATTTTCAGAGACCAAAAAGTGATTCTTAGTGCAAATATTAACTCAACACAGAGTTTCCACTAGAATTAAAGAAATGCTCTACAATGCATTTTCAGAGTCCAAAAAGTGATTCTTTGTGCAGATATTAACTCAACAAAGAGTTTCCATTGGAAAGCCAGAAACGCTCTCAAATGCATTATAGGAGTCCAAAACGGTGATCTCAGGGAAGATATTTGGTCAACACAGAGTTTCCAGTGGAAGGCCAGAAATGCTCTTCAATGTATTTTCAGAGTCCAAAACAGTGATTCTCAGTGAAGATATTAGGTCAACACAGAGTATCCACTAAAAGGCCAAAACGCTCTCAAAAGCATTATCAGAGTTCAAAATGGTGATCTCAGGAAGATATTTGGTCAACACAGAGTTTCCACTGGAAGGCCAGAAACGCTTTCAAATGCACTTTCAGAGTCCAAAAAGTGATTATTAGTGCAGATATTCGTTCAACACAAAGTTTCCACTAAAAGGCCAGAAACTCTCTAAGAAGAACTTTCAGAGTCCAAAAAAGTGATTCTCAGTGTAGATAATCACTCAACACAGAGTTTCCACTAGAATGCAAGAAATGCCCTCAAATGCATTTTCAGGGTGCGTAAAAGTGATTCTTAGTCAGATATTCACTCAACACAGAGTTTCCAGTACAAGGCCAGAAACACTCTCAAATGCAATTTCAGAGTCCAAAAAGTGATTCTTAGTCAGATATTCACTCAACACAGAGTTTCCACTAAAAGGCCAGAAACTCTCTCAAAAGCACTTTCAGAGTCTAAAACTGTGATTCTCAGGGAAGATTTTCAGGTCAACACAGAGTTTCCACTGGAAGGCCAAAAATGCTGTCAAAAGCTCTTTCAGAGTCCAAAAGTGATTCTTAGTAGAGATATTCACTCCACACAGAGTTTCCAGTAGTAGGCTAGAAAACGCTCTCAAATGCATGTTCAGAGTCCAAAAAGTGATTCTTAATGCAGATATTCAGTCAACACAGAGTTTCCAGTACAAGGCCAGAAACGCTCTCAAATGCACTTTCAGAGTCCAGAAAAGTGATCATTAGTGCAGATATTCGTTTAACACAAAGTTTCCACTAAAATAAAAAAATGCTCTAAAAAAGCACTTTCAGAGTCCAAAAAGTGATTCTCAGGGCAGATATTCACTCAACACAGAGTTTCCACTGGAAGGCCAGAAATGCTCTCAAATGCACTTTCAGAGTCAAAAAGTGTTTCTCAGGGCAGATATCAGTGAACACAGAATTTCCACTGGAAGGGCAAAAACGCTCTCAAATGCACTTTCAGAGTCCAAAAAATGATTCTTAGTGCAGATATTCACTCAACAGAAGATTTCCAGTAGAAGGCCAGAAACGCTCTCAAATGCACTTTCAGAGACCAAAAAAGTGATTCTTAGTGCAAATATTAACTCAACACAGAGTTTCCATTAGAAGGCCAGAAACGCTCTCAAATGCACTTTCAGAGACCAAAAAAGTGATTCTCAGGGCAGATAATCACTCAACACAGAGTTTCCACTAAAAGGCCAGAAACGCTCTCAAAAGCATTATCAGAGTCCAAAATGGTGATCTCAGGGAAGATATTTGGTCAACACAGAGTTTCCACTGGAAGGTCAGAAACGCTCTCAAATACACTTTCAGAGTCCAAAAAGTGATTCTCAGGGAAGATAATCACTCAACACAGAGTTTCCACTGGAAGGCCAGAAATGCTTTCAAATGCATTTTAAGAGTCCAAAACAGTGATTATTAGTGCAGATATTAGTTTAACACAGAGTTTCCACTAAAAGGCCAGAAACTCTCTCAGAAGCACTTTCAGAGTCCAAAATGTGATTCTCAGGGCAGATAATCACTCAACACAGAGTTTCCACTGGAAGGCCAGAAATGCTCTCAAATGCACTTTCAGAGTGCAAAAAGTGTTTCTCAGGGCAGGTATCAGTGAACACAAAATTTCCACTGGAAGGCCAAAAACTCTCTCAAATGCACTTTAAGAGTCCAAAAGTGATTCTCAGTGTAGATAATCACTCAACACAGAGTTTCCACTAGAATGCAAGAAATGCTCTAAAATGCATTTTCAGGGTGCAAAAAGTGATTCTTAGTCAGATATTCACTCAACACAGAGTTTCCAGTACAAGGCCAGAAACACTCTCAAATGCAATTTCAGAGTCCAAAAAAGTGATTCTTAGTCAGATATTCACTCAACACAGAGTTTCCACTAGAAGGCCAGAAACGCTCTCAAACACACTTTCAGAGTCTAAAACTGTGATTCTCATGGAAGATTTTAGGTCAACACAGAGTTTCGACTGGAAGGGCAAAAACGCTGTCAAAAGCTCTTTCAGAGTCCAAAAGTGATTCTTAGTGCAGATATTCAATCCACACAGAGTTTCCAGTAGTAGGCTAGAAACGCTCTCAAATGCATGTTCAGAGTCCAAAAAAGTGATTCTTAATGCAGATATTCAGTCAACACAGAGTTTCCATTAAAAGGCCAGAAACGCTCTCAAATGCACTTTCAGAGTCCAAAAAAGTGATTATTAGTGCAGATATTCGTTTAACACAAAGTTTCCACTAAAAGGCAAGAAACTTTCTAAGAAGCACTTTCAGAGTCCAAAAAAGTGATTCTCACGGCAGATAATCACTCAACACAGAGTTTCCACTGGAAGGCCAGAAATGCTCTCAAATGCACTTTCAGAGTGCAAAAAAGTGTTTCACAGGGCAGATATCAGTGAACACAGAATTTCCACTGGAAGAGCAAAAACGCTCTCAAATGCACTTTCAGAGTCCAAACAATGATTCTTAGTGCAAATATTAACTCAACACAGAGTTTCCACTAGAACAAAGAAATGCTCTAAAATGCATTTTCAGGGTGCAAAAAGTGATTCTTAGTCAGATATTCACTCAACACAGAGTTTCCAGTACAAGGCCAGAAACACTCTCAAATGCAATTTCAGAGTCCAAAAAAGTGATTCTTAGTGCAGATATTCAGACAACAGAGAGTTTCCAATACAAGGCCAAATATGCTCTCAAATGCATTTTCAGAGACCAAAATAGTAATTCTCAGGGCAGATAATCACTCAACACAGAGTTTCCACTAGAATGCAAGAAATGCTCTAAAATGCATTTTCAGGGTAAAAAAAAGTGATTCTTAGTCAGATATTCACTCAACACAGAGTTTCCACTAAAAGGCAAGAAACTCTCTCAAACACACTTTCAGAGTGCAAAAAAGTGATTCTTAGATATTCACTCAACACAGAAATTCCAGTACAAGGCCAGAAACACTCTCAAATGCAATTTCAGAGTCCAAAAAAGTGATTCTTAGTCAGATATTCACTCAACACAGAGTTTCCACTAGAAGGCCAGAAATGCTCTCAAAACACACTTTCAGAGTCTAATACTGTGATTCTCAGGAAGATTTTAGGTCAACACAGAGTTTCGACTGGAAGGGCAAAAACGCTGTCAAAAGCTCTTTCATAGTTCAAAAGTGATTCTTAGTGCAAATATTCACTCCACACAGAGTTTCCAGTAGTAGGCTAGAAACGCTCTAAAAAGCATTTTCAGAGTCCAAAATGGTGATTCTTTGTGCAGATATTAACTCAACAAAGAGTTTCCTTTGGAAAGCCAGAAACGCTCTCAAATGCATTATCAGAGTCCAAAAAGTGGTGATTCACAGTGTAGATAATCACTCAACACAGAGTTTCCACTAGAATGCAAGAAATGCTCTCAAATGCATTTTCAGAGTCCAAAAAAAAGTGATTCTTAGTCAGATATTCACTCAACACAGAGTTTCCAGTACAAGGCCAGAAACACTCTCAAATGCAATTTCAGAGTCCAAAAAGTGATTCTTAGTCAGATATTCACTCAACACAGAGTTTCCACTAGAAGGCCAGAAACACTCTCAAACACACTTTCAGAGTCTAAAACTGTGATTCTCAGGAAGATGTTAGGTCAACACAGAGTTTCGACTGGAAGGCCAAAAACGCTGTCAAAAGCTCTTTCAGAGTCCAAAAGTGATTCTTAGTGCAAATATTCACTCAACACAGAGTTTCCAGTAGTAGGCTAAAAACGCTCTCAAATGTATGTTCAGAGTCCAAAAAGTGATTCTTAATGCAGATATTCAGTGAACACAGAGTTTCCAGTACAAGGCCAGAAACGCTCTCAAATGCACTTTCAGAGTCCAAAAAAGTGATTATTAGTGCAGATATTCGGTTAACACAAAGTTTCCACTAAAAGGAAAGAAACTCTCTAAGAAGCACTTTCAGAGTCCAAAAAAGTGATTCTCAGGGCAGATAATCACTCAACACAGAGTTTCCACTGGAAGGCCAGAAATGCTCTCAAATGCACTTTCAGAGTGCAAAAAAGTGTTTCTCAGGGCAGATATCAGTCAACACAGAATTTCCACTGGAAGGGCAAAAACGCTCTCAAATGCACTTTGAGAGTCCAAAAAATGAGTATTAGTGCAGGTATTCGTTCAACACAAAGTTTCCAGTAGAAGGCCAGAAACGCTCTCAAATGCACTTTCAGAGACCAAAAAAGTGATTCTTAGTGCAAATATTAACCCAACACAGAGTTTCCAATACAAGGCCAGAAATGCTCTCAAATGCATTTCAGAGACCAAAAAAGTGATTCTCAGTGTAGATAATCACTCAACACAGAGTTTCCACTAGAATGCAAGAAATGCTCTAAAATGCATTTTCAGGGTGCAAAAAAGTGATTCTTAGTCAGATATTCACGCAACACAGAGTTTCCAGTACAAGGCCAGAAACACTCTCAAATGCAATTTCAGAGTCCAAAAAAGTGTTTCTTAGTCAGATATTCACTCAACACAGAGTTTCCACTAGAAGGCCAGAAACGCTCTCAAACACACTTTCAGAGTCTAAAACTGTGATTCTCAGGGAAGATTTTAGGTCAACACAGAGTTTCGACTGGAAGGCAAAAAACCCTGTCAAAACCTCTTCAGAGTCCAAAAGTGATTCTTAGTGCAGATATTCACTCACACAGAGTTTCCAGTACAAGGCCAGAAACGCTCTCAAATGCATTTTCAGGGTGCAAAAAAGTGATTCTTAGTCAGACATTCACGCAACACAGAGTTTCCAGTACAAGGCCAGAAACACTCTCAAATGCAATTTCAGAGTCCAAAAAAGTGATTCTTAGTCAGATATTCACTCAACACAGAGTTTCCACTAGAATGCAAGAAATGCTCTAAAATGCATTTTCAGGGTGCAAAAAAGTGATTCTTAGTCAGATATTCACTCAACACAGAGTTTCCAGTACAAGGCCAGAAACACTCTCAAATGCAATTTCAGAGTCCAAAAAAGTGATTCTCATGGAAGATTTTAGGTCAACACAGAGTTTCGACTGGAAGGGCAAAAACGCTGTCAAAAGCTCTTTCATAGTTCAAAAGTGATTCTTAGTGCAGATATTCACTCCACACAGAGTTTCCAGTAGTAGGCTAGAAACGCTCTCAAATACATTTTCAGAGTCCAAAAAAGTGATTCTTAATGCAGATATTCAGTCAACACAGAGTTTCCAGTAAAAGGCCAGAAACGCTTTCGAATGCACTTTCAGAGTCCAAAAAAGTGATTATTAGTGCAGATATTCGTTCAACACAAAGTTTCCACTAAAAGGCCAGAAACTCTCTAAGAAGGACTTTCAGAGTCCAAAAAAGTGATTCACAGTGTAGATAATCACTCAACACAGAGTTTCCACTAGAATGCAAGAAATGCTCTCAAATGCATTTTCAGGGTGCAAAAAAGTGATTCTTAGTCAGATATTCACTCAACACAGAGTTTCCAGTACAAGGCCAGAAACACTCTCAAATGCACTTTCAGAGTGCAAAAAAGTGTTTCTCAGGACAGATATCAGTCAACACAGAATTTCCACTGGAAGGGCAAAAACGCTCTCAAATGCACTTTGAGAGTCCAAAAAATGATTATTAGTGCAGGTATTCGTTCAACACAAAGTTTCCAGTAGAAGGCCAGAAACGCTCTCAAATGCACTTTCAGAGACCAAAAAAGTGATTCTTAGTGCAAATATTAACTCAACACAGAGTTTCCACTAGAATAAAAGAAATGCTCTAAAATGCATTTTCAGGGTGCAAAAAAGTGATTCTTAGTCAGATATTCACTCAACACAGAGTTTCCAGTACAAGGCCAGAAAAACTCTCAAATGCAATTTCAGAGTCCAAAAAAGTGATTCTTAGTGCAGATATTCAAACAACACAGAGTTTCCAATACAAGGCCAGAAATGCTCTCAAATGCATTTCAGAGACCAAAAAAGTGATTCTCAGTGTAGATAATCACTCAACACAGAGTTTCCACTAGAATGCAAGAAATGCTCTAAAATGCATTTTCAGGGTGCAAAAAAGTGATTCTTAGTCAGATATTCACGCAACACAGAGTTTCCAGTACAAGGCCAGAAACACTCTCAAATGCAATTTCAGAGTCCAAAAAAGTGTTTCTTAGTCAGATATTCACTCAACACAGAGTTTCCACTAGAAGGCCAGAAACGCTCTCAAACACACTTTCAGAGTCTAAAACTGTGATTCTCAGGGAAGATGTTAGGTCAACACAGAGTTTCGACTGGAAGGGCAAAAACCCTGTCAAAAGCTCTTCAGAGTCCAAAAGTGATTCTTAGTGCAGATATTCACTCCACACAGAGTTTCCAGTACAAGGCCAGAAACGCTCTCAAATGCACTTTCAGAGTCCAAAAAAGTGATTATTAGTGCAGATATTCGTTCAACACAAAGTTTCCACTAAAAGGCAAGAAACTCTCTAAAAGCACTTTCAGAGACCAAAAAAGTAATTCTCAGGGCAGACAATCACTCAACACAGAGTTTCCACTAGAATGCAAGAAATGCTCTAAAATGCATTTTCAGGGTGCAAAAAAGTGATTCTTAGTCAGATATTCACTCAACACAGAGTTTCCAATACAAGGCCAGAAACACTCTCAAATGCAATTTCAGAGTCCAAAAAGTGATTATTAGTGCAGATATTCACCAACACAAAGTTTCCACTGGAAGGCCAGAAACGCTTTCAAATGCACTTTAAGAGTCCAAAAAAGTGATTCTCAGGGCAGATAATCACTCAACACAGAGTTTCCACTAAAAGGCCAGAAACGCTCTCAAAAGCATTATCAGAGTCCAAAATGGTGATCTCAGGGAAGATATTTGGTCAACACAAAGTTTCCACTGGAAGGCCAGAAAAGCTTTCAAAAGCACTTTAAGAGTCCAAAAAAGTGATTATTAGTGCAGATATTCGTTCAACACAAAGTTTCCACTAAAAGGCCAGAAACTCTCTAAGAAGAACTTTCAGAGTGTAAAAAAGTGATTCTCAGGGCAGATAATCACTCAACACAGAGTTTCCACTGGAAGGTCAGAAACGCTCTCAAATACACTTTCAGAGTCCAAAAAAGTGATTATTACTGCAGGTATTCGTTCAACACAAAGTTTCCAGTAGAAGGCCAGAAACGCTCTCAAATGCACTTTCAGAGACCAAAAAAGTGATTCTTAGTGCAAATATTAACCCAACACAGAGTTTCCAATACAAGGCCAGAAATGCTCTCAAATGCATTTCAGAGACCAAAAAAGTGATTCTCAGTGTAGATAATCACTCAACACAGAGTTTCCACTAGAATGCAAGAAATGCTCTAAAATGCATTTTCAGGGTGCAAAAAAGTGATTCTTAGTCAGATATTCACGCAACACAGAGTTTCCAGTACAAGGCCAGAAACACTCTCAAATGCAATTTCAGAGTCCAAAAAAGTGTTTCTTAGTCAGATATTCACTCAACACAGAGTTTCCACTAGAAGGCCAGAAACGCTCTCAAACACACTTTCAGAGTCTAAAACTGTGATTCTCAGGGAAGATTTTAGGTCAACACAGAGTTTCGACTGGAAGGGCAAAAACCCTGTCAAAACCTCTTCAGAGTCCAAAAGTGATTCTTAGTGCAGATATTCACTCCACACAGAGTTTCCAGTACAAGGCCAGAAACGCTCTCAAATGCATTTTCAGGGTGCAAAAAAGTGATTCTTAGTCAGACATTCACGCAACACAGAGTTTCCAGTACAAGGCCAGAAACACTCTCAAATGCAATTTCAGAGTCCAAAAAAGTGATTCTTAGTCAGATATTCACTCAACACAGAGTTTCCACTAGAATGCAAGAAATGCTCTAAAATGCATTTTCAGGGTGCAAAAAAGTGATTCTTAGTCAGATATTCACTCAACACAGAGTTTCCAGTACAAGGCCAGAAACACTCTCAAATGCAATTTCAGAGTCCAAAAAAGTGATTCTCATGGAAGATTTTAGGTCAACACAGAGTTTCGACTGGAAGGGCAAAAACGCTGTCAAAAGCTCTTTCATAGTTCAAAAGTGATTCTTAGTGCAGATATTCACTCCACACAGAGATTCCAGTAGTAGGCTAGAAACGCTCTCAAATACATTTTCAGAGTCCAAAAAAGTGATTCTTAATGCAGATATTCAGTCAACACAGAGTTTCCAGTAAAAGGCCAGAAACGCTCTCAAATGCACTTTCAGAGTCCAAAAAAGTGATTATTAGTGCAGATATTCGTTTAACACAAAGTTTCCACTAAAAGGCAAGAAACTTTCTAAGAAGCACTTTCAGAGTCCAAAAAAGTGATTCTCAGGGCAGATAATCACTCAACACAGAGTTTCCACTGGAAGGCCAGAAATGCTCTCAAATGCACTTTCAGAGTGCAAAAAAGTGTTTCACAGGGCAGATATCCGTGAACACAGAATTTCCACTGGAAGAGCAAAAACGCTCTCAAATGCACTTTCAGAGACCAAAATAGTAATTCTCAGGGCAGATAATCACTCAACACAGAGTTTCCACTAGAATGCAAGAAATGCTCTAAAATGCATTTTCAGGGTAAAAAAAAGTGTTTCTTAGTCAGATATTCACTCAACACAGAGTTTCCAGTACAAGGCCAGAAACACTCTCAAATGCAATTTCAGAGTCCAAAAAAGTGATTCTTAGTCAGATATTCACTCAACACAGAGTTTCCACTAGAATGCAAGAAATGCTCTAAAATGCATTTTCAGAGTCCAAAAAAGTGATTCTTTGTGCAGATATTAACTCAACAAAGAGTTTCCTTTGGAAAGCCAGAAACGCTCTCAAATGCATTATCAGAGTCCAAAACGGTGATCTCAGGGAAGATATTAGGTCAACACAGAGTATCCACTAAAAGGCCAGAAACGCTCTCAAAAGCATTATCAGAGTCCAAAATGGTGATCTCAGGGAAGATATTTGGTCAACACAGAGTTTCCACTGGAAGGCCAGAAACGCTTTCAAATGCACTTTCAGAGTCCAAAAAAGTGATTATTAGTGCAGATATTCGTTCAACACAAAGTTTCCACTAAAAGGCCAGAAACTCTCTAAGAAGGACTTTCAGAGTCCAAAAAAGTGATTCACAGTGTAGATAATCACTCAACACAGAGTTTCCACTAGAATGCAAGAAATGCTCTCAAATGCATTTTCAGGGTGCAAAAAAGTGATTCTTAGTCAGATATTCACTCAACACAGAGTTTCCAGTACAAGGCCAGAAACACTCTCAAATGCAATTTCAGAGTCCAAAAAGTGATTCTTAGTCAGATATTCACTCAACACAGAGTTTCCACTAGAAGGCCAGAAACGCTCTCAAACACACTTTCAGAGTCTAAAACTGTGATTCTCAGGGAAGATGTTAGGTCAACACAAAGTTTCCACTAAAAGGAAAGAAACTCTCTAAGAAGCACTTTCAGAGTCCAAAAAAGTGATTCTCAGGGCAGATAATCACTCAACACAGAGTTTCCACTGGAAGGCCAGAAATGCTCTCAAATGCACTTTCAGAGTGCAAAAAAGTGTTTCTCAGGGCAGATATCAGTCAACACAGAATTTCCACTGGAAGGGCAAAAACGCTCTCAAATGCACTTTGAGAGTCCAAAAAATGATTATTAGTGCAGGTATTCGTTCAACACAAAGTTTCCAGTAGAAGGCCAGAAACGCTCTCAAATGCACTTTCAGAGACCAAAAAAGTGATTCTTAGTGCAAATATTAACTCAACACAGAGTTTCCACTAGAATAAAGAAATGCTCTAAAATGCATTTTCAGGGTGCAAAAAGGTGATTCTTAGTCAGATATTCACTCAACACAGAGTTTCAGTACAAGGCCAGAAAAACTCTCAAATGCAATTTCAGAGTCCAAAAGTGATTCTTAGTGCAGATATTCAAACAACACAGAGTTTCCAATACAAGGCCAGAAATGCTCTCAAATGCATTTCAGAGACCAAAAAAGTGATTCTCAGTGTAGATAATCACTCAACACAGAGTTTCCACTAGAATGCAAGAAATGCTCTAAAATGCATTTTCAGGGTGCAAAAAAGTGATTCTTAGTCAGATATTCACGCAACACAGAGTTTCCAGTACAAGGCCAGAAACACTCTCAAATGCAATTTCAGAGTCCAAAAAAGTGTTTCTTAGTCAGATATTCACTCAACACAGAGTTTCCACTAGAAGGCCAGAAACGCTCTCAAACACACTTTCAGAGTCTAAAACTGTGATTCTCAGGGAAGATGTTAGGTCAACACAGAGTTTCGACTGGAAGGGCAAAAACCCTGTCAAAAGCTCTTCAGAGTCCAAAAGTGATTCTTAGTGCAGATATTCACTCCACACAGAGTTTCCAGTACAAGGCCAGAAACGCTCTCAAATGCACTTTCAGAGTCCAAAAAAGTGATTATTAGTGCAGATATTCGTTCAACACAAAGTTTCCACTAAAAGGCAAGAAACTCTCTAAGAAGCACTTTCAGAGACCAAAAAAGTAATTCTCAGGGCAGACAATCACTCAACACAGAGTTTCCACTAGAATGCAAGAAATGCTCTAAAATGCATTTTCAGGGTGCAAGAAAGTGATTCTTAGTCAGATATTCACTCAACACAGAGTTTCCAATACAAGGCCAGAAACACTCTCAAATGCAATTTCAGAGTCCAAAAAAGTGATTATTAGTGCAGATATTCGTTCAACACAAAGTTTCCACTGGAAGGCCAGAAACGCTTTCAAATGCACTTTAAGAGTCCAAAAAAGTGATTCTCAGGGCAGATAATCACTCAACACAGAGTTTCCACTAAAAGGCCAGAAACGCTCTCAAAAGCATTATCAGAGTCCAAAATGGTGATCTCAGGGAAGATATTTGGTCAACACAAAGTTTCCACTGGAAGGCCAGAAAAGCTTTCAAAAGCACTTTAAGAGTCCAAAAAAGTGATTATTAGTGCAGATATTCGTTCAACACAAAGTTTCCACTAAAAGGCCAGAAACGCTCTCAAAAGCTCTTTCAGAGTGCATAAGTGATTCTTAGTGCAAACATTAACTCAACACAGAGTTTCCACTAGAATGCAAGAAATGCTCTAAAATGCATTTTCAGGGTCAAAAAAAGTGATTCTTTGTCCAGATGTTCACTCAACGCAAAGTTTCCAGTAGAAGGCCAGAATCGCTCTTAAATGTATTTTCAGAGTCCAAAACAGTGATTCTCAGTGAAGATATTAGGTCAACACAGAGCATCCACTAAAATGGCAGAAACGCTCTCAAATGCATTTTCATAGACCAAAAAAGTAATTCTCAGGGCAGATAATCACTCAACACAGAGTTTCCACAAGAATGCAAGAAATGCTCTAAAATGCATTTTCAGGGTGCAAAAAGTGATTCTTAGTCAGATATTCACTCAACACAGAGTTTCCAGTACAAGGCCAGAAACACTCTCAAATGCAATTTCAGAGTCCAAAAAAGTGATTCTTAGTGCAGATATTCAGACAACAGAGAGTTTCCAATACAAGGCCAGATATGCTCTCAAATGCATTTTCAGAGACCAAAATAGTAATTCTCAGGGCAGATAATCACTCAACACAGAGTTTCCACTAGAATGCAAGAAATGCTCTAAAATGCATTTTCAGGGTAAAAAAAAGTGATTCTTAGTCAGATATTCACTCAACACAGAGTTTCCAGTACAAGGCCAGAAACACTCTCAAATGCAATTTCAGAGTCCAAAAAAGTGATTCTTAGTCAGATATTCACTCAACACAGAGTTTCCACTAGAATGCAAGAAATGCTCTAAAATGCATTTTCAGAGTCCAAAAAAGTGATTCTTTGTGCAGATATTAACTCAACAAAGAGTTTCCTTTGGAAAGCCAGAAACGCTCTCAAATGCATTATCAGAGTCCAAAACGGTGATCTCAGGGAAGATATTAGGTCAACACAGAGTATCCACTAAAAGGCCAGAAACGCTCTCAAAAGCATTATCAGAGTCCAAAATGGTGATCTCAGGGAAGATATTTGGTCAACACAGAGTTTCCACTGGAAGGCCAGAAACGCTTTCAAATGCACTTTCAGAGTCCAAAAAAGTGATTATTAGTGCAGATATTCGTTCAACACAAAGTTTCCACTAAAAGGCCAGAAACTCTCTAAGAAGGACTTTCAGAGTCCAAAAAAGTGATTCACAGTGTAGATAATCACTCAACACAGAGTTTCCACTAGAATGCAAGAAATGCTCTCAAATGCATTTTCAGGGTGCAAAAAGTGATTCTTAGTCAGATATTCACTCAACACAGAGTTTCCAGTACAAGGCCAGAAACACTCTCAAATGCAATTTCAGAGTCCAAAAATGTGATTCTTAGTCAGATATTCACTCAACACAGAGTTTCCACTAGAAGGCCAGAAACGCTCTCAAACACACTTTCAGAGTCTAAAACTGTGATTCTCAGGGAAGATGTTAGGTCAACACAGAGTTTCACTGGAAGGGCAAAAAATGCTGTCAAAAGCTCTTTCAGAGTCCAAAAAGTGATTCTTAGTGCAAATATTCACTCCACACAGAGTTTCCAGTAGTAGGCTAGAAACGCTCTCAAATGTATGTTCAGAGTCCAAAAAAGTGATTCTTAATGCAGATATTCAGTGAACACAGAGTTTCCAGTACAAGGCCAGAAACGCTCTCAAATGCACTTTCAGAGTCCAAAATGGTGATCTCAGGGAAGATATTTGGTCAACACAAAGTTTCCACTGGAAGGCCAGAAAAGCTTTCAAAAGCACTTTAAGAGTCCAAAAAAGTGATTATTAGTGCAGATATTCGTTCAACACAAAGTTTCCACTAAAAGGCCAGAAACTCTCTAAGAAGAACTTTCAGAGTGTAAAAAGTGATTCTCAGGGCAGATAATCACTCAACACAGAGTTTCCACTGGAAGGTCAGAAACGCTCTCAAATACACTTTCAGAGTCCAAAAAAGTGATTCTCAGGGCAGATAATCACTCAACACAGAGTTTCCACTGGAAGGCCAGAAACGCTCTCAAAAGCTCTTTCAGAGTGCATAAGTGATTCTTAGTGCAAACATTAACTCAACACAGAGTTTCCACTAGAATGCAAGAAATGCTCTAAAATGCATTTTCAGGGTCAAAAAAGTGATTCTTTGTCAGATGTTCACTCAACACAAAGTTTCCAGTAGAAGGCCAGAATCGCTCTTAAATGTATTTTCAGAGTCCAAAACAGTGATTCTCAGTGAAGATATTAGGTCAACACAGAGTATCCACTAAAATGGCAGAAACGCTCTCAAATGCATTTTCAGAGTCCAAAACTGTGAGTCTCGGGGAAGATATAAGGTCAACACAGAGTTTCCAATAGAAGGCCAGAAATACTCTCAAATGCATTTTCATAGACAAAAAAAGTAATTCTCAGGGCAGATAATCACTCAACACAGAGTTTCCACAAGAATGCAAGAAATGCTCTAAAATGCATTTTCAGGGTGCAAAAAAGTGATTCTTAGTCAGATATTCACTCAACACAGAGTTTCCAGTACAAGGCCAGAAACACTCTCAAATGCAATTTCAGAGTCCAAAAAAGTGATTCTTAGTGCAGATATTCAGACAACAGAGAGTTTCCAATACAAGGCCAGATATGCTCTCAAATGCATTTTCAGAGACCAAAATAGTAATTCTCAGGGCAGATAATCACTCAACACAGAGTTTCCACTAGAATGCAAGAAATGCTCTAAAATGCATTTTCAGAGTCCAAAAAAGTGATTCTTTGTGCAGATATTCACTCAACACAGAGTTTCCTTTGGAAAGCCAGAAACGCTCTCAAATGCATTATCAGAGTCCAAAACGGTGATCTCAGGGAAGATATTAGGTCAACACAGAGTTTCCACTAAAAGGCCAGAAACGCTCTCAAAAGCATTATCAGAGTCCAAAATGGTGATCTCAGGGAAGATATTTGGTCAACACAGAGTTTCCACTGGAAGGCCAGAAACGCTTTCAAATGCACTTTCAGAGTCCAAAAAAGTGATTATTAGTGCAGATATTCGTTCAACACAAAGTTTCCACTAAAAGGCCAGAAACTCTCTAAGAAGGACTTTCAGAGTCCAAAAAAGTGATTCACAGTGTAGATAATCACTCAACACAGAGTTTCCACTAGAATGCAAGAAATGCTCTCAAATGCATTTTCAGGGTGCAAAAAAGTGATTCTTAGTCAGATATTCACTCAACACAGAGTTTCCAGTACAAGGCCAGAAACACTCTCAAATGCAATTTCAGAGTCCAAAAAAGTGATTCTTAGTCAGATATTCACTCAACACAGAGTTTCCACTAGAAGGCCAGAAACGCTCTCAAACACACTTTCAGAGTCTAAAACTGTGATTCTCAGGGAAGATGTTAGGTCAACACAGAGTTTCGACTGGAAGGGCAAAAACGCTGTCAAAAGCTCTTTCAGAGTCCAAAAGTGATTCTTAGTGCAAATATTCACTCCACACAGAGTTTCCAGTAGTAGGCTAGAAACGCTCTCAAATGTATGTTCAGAGTCCAAAAAAGTGATTCTTAATGCAGATATTCAGTGAACACAGAGTTTCCAGTACAAGGCCAGAAACGCTCTCAAATGCACTTTCAGAGTCCAAAAAAGTGATTATTAGTGCAGATATTCGGTTAACACAAAGTTTCCACTAAAAGGAAAGAAACTCTCTAAGAAGCACTTTCAGAGTCCAAAAAAGTGATTCTCAGGGCAGATAATCACTCAACACAGAGTTTCCACTGGAAGGCCAGAAATGCTCTCAAATGCACTTTCAGAGTGCAAAAAAGTGTTTCTCAGGGCAGATATCAGTCAACACAGAATTTCCACTGGAAGGGCAAAAACGGTCTCAAATGCACTTTGAGAGTCCAAAAAATGATTATTAGTGCAGGTATTCGTTCAACACAAAGTTTCCAGTAGAAGGCCAGAAACGCTCTCAAATGCACTTTCAGAGACCAAAAAAGTGATTCTTAGTGCAAATATTAACTCAACACAGAGTTTCCACTAGAATAAAAGAAATGCTCTAAAATGCATTTTCAGGGTGCAAAAAAGTGATTCTTAGTCAGATATTCACTCAACACAGAGTTTCCAGTACAAGGCCAGAAAAACTCTCAAATGCAATTTCAGAGTCCAAAAAAGTGATTCTTAGTGCAGATATTCAAACAACACAGAGTTTCCAATACAAGGCCAGAAATGCTCTCAAATGCATTTCAGAGACCAAAAAAGTGATTCTCAGTGTAGATAATCACTCAACACAGAGTTTCCACTAGAATGCAAGAAATGCTCTAAAATGCATTTTCAGGGTGCAAAAAAGTGATTCTTAGTCAGATATTCACGCAACACAGAGTTTCCAGTACAAGGCCAGAAACACTCTCAAATGCAATTTCAGAGTCCAAAAAAGTGTTTCTTAGTCAGATATTCACTCAACACAGAGTTTCCACTAGAAGGCCAGAAACGCTCTCAAACACACTTTCAGAGTCTAAAACTGTGATTCTCAGGAAGATGTTAGGTCAACACAGAGTTTCGACTGGAAGGGCAAAAACCCTGTCAAAAGCTCTTCAGAGTCCAAAAGTGATTCTTAGTGCAGATATTCACTCCACACAGAGTTTCCAGTACAAGGCCAGAAACGCTCTCAAATGCACTTTCAGAGTCCAAAAAAGTGATTATTAGTGCAGATATTCGTTCAACACAAAGTTTCCACTAAAAGGCAAGAAACTCTCTAAGAAGCACTTTCAGAGACCAAAAAAGTAATTCTCAGGGCAGACAATCACTCAACACAGAGTTTCCACTAGAATGCAAGAAATGCTCTAAAATGCATTTTCAGGGTCCAAAAAAGTGATTCTCAGGGCAGATAATCACTCAACACAGAGTTTCCACTGGAAGGCCAGAAACGCTCTCAAAAGCAAAAAGTGATATCAGAGTCCAAAATGGTGATCTCAGGGAAGATATTTGGTCAACACAAAGTTTCCACTGGAAGGCCAGAAAAGCTTTCAAATGCACTTTAAGAGTCCAAAAAAGTGATTATTAGTGCAGATATTCGTTCAACACAAAGTTTCCACTAAAAGGCCAGAAACTCTCTAAGAAGAACTTTCAGAGTGTAAAAAAGTGATTCTCAGGGCAGATAATCACTCAACACAGAGTTTCCACTGGAAGGTCAGAAACGCTCTCAAATACACTTTCAGAGTCCAAAAAAGTGATTCTCAGGGCAGATAATCACTCAACACAGAGTTTCCACTGGAAGGCCAGAAACGCTCTCAAAAGCTCTTTCAGAGTGCATAAGTGATTCTTAGTGCAAACATTAACTCAACACAGAGTTTCCACTAGAATGCAAGAAATGCTCTAAAATGCATTTTCAGGGTCAAAAAAAGTGATTCTTTGTCCAGATGTTCACTCAACGCAAAGTTTCCAGTAGAAGGCCAGAATCGCTCTTAAATGTATTTTCAGAGTCCAAAACAGTGATTCTCAGTGAAGATATTAGGTCAACACAGAGTATCCACTAAAATGGCAGAAACGCTCTCAAATGCATTTTCAGAGTCCAAAACTGTGAGTCTCGGGGAAGATATAAGGTCAACACAGAGTTTCCAATAGAAGGCCAGAAATACTCTCAAATGCATTTTCATAGACCAAAAACGTAATTCTCAGGGCAGATAATCACTCAACACAGAGTTTCCACAAGAATGCAAGAAATGCTCTAAAATGCATTTTCAGGGTGCAAAAAAGTGATTCTTAGTCAGATATTCACTCAACACAGAGTTTCCAGTACAAGGCCAGAAACACTCTCAAATGCAATTCCAGAGTCCAAAAAAGTGATTCTTAGTCAGATATTCACTCAACACAGAGTTTCCACTAGAAGGCCAGAAACGCCCTCAAACACACTTTCAGAGTCTAAAACTGTGATTCTCAGGGAAGATTTTAGGTCAACACAGAGTTTCGACTGGAAGGGCAAAAACGCTGTCAAAAGCTCTTTCAGAGTTCAAAAGTGATTCTTAGTGCAGATATTCACTCCACACAGAGTTTCCAGTAGTAGACTAGAAACGCTCTAAAATACATTTTCAAAGTCCAAAAAAGTGATTCTTAGTGCAGATATTAACTCAACAAAGAGTTTCCATTGGAAAGCCAGAAACGCTCTCAAATGCATTATCAGAGTCCAAAACGGTGATCTCAGGGAAGATATTTGGTCAACACAGAGTTTCCACTGGAAGGCCAGAAACGCTTTCAAATGCACTTTCAGAGTCCAAAAAAGTGAGTATTAGTGCAGATATTCGTTCAACACAAAGTTTCCACTAAAAGGCCAGAACCTCTCTAAGAAGCACTTTCAGAGTCCAAAAAAGTGATTCTCAGGGCAGATATCAGTGAACACAGAATTTCCACTGGAAGGGCAAAAACGCTCTCAAATGCACTTTCAGAGTCCAAAAAAGTGATTCTTAGTGCAAATATTAACTCAACACAGAGTTTCCACTAGAATAAAAGAAATGCTCTAAAATGCATTTTCAGAGTCCAAAAAATGATTCTTAGTGCAGATATTCACTCAACAGAAGGTTTCCACTAGAAGGCCAGAAACGCTCTCAAATGCACTTTCAGAATCAAAAAAGTGATTCTTAGTGCAGATATCAGTCAATAAAGAGTTTCCACTGGAAGGGCAAAAACGCTCTCAAAGGATCTTTCAGAGTCCAAAAATTGATTATTAGTGCAGATATTCATTCAACAAGAAGTTTCCACTAAAAGGCCAGAAACTCTATAAGAAGCACTTTCAGAGTGTAAAAAAGTGATTCTCAGTGCAGATAATCACTCAACACAGAGTTTCCAGTGGAAGGCCAGAAACGATCTCAAATGCATTTTCAGAGACCAAAAAAGTGATTCTTAGTGCAAATATTAACTCAACACAGAGTTTCCACTAGAATTAAAGAAACGCTCTAAAATGTATTTTCAGAGTCCAAAAAAGTGATTCTTTGTGCAGATATTAACTCAACAAAGAGTTTACATTGGAAAGCCAGAAACGCTCTCAAATGCATTATAGGAGTCCAAAACGGTGATCTCAGGGAAGATATTTGGTCAACACAGAGTTTCCAGTGGAAGGCCAGAAATGCTCTTCAATGTATTTTCAGAGTCCAAAACAGTGATTCTCAGTGAAGATATTAGGTCAACACAGAATTTCCACTAAAAGGCCAAAAACGCTCTCAAAAGCATTATCAGAGTCCAAAATGGTGATCTCAGGAAGATATTTGGTCAACACAGAGTTTCCACTGGAAGGCCAGAAACGCTTTCAAATGCACTTTCAGAGTCTAAAACTGTGATTATTAGTGCAGATTTTAGTCAACACAGAGTTTCCACTAAAAGGCCAGAAACTCTCAACAAGCACTTTCAGAGTCCAAAAGTGATTCTCAGTGTAGATAATCACTCAACACAGAGTTTCCACTAGAATGCAAGAAATGCTCTAAAATGCATTTTCAGGGTGCAAAAAGTGATTCTTAGTGCAGATATTCACTCAACACAGAGTTTCCACTGGAAGGCCAGAAACGCTCTCAAATGCACTTTCAGAGTCCAAAATGGTGATTCTCAGGGAAGATTTTTGGTCAACACAGAGTTTCGACTGGAAGGGCAAAAACGCTGTCAAATGCTCTGTCAGAGTTCAAAAGTGATTCTTAGTGCAGATATTCACTCAACACAGAGTTTCCAGTAGTAGGCTAGAAACTCTCTAAAATACATTTTCAGAGTCCAAAAAGTGATTCTTTGTGCAGATATTCACTCAACAAGAGTTTCCTTTGGAAAGCCAGAAATGCTCTCAAATGCATTATCAGAGTCCAAAATAGTGATTCTCAGGGCAGATATTCACTCAACACAGAGTTTCCAGTACAAGGCCAGAAACACTCTCAAATGCAATTTCAGAGTCCAAAAAGTGATTATTAGTGCAGATATTCGTTCAACACAAAGTTTCCACTAGAAGGCCAGAAACTCTCTCAAATGCACTTTCAGAGTCCAAAAAGTGATTCTCAGAGCAGATAATCACTCAACACAGAGTTTCCACTGGAAGGCCAGAAATGCTCTCAAAAGCATTATCAGAGTCCAAAATGGTGATCTCAGGGAAGATATTTGGTCAACACAGAGTTTCCACTGGGAAGGCCAGAAATGCTCTTCAATGCATTTTCAGAAACCAAAAAGTGATTCTTAGTCAGATATTCACTCAACACAGAGTTTCCACTAGAATGCAAGAAACTGTCAAATGCATTTTCAGAGTCCAAAAAGTGATTCTTAGAGCAGATATTCACTCAACACAGAGTTTCCAGTAGAAGGCCAGAAATGCTCTCAAATGCATTTTCAGAGTCCAAAACTGTGATTCTCAGGAAGATTTTAGGTCAACACAGAGTTTCACTGGAAGGGCAAAAACGCTCTCAAATGCATTTTCAGAGTCCAAAAGTGATTCTTAGTGCAGATATTCACTCAACACAGAGTTTCCAGTAACAGGCTAGAAACTCTCTCAAATGCATGTTCAGAGTCCAAAAAGTGATTCTTAATGCAGATATTCAGTCAAGTTTTCCAGTAGAAGGCCAGAAATGCTCTCAAATGTATTTTCAGAGTCCAAAACAGTGATTCTCAGTGAAGATATTCGGTCAACACAGAGTTTCCACTAAAAGGCCAGAAACTCTCTCAAAAGCACTTTCAGAGTCCAAAAAGTGATTCTTAGTGCAGATATTCACTCAACACAGAGTTTCCACTAAAAGGCCAGAAACTCTCTCAAATGCACTTTCAGAGTCCAAAAAGTGATTCTCAGGTCAGATAATCATTCAACACAGAGTTTCCACTGGAAGGCCAGAAACGATCTTAAATGCACTTTCAGAGTCCAAAAATGATTCTTAGTGCAGATATTCACTCAACACAGAGTTTCCAGTAGAAGGCCAGAAATGCTCTCAAATGCATTTTCAGAGTCCAAAAGTGATTCTTAGTGCAGATATTCGTTCAACACAGAGTTTCCACTAAAATAAAAGAAATGCTCTAAAATGCATTTTCAGAGTCCAAAAAGTGATTCTTAGTCAGATATTCACTCAACACAGAGTTTCCAGTAGAAGGCCAGAAACGCTCTAAATGCATTTTCAGAGTCCAAAAAGTGATTCTTAGTGCAGATATTCACTCAACACAAAGTTTCCACTGGAAGGCCAGAAACGCTCTCAAATGCACTTTCAGAGTCCAAAAAGTGATTCTCAGGGCAGATATCAGTCAACACAGAGTTTCCACTGGAAGGGCAAAAATGCTCTCAAATGCTCTTTCAGAGTCCAAAAAGTGATTCTTAGTGCAGATATTAACTCAACACAGAGTTTCCACTAGAATAAAAGAAATGCTCTCAAATGCATTTTCAGAGTCCAAAATGATTCTTAGTGCAGATATTCACTCAACACAGAGTTTCCACTAGAATAAAAGAAATGCACTAAAATGCATTTTCAGGGTCCAAAAAGTGATTCTTAGTCAGATATTCACTCAACACAGAGTTTCCAGTACAAGGCCAGAAACACTCTCAAATGCAATTTCAGAGTCCAAAAAAGTGATTCTCAGTGAAGATATTCAGACAACACAGAGTTTCCAATACAAGGCCAGAAATGCTCTCAAATGCATTTTCAGAGTCCAAAATAGTAATTCTCAGGGCAGACAATCACTCAACACAGAGTTTCCACTAGAATGCAAGAAATGCTCTAAAATGCATTTTCAGGGTCAAAAAAGTGATTCTTTGTCAGATGTTCACTCAACACAAAGTTTCCAGTAGAAGGCCAGAAACACTCTTAAATGTATTTTCAGAGTCCAAAACAGTGATTCTCAGTGAAGATATTAGGTCAACACAGAGTTTCCACTAAAATGCCAGAAACGCTCTCAAATGCATTTTCAGAGTCCAAAACTGTGATTCTCGGGAAGATATTAGGTCAACACAGAGTTTTCAATAGAATAAAAGAAATGCTCTCAAATGCATTTTCAGAGTCCAAAAAGTGATTCTTAGTGCAGATATTCACTCAACACAGAGTTTCCACTAGAATAAAAGAAATGCTCTAAAATGCATTTTCAGAGTCCAAAATGATTCTTAGTGCAGATATTCACTCAACAGAAGGTTTCCAAAAGGCCAGAAACGCTGCATTTTCAGAATCAAAAACGTGATTCTTAGAAGATATCACGCAACAAAGAGTTTCCACTGGAAGGCCAGAAACGCTCTCAAATGCATCTTCAGAGTCCAAAAAGTGATTCTTAGTGCAGATATTCATTCAACACAGAAGTTTCCACTAAAAGGCCAGAAACTCTCTAAAAGCACTTTCAGAGTCCAAAAAGTGATTCTCAGGGCAGATATCAGTGAACACAGAAGTTTCCACTGGAAGGGCAAAAACCCTCTCAAATGCACTTTCAGAGTCCAAAAAGTGATTCTTAGTGCAGATATTAACTCAACACAGAGTTTCCACTAGAATAAAGAAATGCTCTCAAATGCACTTTCAGAGTCCAAAAATGATTCTTAGTGCAGATATTCATTCAGAGTTTACACAAAGTTTCCACTAGAGTCCAAAACGGATCTCAAAGATATTTGGTCAACACAGAGTTTCCAG
This sequence comes from Megalops atlanticus, assembly GCA_019176425.1. NCBI lineage: Eukaryota > Metazoa > Chordata > Actinopteri > Elopiformes > Megalopidae > Megalops > Megalops atlanticus. The sequence goes on from JAFDVH010000036.1 coordinate 356,986, forward strand.
TGGAAGGCCAGAAATGCTCTTCAATGTATTTTCAGAAACCAAAAAGTGATTCTCAGGGAAGATATTAGGTCAACACAGAGTTCAGAGAAGGCCAAAAACGTAAAAGCATTATCAGAGTCCAAAATAGTAATTCTCAGCAGACAATCACTCAACACAGAGTTTCCACTAGAATGCAAGAAATGCTCTAAAATGCATTTTCAGGGTGCAAAAAGTGATTCTTAGTCAGATATTCACTCAACACAGAGTTTCCACTGGAAGGCCAGAAACACTCTCAAATGCAATTTCAGAGTCCAAAAAGATGATTATTAGTGCAGATATTCACTCAACAAGAAAACGTTTCCACTAAAAACTGTGCCAGAAACTCTCCACTAAATAAAAGAAAGAACTTTCAGATTTTGAAAAAAATTCTCAGTGCAGATATTCACTCAACACAGAGTTTCCACTGGAAGGTCAGAAATGCATTTTCAGAGTCAAATGATTCACAGATATTCAGAGGTTTCCAAAAAGTGATTCTTAGTGCAGAATAAAAAGTGACTCAACACAGAGTTTCCACTGGAAGGCCAAAAAACGCTCTCAAAGGATCTTTCAGAGTCCAAAAAATTGATTCTTAGTGCAGATATTAACTCAACACAGAGTTTCCACTAGAATGCAAGAAATGCTCTAAATGCATTTTCAGGGTCAAAAAAGTGATTCTCAGTCCAGATATTCACTCAACACAGAGTTTCCAGTGTAAGGCCAGAAACGCCAGAAGAGACCTCTTCAAATGTATTTTCAGAATTCCAAAACAGTGATTCTCAGTGAAGATATTAGGTCAAATCACTCACAGAGTTTCCACTAAAAAGCCAGAAACGCTCTCAAATGCATTATCAGAGTCCAAAACTGTGATCTCAGGGAAGATATTTGGTCAACACAGAGTTTCCACTGGAAGGCCAGAAATGCTCTCAAATGCATTTTCAGAGTGCAAAAAGTAATTCTCAGGGCAGATAATCACTCAACACAGAGTTTCCACTGGAAGGGCAGAAACGCTCTAAAATGCATTTTCAGAGTCCAAAAAGTGATTCTTAGTCAGATATTCACTCAACACAGAGTTTCCACTAGAAGGCCAGAAATGCTCTCAAACACACTTTCAGAGTCTAAAACTGTGATTCTCAGGGAAGATTTTAGGTCAACACAGAGTTTCCACTGGAAGGGCAAAAACGCTGTCAAAAGCTCTTTCAGAGTTCAAAAGTGATTCTTAGTGCAGATATTCACTCCACACAGAGTTTCCAGTAGTAGGCTAGAAACGCTCTCAAAATACATTTTCAGAGTCCAAAAAGTGATTCTTAGTGCAGATATTAACTCAACAAAGAGTTTCCATTGGAAAGCCAGAAACGCTCTCAAATGCATTATCAGAGTCCAAAACTGTGATCTCAGGGAAGATATTTGGTCAACACAGAGTTTCCACTGGAAGGCCAGAAACGCTTTCAAATGCACTTTCAGAGTCCAAAAAGTGATTATTAGTGCAGATATTCGTTCTCAACACAAAGTTTCCACTAAAAGGCCAGAAACTCTCTAAGAAGCACTTTCAGAGTCCAAAAAGTGATTCTCAGTGCAGATATTCACTCAACACAGAGTTTCCACTGGAAGGCCAGAAATGCTCTCAAATGCATTTTCAGAGTCCAAAAAGTGATTCTTAGTGCAAATATTAACTCAACACAGAGTTTCCACTAGAAGAAATTTCTCAAATGCAACAGAGTCCAAAAAATGATTCTTAGTGCAGATATTCACTCAACACAGAGTTTCCACTAGAAAGGCCAGAAACTCTCTCAAATGCACTTTCAGAGTCCAAAAAGTGATTCTTAGTGCAGATATTCACTCAACACAGAGTTTCCACTGGAAGGCCAGAAACATTATCTCAAAAGGATCTTTCAGAGTCCAAAAATTGATTATTAGTGCAGATATTCATTCAACAAGAAGTTTCCACTAAAAGGCCAGAAACTCTCTAAAAGCACTTTCAGAGTGCAAAAAGTGATTCTTAGTCAGATATTCACTCAACACAGAGTTTCCAGTGGAAGGCCAGAAACACTCTCAAATGCACTTTCAGAGTCCAAAAAAAGTGATTCTTAGTCAGATATTCACTCAACACAGAGTTTCCACTAGAAGGCCAGAAACGCTCTCAAATGCTCTTTCAGAGTCCAAAAAGTGATTCTTAGTGCAGATATTCACTCAACAAAGAGTTTCCACTGGAAGGCCAGAAACGCTCTCAAATGCATTATCAGAGTCCAAAACGGTGATCTCAGGGAAGATATTTGGTCAACACAGAGTTTCCAGTGGAAGGCCAGAAATGCTCTCAAATGCATTTTCAGAGTCCAAAAGTGATTCTTAGTGCAGATATTCAACACAAGTTTCACAGAGTATCCACTAAAAGGCCAGAAACGAGTTTCCACTGGAAGGCCAGAAATGCTCTCAAAAGCACTTTCAGAGTCCAAAAAGGTGATTCTCAGGGAAGATATTTGGTCAACACAGAGTTTCCACTGGAAGGGCAGAAACGCTCTCAAATGCACTTTCAGAGTCAAAAAAGATATCAGTGATTATTAGTGCAGATATTCACTCAACACAAAGTTTCCAGTAGAAGGCCAGAAACGCTCTCAAATGCACTTTCAGAGTCCAAAAAGTGATTCTTAGTGCAGATATTCACTCAACACAGAGTTTCCACTAGAATAAAAGAAATGCTCTAAAATGCATTTTCAGGGTCCAAAAAGTGATTCTTAGTGCAGATATTCACTCAACACAGAGTTTCCAGTACAAGGCCAGAAACGCTTCAAATGCACTTTCAGAAAAAAGTAATTATTAGCCAGAAATGCTCTCAAATGCACTTTCAGGGTCCAAAAAGAGTCCAAAAAAGTGATTCTCAGGGCAGATATCAGTGAACACAGAATTTCCACTGGAAGGGCAAAAACGCTCTCAAATGCACTTTCAGAGTCCAAAAAGTGATTCTTAGTGCAGATATTCAACTCAACACAGAGTTTCCACTAGAATAAAAGAAATGCTCTAAAATGCATTTTCAGAGTCCAAAAAATGATTCTTAGTGCAGATATTCACTCAACAAAGAGTTTACATTGGAAAGCCAGAAACGCTCTCAAATGCATTATAGGAGTCCAAAACGGTGATCTCAGGGAAGATATTTGGTCAACACAGAGTTTCCAGTGGAAGGCCAGAAATGCTCTTCAATGTATTTTCAGAAACCAAAAAAGTGATTCTCAGGGAAGATATTAGGTCAACACAGAGTGTCCACTAAAAGGCCAGAAACGCTCTCAAAAGCATTATCAGAGTCCAAAATAGTAATTCTCAGGGCAGACAATCACTCAACACAGAGTTTCCACTAGAATGCAAGAAATGCTCTAAAATGCATTTTCAGGGTGCAAAAAAGTGATTCTTAGTCAGATATTCACTCAACACAGAGTTTCCAGTACAAGGCCAGAAACACTCTCAAATGCAATTTCAGAGTCCAAAAACGTGATTCTCAGTCAGATATTCACTCAACACAGAGTTTCCACTAGAAGGCCAGAAACGCTCTCAAACACACTTTCAGAGTCTAAAACTGTGATTCTCAGGGAAGATTTTAGGTCAACACAGAGTTTCCACTAGAATAAAAGAAATGCTCTAAAATGCATTTTGAGGGTCCAAAAAAGTGATTCTTAGTCAGATATTCACTCAACACAGAGTTTCCAGTACAAGGCCAGAAACGCTCTCAAATGCAATTTCAGAGTCCAAAAAGTAATTATTAGTGCAGATATTCGTTCAACACAAAGTTTCCACTAAAAGGCCAGAAACTCTCTTAGAAGCACTTTCAGAGTCCAAAAAAGTGATTCTCAGGGTAGATATTCACTCAACACAGAGTTTCCAGTACAAGGCCAGAAACACTCTCAAATGCAATTTCAGAGTCCAAAAAAGTGATTCTTAGTCAGATATTCACTCAACACAGAGTTTCCACTAGAAGGCCAGTAACGCTCTCAAACACACTTTCAGAGTCTAAAACTGTGATTCTCAGGGAAGATTTTAGGTCAACACAGAGTTTCGACTGGAAGGGCAAAAACGCTGTCAAAAGCTCTTTCAGAGTCCAAAAAGTGATTCTTAGTGCATATATTCACTCCACACAGAGTTTCCAGTAGAAGGCCAGAAACTCTCTAAGAAGCACTTTCAGAGTCCAAAAAAGTGATTCTCAGGGCAGATAATCATTCAACACAGAGTTTCCACAGGAAGGCCAGAAACGATCTTCAATGCATTTTCAGAAACCAAAAAAGTGATTCTTAGTGCAAATATTAACTCAACACAGAGTTTCCACTAGAATGCAAGAATGCTGTAAAATGTATTTTCAGGGTCCAAAAAAGTGATTCTTAGAGCAGATATTCACTCAACATAAAGTATCCAGTAGAAGGCCAGAAACGCTCTGAAATGCATTTTCAGAGTCCAAAACTGTGATTCTCAGGGAAGATATTAGGTCAACACAGAGTTTCCACTAAAAGGTCAGAAACGCTCTCAAATGCATTTTCAGTCCAAAAAAGTGATTATTAGTGCAGATATTCGTTCAACTCAACGTTTCCACTAACAGGCTAGAAACTCTCTAAGAAGCACTTTCAGAGTGCAAAAAAGTGATTCTCAGGGCACTCAACGCTAAGTTTCTAGTAGAAGGCCAGAAATGCTCTTGAATGTATTTTCAGAGTCCAAAACAGTGATTCTCAGTGAAGATATTAGGTCAACACAGAGTTTCCACTAAAAGGTCAGAAACGCTCTCAAATGCATTTTCAGAGTCCAAAAAAGTGATTATTAGTGCAGATATTCGTTCAACACAAAGTTTCCACTAAAAGGCCAGAAACTCTCTTAGAAGCACTTTCAGAGTCCAAAAAAGTGATTCTCAGGTCAGATAATCATTCAACACAGAGTTTCCACTGGAAGGCCAGAAACGATCTTAAATGCATTTTCAGAAACCAAAAAAAGTGATTCTCAGGGAAGATATAAGTTCAAC
>JAFDVH010000036.1:362490-382337 GCA_019176425.1 Megalops atlanticus
TCTGTGCTGAGTTAATATTTGCACTAAGAATCACTTTTTGGTCTCTGAAATTGCATTTGAGAGCGTTTCTGGCCTTCTACTGGAAACCTTGTGTTGAGTGATTATCTGCACTAAGAATCACTTTTTTGACTCTGAAAGAGCTTTTGAGAGCGTTTTTGCCCTTCCAGTGGAAACTCTGTATTGACTGATATCTGCCCTGAGAAACACTTTTTTGGACTCTGAAAGTGCATTTGAGAGCGTTTCTGGCCTTGTACTGGAAACTCTGTGTTGACTGATATCTGCTTTGAGAAACATTTTTTTGGACTCTAAAAGTGAATTTGAGAGCGTTTCTGGCCTTCCAGTGGAAACTCTGTGTTGAGTGATTATCTGCACTGAGAATCACTTTTTTGGTTTCTGAAAATACATTCAAGAGCATTTCTGGCCTTCTACTGGAAACTTAGCGTTGATTGCCCTGAGAATCACTTTTTTGCACTCTGAAAGTGCTTCTTAGAGAGTTTCTAGCCTTTTAGTGGAAACTTTGTGTTGAAACGAATATCTGCACTAATAATCACTTTTTTGGACTCTGAAAATGCATTTGAGAGCATTTCTGACCTTTTAATGGAAACTCTGTGTTGAACTTATATCTTCCCTGAGAATCACTTTTTTGGTTTCTGAAAATGCATTTAAGATCGTTTCTGGCCTTCCAGTGGAAACTCTGTGTTGAATGATTATCTGACCTGAGAATCACTTTTTTGGACTCTGAAAGTGCTTCTAAGAGAGTTTCTGGCCTTTTAGTGGAAACTTTGTGTTGAACGAATATCTGCACTAATAATCACTTTTTTGGACTCTGAAAATGCATTTGAGAGCGTTTCTGACCTTTTAGTGGAAACTCTGTGTTGACCTAATATCTTCACTGAGAATCACTGTTTTGGACTCTGAAAATACATTCAAGAGCATTTCTGGCCTTCTACTAGAAACTTAGCGTTGAGTGCCCTGAGAATCACTTTTTTGCACTCTGAAAGTGCTTCTTAGAGAGTTTCTAGCCTGTTAGTGGAAACTCTTTGAGTTGAACGAATATCTGCACTAATAATCACTTTTTTGGACTGAAAATGCATTTGAGAGCGTTTCTGACCTTTTAGTGGAAACTCTGTGTTGACCTAATATCTTCCCTGAGAATCACAGTTTTGGACTCTGAAAATGCATTTCAGAGCGTTTCTGGCCTTCTACTGGATACTTTATGTTGAGTGAATATCTGCTCTAAGAATCACTTTTTTGGACCCTGAAAATACATTTTACAGCATTCTTGCATTCTAGTGGAAACTCTGTGTTGAGTTAATATTTGCACTAAGAATCACTTTTTTGGTTTCTGAAAATGCATTGAAGATCGTTTCTGGCCTTCCTGTGGAAACTCTGTGTTGAATGATTATCTGCACTAAGAATCACTTTTTGGACTCTGAAAGAGCTTTTGACAGCGTTTCTTGCCTTTCCAGTGAAACTCTGTGTTGAGTGAAAATCTTCCTGAGAATCACTTTTTAGACTCTGAAAGTGTGTTTGAGAGCGTTTCTTGGCCTTCTAGTGGAAACTCTGTGTTGAGTGAATATCTGACTAAGAATCACTTTTTTGGACTCTGAAATTGCATTTGAGAGTGTTTCTGGCCTTGTACTGGAAACTCTGTGTTGAGTGAATATTTTTGACTCCTGAGAATCACTTTTTGGACTCTGAAAGTGCATTTTGGAGAGAGTTTCTGGCCTTTTAGTGGAAACTTTGTGTTGAACGAATATCTGCACTAATAATCACTTTTTGGACTCTGAAAGTGTGTTTGAGAGCGTTTCTGGCCTTCTAGTGGAAACTCTGTGTTGAGTGAATATCTGACTGAGAATCACGTTTTTGGACTCTGAAATTGCATTTGAGAGTGTTTCTGGCCTTGTACTGGAAACTCTGTGTTGAGTGAATATCTGACTAAGAATCACTTTTTTGCACCCTGAAAATGCATTTTAGAGCATTTCTTGCATTCTAGTGGAAACTCTGTGTTGAGTGATTGTCTGCCCTGAGAATTACTATTTTGGACTCTGATAATGCTTTTGAGAGCGTTTCTGGCCTTTTAGTGGACACTCTGTGTTGACCTAATATCTTCCCTGAGAATCACTTTTTTGGTTTCTGAAAATACATTGAAGAGCATTTCTGGCCTTCCACTGGAAACTCTGTGTTGACCAAATATCTTCCCTGAGATCACCGTTTTGGACTCCTATAATGCATTTGAGAGCGTTTCTGGCTTTCCAATGTAAACTCTTTGTTGAGTGAATATCTGCACTAAGAATCATTTTTTGGACTCTGAAAATGCATTTTAGAGCATTTCTTTTATTCTAGTGGAAACTCTGTGTTGAGTTAATATTTGCACTAAGAATCACTTTTTTGGACTCTGAAAGTGCATTTGAGAGCGTTTTTGCCCTTCCAGTGGAAATTCTGTGTTCACTGATATCTGCCCTGAGAATCACTTTTTTGGACTCTGAAAGTGCTTCTAAGAGAGTTTCTGGCCTTTTAGTGGAAACTTTGTGTTGAACGAATATCTGCACTAATAATTACTTTTTGGACTCTGAAATTGCATTTGAGAGCGTTTCTGGCCTTGTACTGGAAACTCTGTGTTGAGTGAATATCTGACTAAGAATCACTTTTTTGGACCCTGAAAATGCATTTTAGAGCATTTCTTTTATTCTAGTGGAAACTCTGTGTTGAGTTAATATTTGCACTAAGAATCACTTTTTTGGTCTCTGAAAGTGCATTTGAGAACGTTTCTGGCCTTCTACTGGAAACCTTCTGTTGAGTGAATATCTGCACTAAGAATCATTTTTTGGACTCTGAAAGTGCATTTGAGAGCGTTTTTGCCCTTCCAGTGGAAATTCTGTGTTCACTGATATCTGCCCTGAGAAACACTTTTTTGCACTCTGAAAGTGCATTTGAGAGCATTTCTGGCCTTCCAGTGGAAACTCTGTGTTGAGTGATTATCTGTACTGAGAATCACTTTTTTGGACTCTGAAAGTGCTTCTTAGAGAGTTTCTGGCCTTTTAGTGGAAACTTTGTGTTGAACGAATATCTGCACTAATAATCACTTTTTTGGACTCTGAAAGTGCATTTGAGAGCGTTTCTGGCCTTGTACTGGAAACTCTGTGTTGACTGAATATCTGCATTAAGAATCACTTTTTTGGACTCTGAACATGCATTTGAGAGCGTTTCTAGCCTACTACTGGAAACTCTGTGTTGAGTGAATATCTGCACTAAGAATCACTTTTGGACTCTGAAAGAGCTTTTGACAGCGTTTTTGCCCTTCCAGTCGAAACTCTGTGTTGACCTAAAATCTTCCCTGAGAATCACAGTTTTAGACTCTGAAAGTGTGTTTGAGAGCGTTTCTGGCCTTCTAGTGGAAACTCTGTGTTGAGTGAATATCTGACTAAGAATCACGTTTTGGACTCTGAAATTGCATTTGAGAGTGTTTCTGGCCTTGTACTGGAAACTCTGTGTTGAGTGAATATCTGACTAAGAATCACTTTTTTGCACCCTGAAAATGCATTTTAGAGCATTTCTTGCCCTTCCAGTGGAAACTCTGTGTTGACCAAACATCTTCCCTGAGATCACCATTTTGGACTCTGATAATGCTTTTGAGAGCATTTCTGGCCTTCCAGTGGAAACTCTGTGTTGAGTGATTATCTGCTCTAAGAATCACTTTTTTGGTCTCTGAAAGAGCATTTGAGAGAGTTTCTGGCCTTCTAGCGGAAACTCTGTGTTGAGTGAATATCTGACTAAGAATCACGTTTTTGGACTCTGAAATTGCATTTGAGAGTGTTTCTGGCCTTGTACTGGAAACTCTGTGTTGAGTGAATATCTGACTAAGAATCACTTTTTTGCACCCTGAAAATGCATTTTATAGCATTTCTTGCATTCTAGTGGAAACTCTGTGTTGAGTGATTATCTACACTGATAATCACTTTTTTGGACTCTGAAAGTGCTTCTTAGAGAGTTTCTGGCCTTTTAGTGGAAACTTTGTGTTGAACGAATATCTGCACTAATAATCACTTTTTTGGACTCTGAAAGTGCATTTGAAGGCGTTTCTGGCCTTCCAGTGAAAACTCTGTGTTGACCAAATATCTTCCCTGAGATCACCATTTTGGACTCTGATAATGCTTTTGAGAGCGTTTCTGGCTTTCCAAAGGAAACTCTTTTTTGAGTTAATATCTGCACAAAGAATCACTTTTTTGGACTCTGAAAATGTATTTTAGAGCGTTTCTAGCCTACTACTGGAAACTCTGTGTGGAGTGAATATCTGCACTAAGAATCACTTTTGAACTATGACAGAGCTTTTGACAGCGTTTTTGCCCTTCCAGTCGAAACTCTGTGTTGACCTAAAATCTTCCCTGAGAATCACAGTTTTAGACTCTGAAAGTGTGTTTGAGAGCGTTTCTGGCCTTCTAGTGGAAACTCTGTGTTGAGTGAATATCTGACTAAGAATCACTTTTTTGGACTCTGAAAGTGCATTTGAGAGCGTTTTTGCCCTTCCAGTGGAAATTCTGTGTTCACTGATATCTGCCCTGAGAAACACTTTTTTGCACTCTGAAAGTGCATTTGAGAGCATTTCTGGCCTTCCAGTGGAAACTCTGTGTTGAGTGATTATCTGCAAGAATCACTTTTTGCCCCTGAAAATGCATTTTAGAGCATTTCTTGCATTCTAGTGGAAACTCTGTGTTGAGTGATTATCTGAGAATCACTTTTTTGACTCTCTGAAAGTGCTTTTTAGAGAGTTTCTGGCCTTTTAGTGGAAACTTTGTGTTGAACGAATATCTGCACTAAGAATCACTTTTTGGACTCTGAAAATACATTTGAGAGCATTTCTGGCCTTCCACTGGAAACTCTGTGTTGACCAAATATCTTCCCTGAGAATCACTTTTTTGGACTCTGATAATGCATTTGAGAGCGTTTCTGGCTTTCCAATGAAACTCTTTGTTGAGTTAATATCTGCACAAAGAATCACTTTTTGGACTCTGAAAATACATTTTAGAGCGTTTCTTTAATTCTTTTAGTGGAAACTCTGTGTTGAGTTAATATTTGCACTAAGAATCACTTTTTGGTCTCTGAAAATGCATTTGAGATCGTTTCTGGCCTTCCACTGGAAACTCTGTGTTGAGTGATTATCTGCACTGAGAATCACTTTTTGACTCTGAAAGTGCTTCTTATAGAGTTTCTGGCCTTTTAGTGGAAACTTCTTGTTGAATGAATATCTGCACTAATAATCAATTTTTGGACTCTGAAAGATCCTTTTGAGAGCATTTTTGCCCTTCCAGTGGAAACTCTTTATTGACTGATATCTGCACTAAGAATCACTTTTTGATTCTGAAAGTGCATTTGAGAGCGTTTCTGGCCTTCTAGTGGAAACCTTCTGTTGAGTGAATATCTGCACTAAGAATCATTTTTGGACTCTGAAAATGCATTTTAGAGCATTTCTTTTATTCTAGTGGAAACTCTGTGTTGAGTTAATATTTGCACTAAGAATCACTTTTTGGACTCTGAAAGTGCATTTGAGAGCGTTTTGCCCTTCCAGTGGAAATTCTGTGTTCACTGATATCTGCCCTGAGAATCACTTTTTGGACTCTGAAAGTGCTTCTTAGAGAGGTTCTGGCCTTTTAGTGGAAACTTTGTGTTGAACGAATATCTGCACTAATACTCACTTTTTTGGACTCTTAAAGTGCATTTGAAAGCGTTTCTGGCCTTCCAGTGGAAACTCTGTGTTGACCAAATATCTTCCCTGAGATCACCGTTTTGGACTCTGATAATGCATTTGAGAGCGTTTCTGGCTTTCCAATGGAAACTCTTTGTTGAGTTAATATCTGCACTAAGAATCACTTTTTGGACTTTGAAAATGTATTTTAGAGCGTTTCTAGTCTACTACTGGAAACTCTGTGTGGAGTGAATATCTGCACTAAGAATCACTTTTGAACTCTGAAAGAGCTTTTGACAGCGTTTTTGCCCTTCCAGTCGAAACTCTGTGTTGACCTAAAATCTTCCCTGAGAATCACAGTTTTAGACTCTGAAAGTGTGTTTGAGGGCGTTTCTGCCTTCTAGTGGAAACTCTGTGTTGAGTGAATATCTGACTAAGAATCACTTTTTTGGACTCTGGAATTGCATTTGAGAGTGTTTCTGGCCTTGTACTGGAAACTCTGTGTTGAGTGAATATCTGACTAAGAATCACTTTTTTGCACCCTGAAAATGCATTTTAGAGCATTTCTTGCATTCTTGTGGAAACTCTGTGTTGAGTGATTATCTGCCCTGAGAATTACTTTTTTGGTCTATGAAAATGCATTTGAGAGTATTTCTGGCCTTCTATTGGAAACTCTGTGTTGACCTTATATCTTCCCCGAGACTCACAGTTTTGGACTCTGAAAATGCATTTGAGAGCGTTTCTGCCATTTTAGTGGATACTCTGTGTTGACCTAATATCTTCACTGAGAATCACTGTTTTGGACTCTGAAAATACATTTAAGAGCGATTCTGGCCTTCTACTGGAAACTTTGCGTTGAGTGAACATCTGGACAAAGAATCACTTTTTTTGACCCTGAAAATGCATTTTAGAGCATTTCTTGCATTCTAGTGGAAACTCTGTGTTGAGTTAATGTTTGCACTAAGAATCACTTATGCACTCTGAAAGAGCTTTTGAGAGCGTTTCTGGCCTTCCAGTGGAAACTCTGTGTTGAGTGATTATCTGCCCTGAGAATCACTTTTTTGGACTCTGAAAGTGTATTTGAGAGCGTTTCTGACCTTCCAGTGGAAACTCTGTGTTGAGTGATTATCTGCCCTGAGAATCACTTTTTTACACTCTGAAAGTTCTTCTTAGAGAGTTTCTGGCCTTTTAGTGGAAACTTTGTGTTGAACGAATATCTGCACTAATAATCACTTTTTTGGACTCTTAAAGTGCATTTGAAAGCTTTTCTGGCCTTCCAGTGGAAACTTTGTGTTGACCAAATATCTTCCCTGAGATCACCATTTTGGACTCTGATAATGCTTTTGAGAGCGTTTCTGGCCTTTTAGTGGAAACTCTGTGTTGAGTGATTATCTGCCCTGAGAATCACTTTTTTGGACTCTTAAAGTGCATTTGAAAGCGTTTCTGGCCTTCCAGTGGAAACTTTGTGTTGAACGAATATCTGCACTAATAATCACTTTTTTGGACTCTGAAATTGCATTTGAGAGTGTTTCTGGCCTTGTATTGGAAACTCTGTGTTGAGTGAATATCTGACTAAGAATCACTTTTTTGCACCCTGAAAATGCATTTTAGAGCATTTCTTGCATTCTAGTGGAAACTCTGTGTTGAGTGATTGTCTGCCCTGAGAATTACTTTTTTGGTCTCTGAAAGTGCTTCTTAGAGAGTTTCTTGCCTTTTAGTGGAAACTTTGTGTTGAACGAATATCTGCACTAATAATCACTTTTTTGGACTCTGAAAGTGCATTTGAGAGCGTTTCTGGCCTTGTACTGGAAACTCTGTGTGGAGTGAATATCTGCACTAAGAATCACTTTTGGACTCTGAAAGAGCTTTTGACAGGGTTTTTGCCCTTCCAGTGGAAACTCTGTGTTGACCTAACATCTTCCCTGAGAATCACAGTTTTAGACTCTGAAAGTGTGTTTGAGAGCGTTTCTGGCCTTCTAGTGGAAACTCTGTGTTGAGTGAATATCTGACTAAGAAACACTTTTTTGGACTCTGAAATTGCATTTGAGAGTGTTTCTGGCCTTGTACTGGAAACTCTGTGTTGAGTGAATATCTGACTAAGAATCACTTTTTTGCACCCTGAAAATGCATTTTAGAGCATTTCTTGCATTCTAGTGGAAACTCTGTGTTGAGTGATTATCTACACTGAGAATCACTTTTTTGGTCTATGAAAATGCATTTGAGAGTATTTCTGGCCTTCTATTGGAAACTCTGTGTTGACCTTATATCTTCCCCGAGACTCACAGTTTTGGACTCTGAAAATGCATTTGAGAGCGTTTCTGCCATTTTAGTGGATACTCTGTGTTGACCTAATATCTTCACTGAGAATCACTGTTTTGGACTCTGAAAATACATTTAAGAGCGATTCTGGCCTTCTACTGGAAACTTTGCGTTGAGTGAACATCTGGACAAAGAATCACTTTTTTTGACCCTGAAAATGCATTTTAGAGCATTTCTTGCATTCTAGTGGAAACTCTGTGTTGAGTGATTGTCTGCCCTGAGAATTACTATTTTGGTCTCTGAAAATGCATTTGAGAGCATTTCTGGCCTTGTATTGGAAACTCTGTGTTGTCTGAATATCTGCACTAAGAATCACTTTTTTGGACTCTGAAATTGCATTTGAGAGTGTTTCTGGCCTTGTACTGGAAACTCTGTGTTGAGTGAATATCTGACTAAGAATCACTTTTTTGGACCCTGAAAATGCATTTTAGTGCATTTCTTTTATTCTAGTGGAAACTCTGTGCTGAGTTAATATTTGCACTAAGAATCACTTTTTTGGTCTCTGAAATTGCATTTGAGAGCGTTTCTGGCCTTCTACTGGAAACCTTGTGTTGAGTGATTATCTGCACTAAGAATCACTTTTTTGACTCTGAAAGAGCTTTTGAGAGCGTTTTTGCCCTTCCAGTGGAAACTCTGTATTGACTGATATCTGCCCTGAGAAACACTTTTTTGGACTCTGAAAGTGCATTTGAGAGCGTTTCTGGCCTTGTACTGGAAACTCTGTGTTGACTGATATCTGCTTTGAGAAACATTTTTTTGGACTCTAAAAGTGAATTTGAGAGCGTTTCTGGCCTTCCAGTGGAAACTCTGTGTTGAGTGATTATCTGCACTGAGAATCACTTTTGGACACTCTGAAAATACATTCTAGAGCATTTCTGGCCTTCTACTGGAAACTTAGCGTTGATTGCCCTGAGAATCACTTTTTTGCACTCTGAAAGTGCTTCTTAGAGAGTTTCTAGCCTTTTAGTGGAAACTTTGTGTTGAACGAATATCTGCACTAATAATCACTTTTTTGGACTCTGAAAATGCATTTGAGAGCATTTCTGACCTTTTAATGGAAACTCTGTGTTGAACTTATATCTTCCCTGAGAATCACTTTTTTGGTTTCTGAAAATGCATTTAAGATCGTTTCTGGCCTTCCAGTGGAAACTCTGTGTTGAATGATTATCTGACCTGAGAATCACTTTTTTGGACTCTGAAAGTGCTTCTAAGAGAGTTTCTGGCCTTTTAGTGGAAACTTTGTGTTGAACGAATATCTGCACTAATAATCACTTTTTTGGACTCTGAAAATGCATTTGAGAGCGTTTCTGACCTTTTAGTGGAAACTCTGTGTTGACCTAATATCTTCACTGAGAATCACTGTTTTGGACTCTGAAAATACATTCAAGAGCATTTCTGGCCTTCTACTAGAAACTTAGCGTTGAGTGCCCTGAGAATCACTTTTTTGCACTCTGAAAGTGCTTCTTAGAGAGTTTCTAGCCTGTTAGTGGAAACGTTGAGTTGAACGAATATCTGCACTAATAATCACTTTTTTGGACTGAAAATGCATTTGAGAGCGTTTCTGACCTTTTAGTGGAAACTCTGTGTTGACCTAATATCTTCCCTGAGAATCACAGTTTTGGACTCTGAAAATGCATTTCAGAGCGTTTCTGGCCTTCTACTGGATACTTTATGTTGAGTGAATATCTGCTCTAAGAATCACTTTTTTGGACCCTGAAAATACATTTTACAGCATTCTTGCATTCTAGTGGAAACTCTGTGTTGAGTTAATATTTGCACTAAGAATCACTTTTTGGTTTCTGAAAATGCATTTGAAGATCGTTTCTGGCCTTCCTGTGGAAACTCTGTGTTGAATGATTATCTGCCCTGAGAATCACTTTTTTGGACTCTGAAAGTGCTTCTTAGAGAGTTTCTGGCCTTCTACTGGAAACTCTGTGTGGAGTGAATATCTGCACTAAGAATCACTTTTTGGACTCTGAAAGAGCTTTTGACAGCGTTTTTGCCCTTCCAGTCGAAACTCTGTGTTGACCTAAAATCTTCCCTGAGAATCACAGTTTTAGACTCTGAAAGTGTGTTTGAGAGCGTTACTGGCCTTCTAGTGGAAACTCTGTGTTGAGTGAATATCTGACTAAGAATCACTTTTTTGGACTCTGAAATTGCATTTGAGAGTGTTTCTGGCCTTGTACTGGAAACTCTGTGTTGAGTGAATATCTACCCTGAGAATCACTTTTTTGGACTCTGAAAGTGCTTCTAAGAGAGTTTCTGGCCTTTTAGTGGAAACTTTGTGTTGAACGAATATCTGCACTAATAATTACTTTTTGGACTCTGAAATTGCATTTGAGAGCGTTTCTGGCCTTGTACTGGAAACTCTGTGTTGAGTGAATATCTGACTAAGAATCACTTTTTTGGACCCTCAAAATGCATTTTAGAGCATTTCTTTTATTCTAGTGGAAACTCTGTGTTGACCTAAAATCTTCCCTGAGAATCACAGTTTTAGACTCTGAAAGTGTGTTTGAGAGCGTTTCTGGCCTTCTAGTGGAAACTCTGTGTTGAGTGAATATCTGACTGAGAATCACGTTTTTGGACTCTGAAATTGCATTTGAGAGTGTTTCTGGCCTTGTACTGGAAACTCTGTGTTGAGTGAATATCTGACTAAGAATCACTTTTTTGCACCCTGAAAATGCATTTTAGAGCATTTCTTGCATTCTAGTGGAAACTCTGTGTTGAGTGATTGTCTGCCCTGAGAATTACTATTTTGGACTCTGATAATGCTTTTGAGAGCGTTTCTGGCCTTTTAGTGGACACTCTGTGTTGACCTAATATCTTCCCTGAGAATCACTTTTTTGGTTTCTGAAAATACATTGAAGAGCATTTCTGGCCTTCCACTGGAAACTCTGTGTTGACCAAATATCTTCCCTGAGATCACCGTTTTGGACTCCGATAATGCATTTGAGAGCGTTTCTGGCTTTCCAATGTAAACTCTTTGTTGAGTGAATATCTGCACTAAGAATCATTTTTTGGACTCTGAAAATGCATTTTAGAGCATTTCTTTTATTCTAGTGGAAACTCTGTGTTGAGTTAATATTTGCACTAAGAATCACTTTTTTGGACTCTGAAAGTGCATTTGAGAGCGTTTTTGCCCTTCCAGTGGAAATTCTGTGTTCACTGATATCTGCCCTGAGAATCACTTTTTTGGACTCTGAAAGTGCTTCTAAGAGAGTTTCTGGCCTTTTAGTGGAAACTTTGTGTTGAACGAATATCTGCACTAATAATTACTTTTTGGACTCTGAAATTGCATTTGAGAGCGTTTCTGGCCTTGTACTGGAAACTCTGTGTTGAGTGAATATCTGACTAAGAATCACTTTTTTGGACCCTGAAAATGCATTTTAGAGCATTTCTTTTATTCTAGTGGAAACTCTGTGTTGAGTTAATATTTGCACTAAGAATCACTTTTTTGGTCTCTGAAAGTGCATTTGAGAACGTTTCTGGCCTTCTACTGGAAACCTTCTGTTGAGTGAATATCTGCACTAAGAATCATTTTTTGGACTCTGAAAGTGCATTTGAGAGCGTTTTTGCCTTCCAGTGGAAATTCTGTGTTCACTGATATCTGCCCTGAGAAACACTTTTTTGCACTCTGAAAGTGCATTTGAGAGCATTTCTGGCCTTCCAGTGGAAACTCTGTGTTGAGTGATTATCTGTACTGAGAATCACTTTTTTGGACTCTGAAAGTGCTTCTTAGAGAGTTTCTGGCCTTTTAGTGGAAACTTTGTGTTGAACGAATATCTGCACTAATAATCACTTTTTTGGACTCTGAAAGTGCATTTTTGAGCGTTTCTGGCCTTGTACTGGAAACTCTGTGTTGACTGAATATCTGCATTAAGAATCACTTTTTTGGACTCTGAACATGCATTTGAGAGCGTTTCTAGCCTACTACTGGAAACTCTGTGTTGAGTGAATATCTGCACTAAGAATCACTTTTGGACTCTGAAAGAGCTTTTGACAGCGTTTTTGCCCTTCCAGTCGAAACTCTGTGTTGACCTAAAATCTTCCCTGAGAATCACAGTTTTAGACTCTGAAAGTGTGTTTGAGAGCGTTTCTGGCCTTCTAGTGGAAACTCTGTGTTGAGTGAATATCTGACTAAGAATCACGTTTTTGGACTCTGAAATTGCATTTGAGAGTGTTTCTGGCCTTGTACTGGAAACTCTGTGTTGAGTGAATATCTGACTAAGAATCACTTTTTTGCACCCTGAAAATGCATTTTAGAGCATTTCTTGCCCTTCCAGTGGAAACTCTGTGTTGACCAAACATCTTCCCTGAGATCACCATTTTGGACTCTGATAATGCTTTTGAGAGCATTTCTGGCCTTCCAGTGGAAACTCTGTGTTGAGTGATTATCTGCTCTAAGAATCACTTTTTTGGTCTCTGAAAGAGCATTTGAGAGAGTTTCTGGCCTTCTAGCGGAAACTCTGTGTTGAGTGAATATCTGACTAAGAATCACGTTTTTGGACTCTGAAATTGCATTTGAGAGTGTTTCTGGCCTTGTACTGGAAACTCTGTGTTGAGTGAATATCTGACTAAGAATCACTTTTTTGCACCCTGAAAATGCATTTTATAGCATTTCTTGCATTCTAGTGGAAACTCTGTGTTGAGTGATTATCTACACTGATAATCACTTTTTTGGACTCTGAAAGTGCTTCTTAGAGAGTTTCTGGCCTTTTAGTGGAAACTTTGTGTTGAACGAATATCTGCACTAATAATCACTTTTTTGGACTCTGAAAGTGCATTTGAAGGCGTTTCTGGCCTTCCAGTGAAAACTCTGTGTTGACCAAATATCTTCCCTGAGATCACCATTTTGGACTCTGATAATGCTTTTGAGAGCGTTTCTGGCTTTCCAAAGGAAACTCTTTTTTGAGTTAATATCTGCACAAAGAATCACTTTTTTGGACTCTGAAAATGTATTTTAGAGCGTTTCTAGCCTACTACTGGAAACTCTGTGTGGAGTGAATATCTGCACTAAGAATCACTTTTGAACTATGACAGAGCTTTTGACAGCGTTTTTGCCCTTCCAGTCGAAACTCTGTGTTGACCTAAAATCTTCCCTGAGAATCACAGTTTTAGACTCTGAAAGTGTGTTTGAGAGCGTTTCTGGCCTTCTAGTGGAAACTCTGTGTTGAGTGAATATCTGACTAAGAATCACTTTTTTGGACTCTGAAAGTGCATTTGAGAGCGTTTTTGCCCTTCCAGTGGAAATTCTGTGTTCACTGATATCTGCCCTGAGAAACACTTTTTTGCACTCTGAAAGTGCATTTGAGAGCATTTCTGGCCTTCCAGTGGAAACTCTGTGTTGAGTGATTATCTGCACTAAGAATCACTTTTTTGCACCCTGAAAATGCATTTTAGAGCATTTCTTGCATTCTAGTGGAAACTCTGTGTTGAGTGATTATCTACACTGAGAATCACTTTTTTGGACTCTGAAAGTGCTTGTTAGAGAGTTTCTGGCCTTTTAGTGGAAACTTTGTGTTGAACGAATATCTGCACTAATAATCACTTTTTTGACTCTTAAAGTGCATTTGAAAGCGTTTCTGGCCTTCCAGTGAAAACTCTGTGTTGACCAAATATCTTCCCTGAGATCACCATTTTGGACTCTGATAATGCTTTTGAGAGCGTTTCTGGCCTTTTAGTGGAAACTCTGTGTTGACCTAATATCTTCACTGAGAATCACTTTTTGGACTCTGAAAATACATTGAAGAGCATTTCTGGCCTTCCACTGGAAACTCTGTGTTGACCAAATATCTTCCCTGAGATCACTTTTTGGACTCTATAATGCATTTGAGAGCGTTTCTGGCTTTCCAATGTAAACTCTTTGTTGAGTTAATATCTGCACAAAGAATCACTTTTTTGGACTCTGAAAATACATTTTAGAGCGTTTCTTTAATTCTAGTGGAAACTCTGTGTTGAGTTAATATTTGCACTAAGAATCACTTTTTTGGTCTCTGAAAATGCATTTGAGATCGTTTCTGGCCTTCCACTGGAAACTCTGTGTTGAGTGATTATCTGCACTGAGAATCACTTTTTTACACTCTGAAAGTGCTTCTTATAGAGTTTCTGGCCTTTTAGTGGAAACTTCTTGTTGAATGAATATCTGCACTAATAATCAATTTTTGGACTCTGAAAGATCCTTTGAGAGCGTTTTTGCCCTTCCAGTGGAAACTCTTTATTGACTGATATCTGCACTAAGAATCACTTTTTTGATTCTGAAAGTGCATTTGAGAGCGTTTCTGGCCTTCTAGTGGAAACCTTCTGTTGAGTGAATATCTGCACTAAGAATCATTTTTTGGACTCTGAAAATGCATTTTAGAGCATTTCTTTTATTCTAGTGGAAACTCTGTGTTGAGTTAATATTTGCACTAAGAATCACTTTTTTGGACTCTGAAAGTGCATTTGAGAGCGTTTTTGCCCTTCCAGTGGAAATTCTGTGTTCACTGATATCTGCCCTGAGAATCACTTTTTTGGACTCTGAAAGTGCTTCTTAGAGAGGTTCTGGCCTTTTAGTGGAAACTTTGTGTTGAACGAATATCTGCACTAATACTCACTTTTTTGGACTCTTAAAGTGCATTTGAAAGCGTTTCTGGCCTTCCAGTGGAAACTCTGTGTTGACCAAATATCTTCCCTGAGATCACCGTTTTGGACTCTGATAATGCATTTGAGAGCGTTTCTGGCTTTCCAATGGAAACTCTTTGTTGAGTTAATATCTGCACTAAGAATCACTTTTTTGGACTTTGAAAATGTATTTTAGAGCGTTTCTAGTCTACTACTGGAAACTCTGTGTGGAGTGAATATCTGCACTAAGAATCACTTTTGAACTCTGAAAGAGCTTTTGACAGCGTTTTTGCCCTTCCAGTCGAAACTCTGTGTTGACCTAAAATCTTCCCTGAGAATCACAGTTTTAGACTCTGAAAGTGTGTTTGAGAGCGTTTCTGGCCTTCTAGTGGAAACTCTGTGTTGAGTGAATATCTGACTAAGAATCACTTTTTTGGACTCTGAAATTGCATTTGAGAGTGTTTCTGGCCTTGTACTGGAAACTCTGTGTTGAGTGAATATCTGACTAAGAATCACTTTTTTGCACCCTGAAAATGCATTTTAGAGCATTTCTTGCATTCTTGTGGAAACTCTGTGTTGAGTGATTATCTGCCCTGAGAATTACTTTTTGGTCTCTGAAAATGCATTTGAGAGTATTTCTGGCCTTCTATTGGAAACTCTGTGTTGACCTTATATCTTCCCTAAGAATCACAGTTTTGGACTCTGAAAATGCATTTGAGAGCGTTTCTGCCATTTTAGTGGATACTCTGTGTTGACCTAATATCTTCACTGAGAATCACTGTTTTGGACTCTGAAAATACATTTAAGAGCGATTCTGGCCTTCTACTGGAAACTTTGTGTTGAGTGAACATCTGGACAAAGAATCACTTTTTTGACCCTGAAAATGCATTTTAGAGCATTTCTTGCATTCTAGTGGAAACTCTGTGTTGAGTTAATGTTTGCACTAAGAATCACTTTTGCACTCTGAAAGAGCTTTTGAGAGCGTTTCTGGCCTTCCAGTGGAAACTCTGTGTTGAGTGATTATCTGCCCTGAGAATCACTTTTTTGGACTCTGAAAGTGTATTTGAGAGCGTTTCTGACCTTCCAGTGGAAACTCTGTGTTGAGTGATTATCTGCCCTGAGAATCACTTTTTGGACTCTGAAAGTTCTTCTTAGAGAGTTTCTGGCCTTTTAGTGGAAACTTTGTGTTGAACGAATATCTGCACTAATAATCACTTTTTGGACTCTTAAAGTGCATTTGAAAGCTTTTCTGGCCTTCCAGTGGAAACTTTGTGTTGACCAAATATCTTCCCTGAGATCACCATTTTGGACTCTGATAATGCTTTTGAGAGCGTTTCTGGCCTTTTAGTGGAAACTCTGTGTTGAGTGATTATCTGCCCTGAGAATCACTTTTTTGGACTCTTAAAGTGCATTTGAAAGCGTTTCTGGCCTTCCAGTGGAAACTTTGTGTTGAACGAATATCTGCACTAATAATCACTTTTTTGGACTCTGAAATTGCATTTGAGAGTGTTTCTGGCCTTGTATTGGAAACTCTGTGTTGAGTGAATATCTGACTAAGAATCACTTTTTGCACCCTGAAAATGCATTTTAGAGCATTTCTTGCATTCTAGTGGAAACTCTGTGTTGAGTGATTGTCTGCCCTGAGAATTACTTTTTTGGTCTCTGAAAGTGCTTCTGAGAGAGTTTCTTGCCTTTTAGTGGAAACTTTGTGTTGAACGAATATCTGCACTAATAATCACTTTTTTGGACTCTGAAAGTGCATTTGAGAGCGTTTCTGGCCTTGTACTGGAAACTCTGTGTGGAGTGAATATCTGCACTAAGAATCACTTTTGGACTCTGAAGAGCATTTGACAGGGTTTCTGCCCTTCCAGTGGAAACTCTGTGTTGACCTAATATCTTCCCTGAGAATCACAGTTTTGGACTCTGAAAATGCATTTGAGAGCGTTTCTGGCCTTCTAGTGGAAACTCTGTGTTGAGTGAATATCTGACTAAGAATCACTTTTTGGACTCTGAAAATGCATTTGAGAGTGTTTCTGGCCTTGTACTGGAAACTCTGTGTTGAGTGAATATCTGCCCTGAGAATCACTTTTTTGGACTCTGAAAATGCATTTGAGAGCATTTCTTGCCTTCTAGTGGAAACTCTGTGTTGAGTGAATATCTGCACTAAGAATCACTTTTTTGGACTCTGAAAGTGCATTTGAGAGCATTTCTGGCCTTCCAGTGGAAACTCTGTGTTGAGTGAATCTGCCTAAGAATCACTTTTTTTGGACTCTGAAAATGCATTTGAGAGCATTTCTGGCCTTCTAGTGGAAACTCTGTGTTGAGTGATTATCTGCCCTGAGAATCACTTTTTGGACTCTGAAAGTGCTTTTTAGAGTTTCTTGCCTTTTAGTGGAAACTTTGTGTTGAGTGAATATCTGCACTAAGAATCACTTTTTGGACTCTGAAAGTGCATTTGAGAGCGTTTCTGGCCTTCTAGTGGAAACTCTGTGTTGAGTGAATATCTGCACTAAGAATCACTTTTGGACTCTGAAAGAGCATTTGAGAGCGTTTTTGCCCTTCCAGTGGAAACTCTGTGTTGACCTAAAATCTTCCCTGAGAATCACAGTTTTAGACTCTGAAAGTGTGTTTGAGAGCATTTCTGGCCTTCTAGTGGAAACTCTGTGTTGAGTGAATATCTGACTAAGAATCACTTTTTGGACTCTGAAATTGCATTTGAGAGTGTTTCTGGCCTTGTACTGGAAACTCTGTGTTGAGTGAATATCTGACTAAGAATCACTTTTTGCACTCTGAAAATGCATTTTAGAGCATTTCTTGCCTTCTAGTGGAAACTCTGTGTTGAGTGAATATCTGCACTAAGAATCACTTTTTGGACTCTGAAATGCATTTGAGAGCGTTTCTGGCCTTCTACTGGAAACTCTGTGTTGAGTGAATATCTGCACTAAGAATCACTTTTGGACTCTGAAAGTGCATTTGAGAGCGTTTTGCCCTTCCAGTGGAAACTCTGTGTTGACCTAAAATCTTCCCTGAGAATCACAGTTTTAGACTCTGAAAGTGTGTTTGAGAGCATTTCTGGCCTTCTAGTGGAAACTCTGTGTTGAGTGAATATCTGACTAAGAATCACTTTTTGGACTCTGAAATTGCATTTGAGAGTGTTTCTGGCCTTGTACTGGAAACTCTGTGTTGAGTGAATATCTGACTAAGAATCACTTTTTGCACCCTGAAAATGCATTTGAGAGCATTTCTTGCATTCTAGTGGAAACTCTGTGTTGAGTGATTATCTACACTGAGAATCACTTTTTGGACTCTGAAAGTGCTTCTTAGAGAGTTTCTGGCCTTTTAGTGGAAACTTTGTGTTGAACGAATATCTGCACTAATAATCACTTTTTTGGACTCTGAAAGTGCATTTGAAAGCGTTTCTGGCCTTCCAGTGGAAACTCTGTGTTGACCAAATATCTTCCCTGAGATCACCATTTTGGACTCTGATAATGCTTTTGAGAGCGTTTCTGGCCTTTTAGTGGATACTCTGTGTTGACCTAATATCTTCCCTGAGATCACCGTTTTGGACTCTGATAATGCATTTGAGAGCGTTTCTGGCTTTCCAAAGGAAACTCTTTGTTGAGTTAATATCTGCACTAAGAATCACTTTTTGGACTCTGAAAATGCATTTTAGAGCATTTCTTGCATTCTAGTGGAAACTCTGTGTTGAGTGAATATCTGAATCACTTTTCACTCTGAAAGTGCATTTGAGAGTGTTTCTTGCCTTTTAGTGGAAACTCTGTGTTGAGTGAATATCTGACTAAGAATCACTTTTTTTTACCCTGAAAATGCATTTTAGAGCATTTCTTGCATTCTAGTGGAAACTCTGTGTTGAGTGATTATCTGCCCTGAGAATTACTATTTTGGTCTCTGAAAATGCATTTGAGAGCATATCTGGCCTTGTATTGGAAACTCTCTGTTGTCTGAATATCTGCACTAAGAATCACTTTTTTGGACTCTGAAATTGCATTTGAGAGTGTTTCTGGCCTTGTACTGGAAACTCTGTGTTGAGTGAATATCTGACTAAGAATCACTTTTTTGCACCCTGAAAATGCATTTTAGAGCATTTCTTTTGTTCTAGTGGAAACTCTGTGTTGAGTTAATATTTGCACTAAGAATCATTGTTTGGACTCTGAAAGTGCATTTGAGAGCGTTTTTGCTCTTCCAGTGGAAATTCTGTGTTCACTGATATCTGCCCTGTGAAACACTTTTTTGCACTCTGAAAGTGCATTTGAGAGCATTTCTGGCCTTCCAGTGGAAACTCTGTGTTGAGTGATTATCTGCCCTGAGAATCACTTTTTTGGACTCTGAAAGTGCTTCTTAGAAAGTTTCTTGCCTTTTAGTGGAAACTTTGTGTTAAACGAATATCTGCACTAATAATCACTTTTTTGGACTCTGAAAGTGCATTTGAGAGCGTTTCTGGCCTTTTACTGGAAACTCTGTGTTGACTGAATATCTGCATTAAGAATCACTTTTTTGGACTCTGAACATGCATTTGAGAGCGTTTCTAGCCTACTACTGGAAACTCTGTGTGGAGTGAATATCTGCACTAAGAATCACTTTTGGACTCTGAAAGAGCTTTTGACAGCGTTTCTGCCCTTCCAGTGGAAACTCTGTGTTGACCTAAAATCTTCCATGAGAATCACAGTTTTAGACTCTGAAAGTGTGTTTGAGAGCGTTTCTGGCCTTCTAGTGGAAACTCTGTGTTGAGTGAATATCTGACTAAGAATCACTTTTTTGGACTCTGAAATTGCATTTGAGAGTGTTTCTGGCCTTGTACTGGAAACTCTGTGTTGAGTGAATATCTGACTAAGAATCACTTTTTTGCACCCTGAAAATGCATTTTAGAGCATTTCTTGCATTCTAGTGGAAACTCTGTGTTGAGTGATTATCTACACTGAGAATCACTTTTTTGGACTCTGAAAGTGCTTCTTAGAGAGTTTCTGGCCTTTTAGTGGAAACTTTGTGTTGAACGAATACCTGCACTAATAATCACTTTTTTGGACTCTGAAAGTGCATTTGAAAGCGTTTCTGGCCTTCCAGTGGAAACTCTGTGTTGACCAAATATCTTCCCTGAGATCACCATTTTGGACTCTGATAATGCTTTTGAGAGCGTTTCTGGCCTTTTAGTGGATACTCTGTGTTAACCTAATATCTTCACTGAGAATCACTGTTTTGGACTCTGAAAATACATTGAAGAGCATTT
>JAFDVH010000135.1:0-14000 GCA_019176425.1 Megalops atlanticus
GCTTTAGGAGTCCAAAAAAGTGATTCTTAGTGCAGATATTCACTCAACACAGAGTTTTTAAGAGAAGGCCAGAAACTCTCTCAGAAGCACTTCTGATTCCAAAACAGTGATTCTTAGTGCAGATATTCACTCAACACAGTTTCAACTGGAAGGCCAGAAATGCTCTCAAATGCACTTTCAGAGTCCAAAAATATGATTCTTCGTGCAGGTATTCACTCAACACAGAGTTTTCACTGGAAGGCCAGAAACGCTCTCAAATGGACTTTCAGAGTCCAAAAAGTGATACTTAGTGCATATATTCGCTCAACACAGAGTTTCCAGGAGAAGGCCAGAAACTCTCTCAATGCACTTTTTGAGACCAAAATAGTGATTCTTAGTGCAGACATTCACTCAACAGAAAGTTTCCACTGAAAGGCCAGAAACGCTGTCAAATGCACTTTCAGAGTGCAAAAGTGATTTTACTGCAATTATTCACTCAACACAGAATTTCCACTGGAAGGCCAAACGGCGCTCAAATTCGCTTTAGGAGTCCAAAAAGTGATTCTTAGTGAGAGATGTTTACTCAACACAGAGTTTCCACTAGATGGCCAGAAACGCTCTCAAATGCACTTTCGGAGTCCAAAAAAGTGATTCTTACTGCAGATATTCAGTCAACACAGAGTTTCCACTGGAAGGCCAGAAACGCTCTCAAATGAACTTTCAGAGTCCAAAACAGTGATTCTTAGTGCAGATATTCACTCAACACAGAGTTTCCACTGGAAGGCCAGAAATGCTCTCAAATGCACTTTCAGAGTCCAAAAAAGTGATTCTTAGTGCAGATATTCACTCAACACAGAGTTTCCACTAGATGGCCAGAAACGCTCTCAAATGCACTTTCGGAGTCCAAAAAAGTGATTCTTACTGCAGATATTCAGTATACACAGAGTTTCCAATGGAAGGCCAGAAACGCTCTCAAATGAACTTTCAGAGTCAAAAAAAGTGATTCTAACTGCAGATATTCACTCAACACAGAGTTTCCACTAGATGGCCAGAAACGCTCTCAAATGAACTTTCAGAGTCCAAAAAGTGATTCTAACTGCAGATATTCACTCACAACAGAGTTTTACTAGATGGCCAGAAACGCTCTCAAATGCACTTTCTGAGACCAAAAAGTGATTCTTAGTGCAGATATTCACTCAACACAGAGTTTTTTTTAGAGAAGGCCAGAAAATCTCTCAGAAGCACTTCTGATTCCAAAACAGTGATTCTTAGTGCAGATATTCACTCAACACAGAGTTTCAACTGGAAGGCCAGAAACGCTCTCAAATGCACTTTCAGAGTCCAAAAAAGTGATTCTTACTGCAGATATTCACTCAACAGAAAGTTTCCACAAAAGGCCAGAAACTCTCTCAAATGCACTTTCTGGGTCCAAAAAGTGATTCTTACTGCAATTATTCACACAACACAGAATTTCCACTGGAAGGCCAGAAACGCTCTCAAATGCGCTTTAGGAGTCCAAAAAAGTCATTCTTAGTGAGAGATATTTACTCAACACAGAGTTTCCACTAGATGGCCAGAAACGCTCTCAAATGCACTTTCAGAGTACAAAACGTGATTCTCAGCGCAGTTATTCACTCAACACAGAGTTTACACTAGATAGCCAGAAACGCTGTCAAATGAACTTCGGAGTCCAAAAGTGATTCTTACTGCAGATATTCACTCAAAACAGAGTTTCCACTGGTAGCCCAGAAATGCTCTCAAATGCACTTTCGAGTCAAAAGTGATTCTTAGTGCAGATATTCACTCAACAGAAAGTTTCCACAAAAAGACCAGAAACTCTCTCAAAGGCACTTTCAGAGTACAAAAAGTGATTCTTACGGCAGATATTCACTCAACGAGTTACCACTGGAAGGCCAGAAAACGCTCTCAAATGCACTTTCTGGGTCCAAAAGTGATTCTTACTGCAGATATTCACTCAACACAGAGTTTCCACTGGAAGGCCAGAACGCTCTCAAATGAACTTTCAGAGTCCAAAAGTGATTCTAACTGCAGATATTCACCCAACACAGAGTTTCACTAGATGGCCAGAAACGCTCTCAAATGCACTTTCTGAGACCAAAAAGTGATTCTTAGTGCAGATTTTCACTCAACACAGAGTTTTAAGAGAAGGCCAGAAACTCTCTCAGAAGCACTTCTGAGTCCAAAACAGTGATTCTTAGTGCAGATATTCACTCAACACAGAGTTTCCACTGGAAGGCCAGAAAGCGCTCTCAAATGCACTTTCAGAGTACAAAAACGTGATTCTCAGCGCAGTTATTCACTCAACACAGAGTTTTCACTAGATAGCCAGAAACGCTCTCAATGCACTTTCTGAGACCAAAATAGTGATTCTTAGTGCAGACATTCACTCAACAGAAAGTTTCCACTGGAAGGCCAGACACGCTCTCAAATGCACTTTCAGAGTCCAAAAAAGTGATTCTTTGTGCAGATACTCAGTCAAAACAGAGTTTCCACTGGAAGGCCAAAAACGTTCCCAAATACTCTTTCAGAGTCCAAAAAAGTGATTTTTATTGCTGATATTCACTAAACACAGAGTTTCCACTAGAAGGCCAGAAACGCTCTCAAATGCACTTTCAGAGTCCAAAACAGTGATTCTCAGGGCAGATATTCACTCAGCACAAAGTTTCCAGTAGAAGGCCAGGAACGCTCTCAAATGCACTTTGATAGTCCAAAAAAGTGATTCTTATTCAGATATTCACTATACACAGAGTTTCCACTAGAAGGCCAGAAACGCTGTCAAATGCCTTTCAGAGTCCAAAATAGTGATTCTTTGTGCAGATATTCACTATACACAGAGTTTAAACTAGAAGGCCAGAAACGCTCTCCAATGCACTCTCAGAGTACAAAAAGTGATTCTTATTCAGATATTCACTCAACACAGAGTTTCCACTAGAAGGCCAGAAACGCTCTGAAATGCACTTTCATAGTCCAAAATAAGTGATTCTTAGGGCAGA
Source organism: Megalops atlanticus (assembly GCA_019176425.1). Taxonomy (NCBI): domain Eukaryota; kingdom Metazoa; phylum Chordata; class Actinopteri; order Elopiformes; family Megalopidae; genus Megalops; species Megalops atlanticus. Next base: position 2,994 of record JAFDVH010000135.1, read on the forward strand.
TATTCAGTCAACACAGAGTTTCACAGATTTTCCACTAGAAGGCCAGAAACTCTCTCAAATGCACCATCATAGTCCAAACAAGTGATTCTTATTCAGATATTCACTCAACACAGAGTTTACACTAGAAGGCCAGAAACGCTCTCAAATGCACTTTCATAGTCCAAAAAAGTGATTCTTAGTGAGAGATGTTTACTCAACACAGAGTTTCCACTAGATGGCCAGAAACGCTCTCAAATGCACTTTCGGAGTCCAAAAAAGTGATTCTTACTGCAGATATTCAGTATACACAGAGTTTCCAATGGAAGGCCAGAAACGCTCTCAAATGAACTTTCAGAGTCAAAAAAAGTGATTCTAACTGCAGATATTCACTCAACACAGAGTTTCCACTAGATGGCCAGAAACGCTCTCAAATGAACTTTCAGAGTCCAAAAAAGTGATTCTAACTGCAGATATTCACTCAACACAGAGTTTTTACTAGATGGCCAGAAACGCTCTCAAATGCACTTTCTGAGACCAAAAAAGTGATTCTTAGTGCAGATATTCACTCAACACAGAGTTTTTAAGAGAAGGCCAGAAAATCTCTCAGAAGCACTTCTGATTCCAAAACAGTGATTCTTAGTGCAGATATTCACTCAACACAGAGTTTCAACTGGAAGGGCAGAAACGCTCTCAAATGCACTTTCAGAGTCCAAAAAAGTGATTCTTACTGCAGATATTCACTCAACAGAAAGTTTCCACAAAAAGGCCAGAAACTCTCTCAAATGCACTTTCTGGGTCCAAAAAAGTGATTCTTAATGCAATTATTCACACAACACAGAATTTCCACTGGAAGGCCAGAAACGCTCTCAAATGCGCTTTAGGAGTCCAAAAAAGTCATTCTTAGTGAGAGATATTTACTCAACACAGAGTTTCCACTAGATGGCCAGAAACGCTCTCAAATGCACTTTCAGAGTACAAAAACGTGATTCTCAGCGCAGTTATTCACTCAACACAGAGTTTACACTAGATAGCCAGAAACGCTGTCAAATGAACTTTCGGAGTCCAAAAAAGTGATTCTTACTGCAGATATTCACTCAACACAGAGTTTCCACTGGTAGCCCAGAAATGCTCTCAAATGCACTTTCGGAGTCAAAAAAGTGATTCTTAGTGCAGATATTCACTCAACAGAAAGTTTCCACAAAAAGGCCAGAAACTCTCTCAAAGGCACTTTCAGAGTACAAAAAAGTGATTCTTATGGCAGATATTCACTCAACGCAGAGTTTCCACTGGAAGGCCAGAAACGCTCTCAAATGCACTTTCTGGGTCCAAAAAAGTGATTCTTACTGCAGATATTCACTCAACACAGAGTTTCCACTGGAAGGCCAGAACGCTCTCAAATGAACTTTCAGAGTCCAAAAAAGTGATTCTAACTGCAGATATTCACCCAACACAGAGTTTCCACTAGATGGCCAGAAACGCTCTCAAATGCACTTTCTGAGACCAAAAAAGTGATTCTTAGTGCAGATTTTCACTCAACACAGAGTTTTTAAGAGAAGGCCAGAAACTCTCTCAGAAGCACTTCTGAGTCCAAAACAGTGATTCTTAGTGCAGATATTCACTCAACACAGAGTTTCCACTGGAAGGCCAGAAACGCTCTCAAATGCACTTTCAGAGTACAAAAACGTGATTCTCAGCGCAGTTATTCACTCAACACAGAGTTTTCACTAGATAGCCAGAAACGCTCTCAATGCACTTTCTGAGACCAAAATAGTGATTCTTAGTGCAGACATTCACTCAACAGAAAGTTTCCACTGGAAGGCCAGACACGCTCTCAAATGCACTTTCAGAGTCCAAAAAGTGATTCTTTTGTGCAGATACTCAGTCAAAACAGAGTTTCCACTGGAAGGCCAAAAACGTTCCCAAATACTCTTTCAGAGTCCAAAAAGTGATTTTTAGTGCTGATATTCACTAAACACAGAGTTTCCACTAGAAGGCCAGAAACGGCTCTCAAATGCACTTTCAGAGTCCAAAACAGTGATTCTCAGGGCAGATATTCACTCAGCACAAAGTTTCCAGTAGAAGGCCAGGAACGCTCTCAAATGCACTTTGATAGTCCAAAAAAGTGATTCTTATTCAGATATTCACTATACACAGAGTTTCCACTAGAAGGCCAGAAACGCTGTCAAATGCACTTTCAGAGTCCAAAATAGTGATTCTTTGTGCAGATATTCACTATACACAGAGTTTAAACTAGAAGGCCAGAAACGCTCTCCAATGCACTCTCAGAGTACAAAAAAGTGATTCTTATTCAGATATTCACTCAACACAGAGTTTCCACTAGAAGGCCAGAAACGCTCTGAAATGCACTTTCATAGTCCAAAATAAGTGATTCTTAGGGCAGATATTCAGTCAACACAGAGTTTCACAGATTTTCCACTAGAAGGCCAGAAACTCTCTCAAATGCACCATCATAGTCCAAACAAGTGATTCTTATTCAGATATTCACTCAACACAGAGTTTACACTAGAAGGCCAGAAACGCTCTCAAATGCACTTTCATAGTCCAAAAAAGTGATTCTTATTCAGATATTCACTCAGCACAGAGTTTCCACTAGAAGGCCAGAAACGCTCCCAAATACATTTTCAGAGTAAAAAAAATTGATTTTTAGTGCAGATATTCACTCAACACAGAGTTTCCAGAAGAAGGCCAGAAACTCTCTAATAAGGACTTTCAGAGTCCAAAAAAGTGATTCTCAAGGCGGATACTCGCTCACCACAAAGTTTCCACTGGAAGGCCAGAATCGTTTAAAAAGCACTTTCAGAGTCCAAAATAGTGATTCTTTGTGCAGATATTCACTATACACAGAGTTTCCACTAGAAGGCCAGAAACGCTGTCAAATGCACTTTCAGAGTCCAAAAAAAAGATTCTCAGGGCAGATATCAGTCAACACAGAGTTTCCACTGGATGGCCAGAAGCGTTCCTAATACTCTTTCAGAGTACAAAAAGTGATTTTTAGTGCTGATATTCACTAAACACAGAGTTTCCACTAGAGTCCCAAAAGTGATTCTTAGGCAGATATTCGGTAACACAAATTTTCCAGTAGAAGGCCAGAAACTCTCTGAGAAGCACTTTCAGAGTCCAAAAAAGTGATTCTCAGGGCAAATAATCACTCAACACAGAGTTTCCACTGGATGGCCAGAAACGCTCTCAAATGCACTTTCAGTGTCCAAAACAGTGATTCTCAGGGCAGATATGCACTCAACACAAAGTTTACAGTAGAAGGCCAGAAACGCTCTCAAATGCACTTTCAGAGTCCAAAAAAGTGATTCTTATTCAGATATTCACTCAACACAGAGTATCCACTAGAAGGCCAGAAACGCTGTCAAATGCACATTCAGAGTCTAAAATAGTGATTCTTCGTGCAGATATTCACTATACACATAGTTTACACTAGAAGGCCAGAAACGCTCTCAAATGCACTTTCAGAGCCAAAAAAGTGATTCTTATTCAGATATTCACTCAACACAGAGTTTCCACTAGAAGGCCAGAAACGCTGTCAAATGCACTTTCAGAGTAAAAAAAATTGATTTTTAGTGCAGATATTCAATATACACAGAGTTTACACTAGACGGCCAGAAACGCTCTCAAATGCACTTTCAGAGTATAAAAAAGTGATTCTTATTCAAATATTCACTCAGCACAGAGTTTCCACTAGAAGGCCAGAAACGCTCCCAAATACATTTTCAGAGTAAAAAAAATTGATTTTTAGTGCAGATATTCACTCAACACAGAGTTTCCAGAAGAAGGTCAGAAACGGTCTGAATGCTCTTTCATAGTCCAAAATAACTGATTCTCAGGGCAGATATTCAGTCAACACAGTGTTTAACAGATTTTCCACTAGAAGGCCAGAAACGCTCTAAAATGCACTTTCATAGTCCAAAAAAGTGATTCTTATTCAGATATTCACTCAACACAGAGTTTCCACTGGATGGCCAGAAACGTTCCCAAATACTCTTTCAGAGTCCAAAAAAGTGATTTTTAGTGCTGATATTCACTAAACACAGAGTTTCCACTAGAGTCCAAAAAAGTGATTCTTAGTACAGATATTCGTTCACACAAATTTTCCAGTAAAAGGCCAGCAACTCTCTGAGAAGCACTTTCAGAGTCCAAAAAAGTGATTCTCAGGGCAAATAATCACTTAACACAGAGTATCCACTGGAAGGCCAGAAACGCTGTCAAATGCACTTTCAGAGTCCAAAATAGTGATTCTTTGTGCAGATATTCACTCAACACAGAGTTTCCACTAGAAGGCCAGAAACGGTCTGAAATGCAATTTCATAGTCCAAAATAACTGATATCAGGACAGATATTCAGTCAACACAGACTTTCACAGATTTTCCACTAGAAGGCCAGAAACTCTCTCAAATTCACTTTCATACTCCAAAAAAGTGATTCTTATTCAGATATTCACTCAACACAGAGTTTCCACTAGAAGGCCAGAAACGCTCTGAAATGCACTTTCATAGTCCAAAATAAGTGATTCTTATTCAGATATTCTATCAGCACAGAGTTTCCACTAGAAGGCCAGAAACGCTCCCAAATACATTACAGAGTAAAAAAATTAATTTTATTGCAGATATTCACTCAACACAGTTTCCAAAGAAGGCCAGAAACTCTCTAATAAGGACTTTCAGAGTCCAAAAAGTGATTCTCAAGGCAGATACTCGCTCAACACAAAGTTTCCACTGGAAGGCCAGAAACGCTTAAAATACACTTTCAGAGTCCAAAATAGTGATTCTTTGTGCAGATATTCACTATACACAGAGTTTACACTAGAAGGCCAGAAACGCTCTCAAATGCACTTTCAGAGTCAAAAAAAAAAAAGATTCTCAGGGCAGATATCAGTCAACACAGAGTTTCCACTAGGAGGCAAAAACGTTCCCAAATACTCTTTCAGAGCCCAAAAAAGTGCTTTTTAGTGCTAATATTCACTAAACACAGAGTTTCCACTAGAGTCCAAAAAAATGATTCTTAGGCAGATATTCGTTCACACAAATTTTCCAGTAGAAAGCCAGAAACTCTTGAGAAGCACTTTCAGAGTCCAAAACAGTGATTCTCAGGGCAAATAATCACTCAACACAGAGTTTCCACTGGAAGACCAGAAACGCTCTCAAATGCACTTTCAGAGTCCAAAACAATGATTCTCAGGGCAGATATTCACTCAACACAAAGTTTCCAGTAGAAGGCCAGAAACGCTCTCAAATGCACTTTGATAGTCCAAAAAAGTGATTCTTATTCAGATATTCACTATACAAAGTGTTACCACTAGAAGGCCAGAAACGCTGTCAAATGCACTTTCAGAGTCCAAAATAGTGATTCTTCGTGCAGATATTCACTATACACAGAGTTTACACTAGAAGGCCAGAAACGCTCTCAAATGCAACTTTCATAGTCCAAAATAACTGATTCCTAGGGCAGATATTCAGTCAACACAGAGTTTCACAGATTTTCCACTAGAAGGCCAGAAACTCTCTCAAATGCACTTTCATAGTCCAAAAAAGTGATTCTTACTGCAGATATTCAGTCAACACAGACTTTCCACTGGAAGGCCAAAAACACTCTCAATGCACTTTCTGAGACCAAATTAGTGATTCTTAGTGCAGACATCACTCAACAGAAAGTTTCCACAAAAAGTCCAGACACGCTCTCAAATGCACTTTCAGAGTCCAAAAAAGTGATTCTTAGTGCAGATATTCACTCAACACAGTTTCCACTGGAAGGCCAGAAACACTCTCAAATGCACTTTCAGAGTCCAAAAAAGTGATTCTTTGTGCAGATACTCAGTCAACACAGAGTTTACACTGGAAGTCCAGTAACACTCTCAAATTAACTTTCGGAGTCCAAAAAAGTGATTCTTACTGCAGATATTCACTCAACACAGAGATTCCACTGGAAGGCCAGAAACGCTCTCAAATGAACTTTCAGAGTCCAAAACAGTGATTCTTAGTGCAGATATTCACACAACACAGAGTTTCCACTGGAAGACCAGAAACGCTCTCAAATGCACTTTCTGGGTCCAAAAAAGTGATTCTTACTGCAGATATTCACTCAACAGAAAGTTTCCACAAAAAGGCCAGAAACGCTCTCAAATGCACTTTCAGAGTCCAAAAACGTGATTCTCAGCGCAGTTATTCACTCAACACAGAGTTTACACTCGATGGCCAGAAACGCTCTCAAATGCACTTTCGGAGTCCAAAAAAGTGATTCTTACTGCAGATATTCACTCAACACAGTTTCCACTGGAAGGCCAGAAACGCTCTCAAATGCACTTTCAGAGTGCAAAACATTGATTCTTAGTGCAGATATTCACTCAACACAGAGTTTCCACTGGTAGGCCAGCAACCCTCTCAAATGAACTTTCGGAGTCCAAAAAAGTGATTCTTACTGCAGATATTCACTCAACACAGAGATTCCACTGGAAGGCCAGAAACGCTCTCAAATGAACTTTCAGAGTCCAAAACAGTGATTCTTAGTGCAGATATTCACTCAACACAGTTTCCACTGGAAGCCAGAAACACTCTCAAATGCACTTTCAGAGTCCAAAAAAGTGATTCTTTGTGCAGATACTCAGTCAACACAGAGTTTACACTGGAAGTCCAGTAACACTCTCAAATGAACTTTCGGAGTCCAAAAAAGTGATTCTTAGTGCAGATATTCACTCAACACAGTTTCCACTGGAAGGCCAGAAACACTCTCAAATGCACTTTCAGAGTCCAAAAAAGTGATTCTTTGTGCAGATACTCAGTCAACACAGAGTTTACACTGGAAGTCCAGTAACACTCTCAAATGAACTTTCTGGAGTCAAAAAAGTGATTCTTACTGCAGATATTCACTCAACACAGAGATTCCACTGGAAGGCCAGAAACGCTCTCAAATGAACTTTCAGATCCAAAACAGTGATTCTTAGTGCAGATATTCACACAACACAGAGTTTCCACTGGAAGGCCAGAAACGCTCTCAAATGCACTTTCAGAGTGCAAAACAGTGATTCTTAGTGCAGATATTCACTCAACACAGAGTTTCCACTGGAAGGCCAGAAACTCTCTCAAATGCACTTTCTGGTTCCAAAAAAGTGATTCTTACTGCAGATATTCACTCAACAGAAGTTTACACAAAAAAGGACAGAAACGCTCTCAAATGCACTTTCAGAGTCCAAAAACGTGATTCTCAGCGCAGTTATTCACTCAACACAGAGTTTACACTCGATGGCCAGAAAACGCTCTCAAATGCAATTTCGGAGTCCAAAAAGTGATTCTTAGTGCAGATATTCACTCAACACAGAGATTCCACTGGAAGGCCAAAAACGCTCTCAAATGCACTTTCAGAGTCCAAAGAGTGATTCTTAGAGCAGATATTCACTCAACGAGAGTTTCCACTAAAAGGCCAGAAACGCTCTCAAATGAACTTTCAGAGTCCAAAAAGTGATTCTAACTGCAGATATTCACTCAACACAGTGTTTCACTGGAAGGCCAGAAAGCGCTGTCAAATGCACTTTCAGAGTCCAAAATAGTGATACTTAGTGCATATATTCGCTCAACACAGAGTTTCCAGGAGAAGGCCAGAAACTCTCTCAGAAGCACTTTCAGAGTCCAAAACACTGATTCTTAGTGCAGATATTCACTCAACACAGAGTTTCCACTGGTAGGCCAGTAACCCTCTCAAATGAACTTTCGGAGTACAAAAAAGTGATTCTTAGTGCAGATATTCACTCAACACAGAGTTTCCACTGGAAGGCCAGAAACGCTGTCAAATGCACCTTCAGAGTACAAAAATGTGATTCTCAGCGCAGTTATTCACTCAACACAGAGTTTACACTAGATAGCCAGAAACGCTGTCAAATGCACTTTCAGAGTGCAAAAAAGTGATTCTTACTGCAGATATTCACTCAACACAGAGTTTCCACTGGAAGGCCATAAACGCTCTCAATTCGCTTTCTAGGACCTAAATAGTGATTCTTAGTGCAGACATTCACTCAACACAGAGTTTTTAAGAGAAGGCCAGAAACTCTCTCAGAAGCACTTCTGAGTCCAAAACAGTGATTCTTAGTGCAGATATTCACTCAACACAGAGTTTCCACTGGAAGGCCAGAAACGCTCTCAAATGCACTTTCAGAGTACAAAAACGTGATTCTCAGCGCAGTTATTCACTCAACACAGAGTTTACACTAGATGGCCAGAAACGCTGTCAAATGAACTTTCGGAGTCCAAAAAAGTGATTCTTATTGCAGATATTCACTCAACACAGAGTTTCCACCGGTAGCCCAGAAATGCTCTCAAATGCACTTTCGGAGTCAAAAAAGTGATTCTTAGTGCAGATATTCACTCAACAGAAAGTTTCCACAAAAGGCCAGAAACTCTCTCAAAGGCACTTTCAGAGTACAAAAAGTGATTCTTACGGCAGATATTCACTCAACACAGAGTTTCCACTGGAAGGCTAGAAACGCTCTCAAATGCACTTTCTGGGTCCAAAATAGTGATTCTTACTGCAGACATTCACTCAACAGAAAGTTTCCACAAAAAGGCCAGAAACGCTCTGAAATGCACTTTCAGAGTCCAAAAAGTGATTCTTACTGCAGATATTCACTCAACACAGAGTTTCCACTGGAAGGCCAGAAACGCTCTCAAATGAACTTTCAGAGTCCAAAACAGTGATTCTTAGTGCAGATATTCACACAACACAGAGTTTCCACTGGAAGGCCAGAAATGCTCTCAAATGCGCTTTAGGAGTCCAAAAAAGTGGATCTTAGTGCAGATATTCACTCAACACAGAGTTTTTAAGAGAAGGCCAGAAACTCTCTCAGAAGCACTTCTGATTCCAAAACAGTGATTCTTAGTGCAGATATTCACTCAACACAGTTTCAACTGGAAGGCCAGAAATGCTCTCAAATGCACTTTCAGAGTCCAAAAATATGATTCTTCGTGCAGGTATTCACTCAACACAGAGTTTTCACTGGAAGGCCAGAAACGCTCTCAAATGGACTTTCAGAGTCCAAAAAAGTGATACTTAGTGCATATATTCGCTCAACACAGAGTTTCCAGGAGAAGGCCAGAAACTCTCTCAATGCACTTTTTGAGACCAAAATAGTGATTCTTAGTGCAGACATTCACTCAACAGAAAGTTTCCACTGAAAGGCCAGAAACGCTGTCAAATGCACTTTCAGAGTGCAAAAAAGTGATTTTTACTGCAATTATTCACTCAACACAGAATTTCCACTGGAAGGCCAGAAACGCGCTCAAATTCGCTTTAGGAGTCCAAAAAAGTGATTCTTAGTGAGAGATGTTTACTCAACACAGAGTTTCCACTAGATGGCCAGAAACGCTCTCAAATGCACTTTCGGAGTCCAAAAAAGTGATTCTTACTGCAGATATTCAGTCAACACAGAGTTTCCACTGGAAGGCCAGAAACGCTCTCAAATGCGCTTTAGAGTCCAAAGTCATTCTTAGTGAGAGATATTTACTCAACACAGAGTTTCCACTAGATGGCCAGAAACGCTCTCAAATGCACTTTCAGAGTACAAAAACGTGATTCTCAGCGCAGTTATTCACTCAACACAGAGTTTACACTAGATAGCCAGAAACGCTGTCAAATGAACTTTCAGGAGTCAAAAAAGTGATTCTTACTGCAGATATTCACTCAACACAGAGTTTCCACTGGTAGCCCAGAAATGCTCTCAAATGCACTTTGGAGTCAAAAAGTGATTCTTAGTGCAGATATTCACTCAACAGAAAGTTTCCACAAAAAGGCCAGAAACTCTCTCAAAGGCACTTTCAGAGTACAAAAAAGTGATTCTTACGGCAGATATTCACTCAACGCAGAGTTTCCACTGGAAGGCCAGAAACGCTCTCAAATGCACTTTCTGGGTCCAAAAAAGTGATTCTTACTGCAGATATTCACTCAACACAGAGTTTCACTGGAAGGCCAGAACGCTCTCAAATGAACTTTCAGAGTCCAAAAAAGTGATTCTAACTGCAGATATTCACCCAACACAGAGTTTCCACTAGATGGCCAGAAACGCTCTCAAATGCACTTTCTGAGACCAAAAAAGTGATTCTTAGTGCAGATTTTCACTCAACACAGAGTTTTTAAGAGAAGGCCAGAAACTCTCTCAGAAGCACTTCTGAGTCCAAAACAGTGATTCTTAGTGCAGATATTCACTCAACACAGAGTTTCCACTGGAAGGCCAGAAACGCTCTCAAATGCACTTTCAGAGTACAAAAACGTGATTCTCAGCGCAGTTATTCACTCAACACAGAGTTTTCACTAGATAGCCAGAAACGCTCTCAATGCACTTTCTGAGACCAAAATAGTGATTCTTAGTGCAGACATTCACTCAACAGAAAGTTTCCACTGGAAGGCCAGACACGCTCTCAAATGCACTTTCAGAGTCCAAAAAAGTGATTCTTTTTGCAGATACTCAGTCAAAACAGAGTTTCCACTGGAAGGCCAAAAACGTTCCCAAATACTCTTTCAGAGTCCAAAAAAGTGATTCTTAGAGCAGACATTCACTCACGGAGAGTTTCCACTAAAAGGCCAGAAACGCTGTCAAATGCACTTTCAGAGTGCAAAAAAGTGATTCTTACTGCAATTATTCACACAACACAGAATTTCCACTGGAAGGCCAGAAACGCTCTCAAATGCGCTTTAGGAGTCCAAAAAAGTCATTCTTAGTGAGAGATATTTACTCAACACAGAGTTTCCACTAGATGGCCAGAAACGCTCTCAAATGCACTTTCAGAGTCCAAAAAAGTGATTCTAACTGCAGATATTCACTCCACACAGAGTTTCCACTGGAAGGCCAAAAACGCTCTCAATGCACTTTCTGAGACCAAAATAGTGATTCTTAGTGCAGAAATTCACTCAACAGAAAGTTTCCACAAAAAGGCCAGAAACGCTCTCAAATGCACTTTCAGAGTCCAAAAAAGTGATTCTTAGTGCAGATATTCACTCAACACAGTTTCCACTGGAAGG
>JAFDVH010000136.1:0-13324 GCA_019176425.1 Megalops atlanticus
AGGCAATCCCTTTCAGTCCCCAAAGAGGAGCTCCGCGATCGCCTGCTACTTTAAATATCACAATACGGCGACGCGATATTTCAAAACAACCTCACGCCCCTCTGGAAAGGAGAGAGAAGCATGACATCGCTGATGTTAGAATCCTCCCATTATCAAAAACTCGGTGTCAATAAAAACCATTTTTCCTTGCAAGACCCAAAGCACCAGCTCCGCGATCACTTGCTTACTTTTAATTTCACAATACTGGGGCCGCGATTTAAAAAAATTACCTCACGCCCTTAAGAAGGAAGTAGAAGCATGGCATCGCTGATATTAGAATCCACCCAGCGTCATACAGTCGGTGTCAGTCGAAAGCATTAGGGACTCTGTTTGAGTACCAAAGCACAAACTCAGTGATCGCTGCATACTTTTAATTTCACATCGCCAGAGCAGAGATATTTAAAAATGACCTCACGCCCTTCCGAAAGGGGATTTAAGCATGAGATCGCTGAAGTTAGCAGCTTCCCAGGTTCAGAAACTCGGTCTCAATCAAAACTATTTTTCCCTCTGAGCCCCAAAGCACCAGCTCCGTGATCACTTGCTTCCTGTTAATTTCACAATACCGGGGCCGCGATATTAAAAAAATTACCTCACGCCCCTCCGAAAGGAGGAGAAGGATGGCATCGGTGAAGTTGGCAGTCTCCCAGGTTCAGACACTGGGTTTCAACGGATACCATTAGGCAATCCCTTTCAGTCCCAAGGAGGAGCTCCGCGATCGCCTGCTACTTTTAATATCACAATAAGGCGACGCGATATTTAAAAACAATCTCACGCCCCTCTGGAAGGGCAGAGAAGCATGACATTGCTGATGTTAGAATCCTCCCAGCGTCATACAGTCGGTGTCAATCGAAACCATCAGGGACTCTGTTTGAGTCCCAAAGCACAAACTCAGTGATCGCGGGCAACTTTTAATTTCACATCTCACGTCCCTCTGACAGGAGAGAGGCATGACATCGGGTGAAGTTAGCAGTCTCCCAGGGTCAGAAACTCGGTGTCAATATGAACAGTTCGACCCTATGTTTCAGTCACAAAGCAGGAGTTCAGTGATCGCCGCTACTTTTAATTTCACATCTCAAGTCCGCCGGAAAGGAGAGAGAAGCATGACATCGCTGATGTTAGAATCCTCCCATTATCAAAAACTCGGTGTCAATAAAACCATTTTTCCTTGCAAGACCCAAAGCACCAGCTCCGCGATCACTTGCTTACTTTTAATTTCACAATACTGGGGCCGCGATTTAAAAGAATTACCTCACGCCCTTAAGAAGGAAGTAGAAGCATGGCATCGCTGATATTAGAATCCACCCAGCGTCATACAGTCGGTGTCAGTCGAAAGCATTAGGGACTCTGTTTGAGTACCAAAGCACAAACTCAGTGATCGCCGGCAACTTTTAATTTCACATCTCATATCCCTCTGACAGGAGAGAGAGGCATGACATCGCGAAAGTTAGGTTCCGCCCAGGGTCAGAAACTCGGTGTCGATCTGAACCGTTCGGCCCTGTGTTTGAGTCACAAAGCAGGAGTTCGGTGATCGCTAGCTACTTTTAATTTCAAATCTCACGTCCCTCTGGAAGGGGAGAGACGCATGACATCGCTGATGTTAGAATCCTCCTAGGATCAAAAACATAGCTAGGTGTGAATTGAAACGACTAGGCCATCTGTTTGAATCCCAAAGCACAAGCTCAGTGATCGCTGCATACTTTTAATTTCACATCGCCAGAGCAGAGATATTTAAAAATGACTCACGCCCTTCCGAAAGGGGATAGAAGCATGACATCGCTGATGTTAGAATCCTCCGAGGATCAAAAACATAGCTAGGTGTGAATTCAAACCACTAGGCCCTTTGTTTGAATCCCAAAGTACAAGCTCAGCGAACGCTGCATACTTTTAATTTCACATCGCCAGAGCAGAGATATTTAAAAATGACCTCAAGCCCTTCCGAAAGGGGATTTAAGCATGAGATCGCTGAAGTTAGCAGCCTCCCAGGGTCACAAACTCGGTCTAAATCAAAACTATTTTTTCCTCTGAGACCCAAAGCACCAGCTCCGTGATCACTTGCTTCCTGATCATTTCACAATACCGGTGCCGCGATATTAAAAAAATTACCTCACGCCCTTCCGAAAGGAGGGAGAAGCATGGCATCGGTGAAGTTAGCAGCCTCCTAGGTTCAGACACTGGGTTTCAATGGATACCATTAGGCAATCCCTTTCAGTCCCCAAGGGTGAGCTCCGTGATCGCCTGCTACTTTTAATGTCACAATAAGGCGCCGCGATATTTAAAAACAACCTCACGCCCCTCTGGAAGGGGAGAGAAGCATGACATCGCTGATGTTAGAATCCTGCCAGCGTCATACAGTCGGTGTCAATCGAAACCATTAGGGACTCTGTTTTAGTCCCAAAGCACAAACTCAGTGATCAGGGGCAACTTTTAATTTCACATCTCACGTCCCTTTGACAGGAGAGAGAGGCATGACATCGCGAAATGTAGCAGCCGCCCAGGGTCAGAAACTCGGTGTCAATCTGAACCGTTCGGCCCTGTGTTTGAGTCACAAAGCAGGAGTTCGGTGATCGCTGGCTACTTTTCATTTCAAATCTCACGTCAGTCCAAAGGAGAGAGAAGCATGACATCGCTGATGTTAGAATCCTCCCATTATCAAAACTAGGTGTCAATAAAAACAATTTTTCCCTGTAAGACCCAAAGCACCAGCTCCGCCATCACTTGCTTACTTTTAATTTCACAATACCAGGGCTGCTATTTTTAAAAATTACCTCACGCCACTCGGAAGGAAGTAGAAGCATGGCATCGGTGAAGTTCACAACCTCCCAGGTTGAGACACTAGCTAGGTGTCAATCGACAACATTAGGGCCTCTCTTTGAGTACCAAAGAAGGAGCTCCGTGATCGCCTCGCAACTTTTAATTTCACATCTCACGATATTTCCCTCTGACAGAGAGAGAGGCATGACATCGGTAAAGTTAGCAGCCGCCCAGGGTCAAAAACTCGGTGCCAATCTGAACTATTCGGCCCTGTGTTTGAGTCACAAAGCAGGAGTTCAGTGGTGATCGCTAGCTACTATTTAATTTCAAATCTCACGTCCCTCTGGAAGGGGGAGACGCATGACATCGCTGATGTTAGAATCCTCCTAGGATCAAAAACATAGCTAGGTGTGAATTGAAACGACTAGGCCCTCTGTTTGAATCCCAAAGCACAAGCTCAGTGATCGCTGCATACTTTTCATTTCACATCGCCAGAGCTGAGATATTTAAAAATGACCTCACGCTGTTCCGAAAGGGGATAGAAGCATGAGATCGCTGATGTTAGCAGCCTCCTAGGATCAAAAACATAGCTAGGTGTGAATTGAAACGACTAGGCCCTCTGTTTGAATCCCAAAGCACAAGCTCAGTGATCGCTGCATACTTTTAATTTCACATCGCCAGAGCTGAGATATTTAAAAATGACCTCACGCCCTTCCGAAAGGGGATAGAAGCATGACATCGCTGATGTTAGAATCCTCCTAGGATCAAAAACATAGCTAGGTGTGAATTCAAACCACTAGGCCCTCTGTTTGAATCCCAAAGTACAAGCTCAGCGAACGCTGCATACTTTTAATTTCACATCGCCAGAGCAGAGATATTTAAAAATGACCTCAACCCTTCCGAAAGGGGATTTAAGCATGAGATCGCTGAAGTTAGCAGCCTCCCAGGGTCACAAACTCGGTCTAAATCAAAACTATTTTTCCGTCTGAGACCCAAAGCACCAGTTCCGTGATCACTTGCTTCCTGATCATTTCACAATACAGGTGCCGCGATATTAAAAAAAAATTACCTCACGCCCCTCCGAAAGGAGGGAGAAGCATGGCATCGGTGTAGTTAGCAGTCTCCCAGGTTCAGACACTGGGTTTCAATGGATACCATTAGGCAATCCCTTTCAGTCCCCAAGGATGAGCTCCGTGATCGCCTGCTACTTTTAATGTCACAATAAGGCGCGGGATATTTAAAAACAACCTCACGCCCCTCTGGGGGGGAGAGGAGCATGACATCGCTGATGTTAGAATCCTGCCAGCGTCATACAGTCGGTGTCAATCGAAACCATTAGGGACTCTGTTTTAGTCCCAAAGCACAAACTCAGTGATCAGGGGCAACTTTTAATTTCACATCTCACGTCCCTCTGACAGGGAGAGAGGCATGACATCGCGAAATGTAGCAGCGCCCAGGGTCAGAAACTTCGGTGTCAATCTGAAACGTTCGGCCCTGTGTTTGAGTCACAAAGCAGGAGTTCGGTGATCGCTGGCTACTTTTCATTTCAAATCTCACGTCAGTCCGAAAGGAGAGAGAAGCATGACATCGCTGATGTTAGAATCCTCCCATTATCAAAACTCGGTGTCAATAAAAACCATTTTTCCCTGTAAGACCCAAAGCACCAGCTCGCCGTCACTTGCTTACTTTTAATTTCACAATACTGGGGCCGCTTATTTTTAAAAATTACCTCACGCCACTCGGAAGGAAGTAGAAGCATGGCATCGGTGAAGTTCACAACCTCCCAGGTTGAGACACTCGGTGTCAATCGACAACATTAGGGCCTCTCTTTGAGTACCAAAAAAGGAGCTCCGTGATCGCAGCAACTTTTAATTTCACATCTCACGTCCCTCTGACAGGAGAGAGAGGCATGACATCGCGAAAGTTAGCAGCCGCCCAGGGTCAGAAACTCGGTGTAAATCTGAAACGTTAGGCCCTGTGTTTGAGTCACAAAGCAGGAGTTCGGTGATCGCTTAGTTACTTTTAATTTCACATCTCAAGTCCGTCGGAAAGGAGAGGGAAGCATGACATCGCTGATGTTAGAATCCTCCTAGGATCAAAACATAGCTAGGTGTGAATTGAAACGACTAGGCCCTCTGTTTGAATCCCAAAGCACAAGCTCAGTGATCGCTGCATACTTTTAATTTCACATCGCCAGAGCTGAGATATTTAAAAATGACCTCACGCCCTTCCTAAAGGGGATAGAAGCATGAGATCGCTGATGTTAGAATCCTCCGAGGATCAAAAACATAGCTAGGTGTGAATTCAAACCACTGGGCCCTCTGTTTGAATCCCAAAGCACAAGCTCAGTGAACGCTGCATGCTTTTAATTTCACATCGCCAGAGCAGAGATATTTAAAAATGACCTCACGCCCTTCCGAAAGGGGATTTAAGCATGAGATCGCTGAAGTTAGCAGCCTCCCAGGGTCAGAAACTCGGTCTCAAATCAAAACTATTTTCCCCCTGAGACCCAAAGCGCCCGCTCCGTGATCACTTGCTTCCTGTTAATTTCACAATACCGAGGCCGCGATATTAAAAAAAAATTACCTCACGCCCCTCCGAAAGGAGGGAGAAGCATGGCATCGGTGTAGTTAGCAGTCTCCCAGGTTCAGACACTGGGTTTCAATGGATACCATTAGGCAATCCCTTTCAGTCCCCAAGGAGGAGCTCCGCGATCGCCTGCTACTTTTAATATCACAATACGGCGACGCGATATTTAAAAACAATCTCACGCCCTCTGGAAGGGGAGAGAAGCATGACATCGCTGATGTTAGAATCCTGCCAGCGTCATACAGTCGGTGTCAATCGAAACCACCAGGTACTCTGTTTGAGTCCCAAAGCACAAACTCAGTGATCGGAGGCAACTTTTAATTTCACATCTCACGTCCCTCTGACAGGAGAGAGAGGCATGACATTTTAAAGTTAGCAGCCGCCCAGGGTCAGAAACTCGGTGTCAATCTGAAACGCTGGCCCTGTGTTTGAGTCACAAAGCAGGAGTTCGGTGATCGCTAGTTACTTTTAATTTCACATCTCACGTCAGTCCGAAAGGAGAGAGAAGCATGACATCGCTGATGTTAGAATCCTCCCATTATCAAAAACTCGGTGTCAATAAAAACAATTTTTCCCTGTAAGACCCAAAGCACCAGCTCCGCCATCATTTGCTTACTTTTAATTTCACAATACTGGGGCCGCTATTTTTAAAAAATTACCTCACGCCACTCGGAAGGAAGTAGAAGCATGGCATCGGTGAAGTTCACAACCTCCCAGGTTGAGACACTCGGTGTCAATCGACAACATTAGGGCCTCTCTTTGAGTACCAAAGAAGGAGCTCAGCCATCGCCGCAACTTTTAATTTCACATCTCACGTCCCTCTGACAGGAGAGAGGCATGACATCGCCAAAGTTAGCAGCCGCCCAGGGTCAGAAACTCGGTGTCAATCTGAAACGTTCGGCCCTGTGTTTGAGTCACAAAGCAGGAGTTCGGTGATCGCTAGTTACTTTTAATTTCACATCTCAAGTCCGTCGGAAAGGAGAGAGAAGCATGACATCGCTGATGTTAGAATCCTCCCAGGATCAAAAACATAGCTAGGGTGAATTGAAACGACTAGGCCCTCTGTTTGAATCCCAAAGCACAAGCTCAGTGATCGCTGCATACTTTTCATTTCACATCGCCAGAGCTGAGATATTTAAAAATGACCTCACGCCCTTCCTAAAGGGGATAGAAGCATGAGATCGCTGATGTTAGAATCCTCCGAGGATCAAAACATAGCTAGGTGTGAATTCAAACCACTAGGCCCTCTGTTTGAATCCCAAAGCACAAGCTCAGTGAACGCTGCATGCTTTTAATTTCACATCGCCAGAGCAGAGATATTTAAAAATACCTCACGCCCTTCCGAAAGGGGATTTAAGCATGAGATCGCTGAAGTTAGCAGCCTCCCAGGGTCAGAAACTCGGTCTCAATCAAAACTATTTTTCCCCCTGAGACCCAAAGCACCAGCTCCGTGATCACTTGCTTCCTGTTAATTTCACAATACCGGGCCGCGATATTAAAAAAATTACCTCACGCCCCTCCGAAAGGAGGGAGAAGCATGGCATCGGTGTAGTTAGCAGTCTCCCAGGTTCAGACACTGGGTTTCAATGGATACCATTAGGCAATCCCTTTCAGTCCCCAAGGAGGAGCTCGCGATCGCCTGCTACTTTTAATATCACAATACGGCGGCGCGATATTTAAAAACAACCTCACGCCCTCTGGAAGGGGAGAGAAGCATGACATCGCTGATGTTAGAATCCTCCCAGCGTCATACAGTCGGGTGTCAATCGAAACCACCAGGTACTCTGAGTCCTAAAGCACAAACTCAGTGATGGGGGCAACTTTTAATTTCACATCTCACGTCCCTCTGACAGGAGAGAGAGGCATGACATCGCTAAAGTTAGCAGCCGCCCAGGGTCAGAAACTCGGTGTCAATCTGAAACGTTCGGCCCTGTGTTTGAGTCCAAAGCAGGAGTTCGGTGATCGCTAGGTACTTTTAATTTCACATCTCAAGTCCGTCGGAAAGGAGAGAGAAGCATGACATCGCTGATGTTAGAATCCTCCCAGGATCAGAAACAAAGCTAGGTGCGAATCGAAACAATTGGGGCCTCTGTTTGAATCCCAAAGCACAAGATCAGTGATCGCTGCATACTTTTCATTTCACATCGCCAGAGCTGAGATATTTAAAAATGACCTCAAGCTGTTCGAAAGGGGATAGAAGCATGAGATCGCTGAAGTTAGCAGCCTCCTAGGATCAAAAACATAGCTAGGTGTGAATTGAAACGACTAGGCCCTCTGTTTGAATCCCAAAGCACAAGCTCATTGATCGCTGCATACTTTTAAACTCACATCGCCAGAGCTGAGATATTTAAAAATGACCTCACGCCCTTCCGAAAGGGGATAGAAGCATGACATTGCTGATGTTAGAATCCTCCTAGGATCAAAAACATAGCTAGGTTTGAATTCAAACCACTAGGCCTCTGTTTGAATCCCAAGTATAAGCTCAGTAACGCTGCATACTTTTAATTTCACATCGCCAGAGCAGAGATATTAAAAATGACCTCAAGCCCTTCCGAAGGGATTTAAGCATGAGATCGCTGAAGTTAGCAGCCTCCCAGGGTCACAAACCGGTCTAAATCAAAACTATTTTCCCTCTGAGACCCCAAAGCACCAGCTCCGTGATCACTTGCTTCCTGATCATTTCACAATACCGGTGCCGCGTGATATTAAAAAAATTACCTCACGCCTCCTAAAGGAGGGAGAAGCATGGCATCGGTGAAGTTAGCAGCCTCCTAGGTTCAGACACTGGGTTTCAATGGATACCATTAGGCAATCCCTTTCAGTCCCCAAGGATGAGCTCCGTGATCGCCTGCTACTTTTAATGTCACAATAAGGCGCCGCGATATTTAAAAAGTCCCTCTGGAAGGAGAGAAGCATGACATCGCTGATGTTAGAATCCTGCCAGCGTCATACAGTGGGTGTCAATCGAAACCATTAGGGACTCTGTTTTAGTCCCAAAGCACAAACTCAGTGATCAGGGGCAACTTTTTAATTTCACATCTCACGTCCGTCGGAAAGGAGAGAGAAGCATGACATCGCTGATGTTAGAATCCTCCCAGGATCAGAAAAAGCTAGCTCAGGTGTGAATACAAACAATTAGGGCCTCTGTTTGAGTCCCAAAGCACAAACTCAGTGATCGGGGGCAACTTTTAATTTCACATCTCACGTCCCTCTGACAGGAGAGAGAGGCATGACATCGCGAGTTAGCAGCCTCCCAGGGTCAGAAACTCGGTGTCAATCTGAACTGCGTTGCCCTGTGTTTGAGTCACAAAGCAGGAGTTCGGTGATCGCTGGCTACTTTTAATTACAAATCTCCGTCCGTCCGAAAGAGAGAGAAGCATGACATCGCTGATGTTAGAATCCTCCCATTATCAAAAACTCGGTGTCAATAAAAACCATTTTCCCTGTCGGACCCAGCTCAGCTCCGCCATCACTTGCTTACTTTTAATTTCACAATACTGGGGGCGCGATTTTTAAATTACCTCACGCCCTAGGAAGGAAGTAGAAGCATGGCATCGGTTAAGTTAACAACCTCCCAGGTTGAGACACTCGGTGTCAATCGACAACATTAGTGCCTCTCTTTGAGTACCAAAGAAGGAGCTCCAACATGGCGATCTACTTTTAATTTCACATCTCACGTCCCTCTGACAGGAGAGAGGCATGACATCGCGAAAGTTAGCTTCCCAGAGGTCAGAAACTCGGTGTCGATCTGAACCACCAGGCCCTGTGTTTGAGTCCCAAAGCAGGAGTTCGGTGATCGCTAGCTACTTTAATTTCAAATCTCACGTCCCTCTGGAAGGGGAGAGACGCATGACATCGCTGATGTTACAATCCTCCTAGGATCAAAAACATAGCTAGGGTGTGAATTGAAACGACTAGGCCCTCTGTTTGAATCCAAAGCACAAGCTCAGTGATCGCTGCATACTTTTAATTTCATCGCCAGAGCAGAGATATTTAAAAATGAGCGCCCTTCCGAAAGGGGATAGAAGCATGACATCGCTGATGTTAGAATCCTCCCAGGATCAAAACATAGCTAGGTGTGAATTCAAACCACTAGGCCCTCTGTTTGAATCGCAAAGCACAAGCTCAGCGAACGCTGCATACTTTTAATTTCACATCGCCAGAGCAGAGATATTTAAAAATGACCTCAAGCCCTTCGAAGGGGTTTAAGCATGAGATCGCTGAAGTTAGCAGCCTCCCAGGGTCACAAACTAGAGTCTAAATCAAAACTATTTTTCCTCTGAGACCCAAAGCACCAGCCCTGATGTTTGCTTCCTGATCATTTCACAATACCGCAGCGATATTAAAAAATACCTCACGCCCCCGAAGGAGGAGAGAAGCATGGCATCGGTGAAGTTAGCAGCCTCCTAGGTTCAGACACTGGGTTTCAATGGATACCATTAGGCAATCCCTTTCAGTCCCCAAGGATGAGCTCCGTGATCGCCTGCTACTTTTAATGTCACAATAAGGCGCTGCGATATTTAAAAACAACCTCACGCCTCTGGAAGGGGAGAGAAGCATGACATCGCTGATGTTAGAATCCTGCCAGCGTCATACAGTGGTGTCAATCGAAACCATTAGGGACTCTGTTTGAGTCCCAAAGCACAAACTCAGTGATCAGGGCAACTTTTAATTTCACATCTCACAGAGATATTCAAAAATGACCTCTTTGACAGGAGAGAGAGGCATGACATCGCTGAAATGTAGCAGCCGCCCAGGGTCAGAAAGTGGTGTCAATCTGAACCGTTCGGCCCCTGTGTTTGAGTCACAAAGCAGGAGTTCAGTGATCAGCTGGCTACTTTTCATTTCAAAAATAAAACTCGTCAGTCCGAAAGGAGAGAGAAGCATGACATCGCTGATGTTAGAATCCTCCATTATCAAAAACTGGGTGTCAATAAAACAATTTTCCCTGTAAGACCCAAAGCACCAGCTCCGCCATCATTTGCTTACTTTTAATTTCACAATACTGGGGCATATTTTTAAAAATTACCTCACGCCACTGGAAGGAAGTAGAAGCATGGCATCGGTGAAGTTACAACCTCCCAGGTTGAGACACTCGGTGTCAATCGACAACATTAGGGACTCTCTTTGAGTACCGAAGGAGCTCAGTGATCGCCGCAACTTTTAATTTCACATCTCACGTCCCTCTGACAGGAGAGAGGCATGACATCGCTGAAAGTTAGCAGCCACCAGGTCAGAAACTTCGGTGTCAATCTGAAACGCTCGCCCTGTGTTTGAGTCACAAAGCAGGAGTTCGGTGATCGCTAGTTGCTTTTAATTTCACATCTCAAGTCCGGTCGGAAGGAGAGAAGCATGACATCGCTGATGTTAGAATCCTCCCAGGATCAAAAACATAGCTAGGTGAATTGAAACGACTAGGCCCTCTGTTTGAATCCCAAAGCACAAGCTCAGTGATCGCTGCATACTTTTCATTTCACATCGCCAGAGCTGAGATATTTAAAAATGACCTCACGCCTTCCTAAAGGGGATAGAAGCATGAGATCGCTGGTGTTAGGAATCCTCCGAGGATCAAAAACATAGCTAGGTGTGAATTCAAACCACTAGGCCCTCTGTTTGAATCCCAAGCACAAGCTCAGCCAACGCTGCATGCTTTTAATTTCACATCGCCAGAGCAGAGATATTTAAAATGACCTCACGCCCTTCCGAAAGGGGATTTAAGCATGAGATCGCTGAAGTTAGCAGCCTCCCAGGGTCAGAAACTCGGTCTCAATCAAAACTATTTTCCCCTGAGACCCAAAGCACCGCTCCGTGATCACTTGCTTCCTGTTAATTTCACAATGCCGAGGCCGCGATATTAAAAAAATTACCTCACGCCCCTCCGAAAGGAGGGAGCACTGGCATCGGTGTAGTTAGCAGTCTCCAGGTTCAGACACTGGGTTTCAATGGATACCATTAGGCAATCCCTTTCAGTCCCAGGGAGGAGCTCATGGCGATCGCCTGCTACTTTTAATATCACAATACGGCGAGCGATATTTTAAAAACAACCTCCGCCTCTGGAAGGGGGAGAGAAGCATGACATCGCTGATGTTAGAATCCTCCCAGCGTCATACAGTCGGTGTCAATCGAAACCACCAGGTACTCTGTTTGAGTCCCAAAGCACAAACTCAGTGATCGGAGGCAACTTTTAATTTCATCTCACGTCCCTCTGACAGGGAGAGAGGCATGATATCGCAAAGTTAGCAGCCGCCCAGGGTCAGAAACTCAGTGTCAATCTGAACCGTTCGGCCCTGTGTTTTGAGTCACAAAGCAGGAGTTCGGTGATCGCTAGCTACTTTTAATTTCACATCTCACGTCCCTCTGGAAGGGGAGACGCATGACATCGCTGATGTTAGAATCCTCCTAGATCAAAACATAGCTAGGTGTGAATTGAAACTAGGCCCTCTGTTTGAATCCCAAAAGCACAAGCTCAGTGATCGCTGCATACTTTTAATTTCACATCGCCAGAGCAGAGATATTTAAAAATGACCGCACGCCTTCCGAAAGGGGATAGAAGCATGACATCGCTGATGTTAGAATCCTCCAGGATCAAAATATAGCTAGGTGTGAATTCAAACCAGTAGGCCTCTGTTTGAATCCCAAAGTACAAGCTCAGTTAACACTGCATACTTTAATTTTACATCGCCAGAGCAGAGATATTTAAAATGACCTCAAGCCCTTCCGAAAGGGGATTTAAGCATGAGATCGCTGATGTTAGCAGCCTCCCAGGGTCACAAAACTCAACTAAATCAAAACTATTTTTCCTCTGAGACCCAAAGCACCAGCTCCGTGATCACTTGCTTCCTGATCATTTCACAATACCGGTGCACGCGATATTAAAAAAATTACCTCACGCCCTCTCAAAGGAGGAGAAGCATGGCATCGGTGAAGTTAGCAGCCTCCTAGGTTCAGACACTGGGTTTCAATGGATACCAGGGCAATCCCTTTCAGTCCCCAAGGATGAGCTCCGTGATCGCCTGCTACTTTTAATGTCACAATAAGGCCGCGATATTTAAAAACAACCTCACGCCCTCTGAAGGGGAGAGAAGCATGACATCGCTGATGTTAGAATCCTGCCAGCGTCATACAGTCGGGTGTCAATGAAACCATTAGGGACTCTGTTTTAGTCCCAAAGCACAAACTCAGTGATCAGGCAACTTTTAATTTCATCACGTCCCCCCTGACAGGGGAGAGAGAGGTGTGACATCGCGAAATGCAGCCGCATGTAGGTCAGAAACTCGGGTGTCAATCTGAACCGTTTCGCCCCTGTGTTTGAGTCACAAAGCAGGAGTTTGGTGATCGCTGGCTACTTTTCATTTCAAATCTCACGTCAGTCCGAAAGGAGAGAAGCATGACATCAGCTAAGCGATGTTAGAATCCTCCCATTATCAAAACTCGGTGTCAATAAAACAATTTTTCCTGTAAGACCCAAACACCAGCTCCGCCATCATTTGCTTACTTTTAATTTCCTGGCAATACTGGGAGCCTTTATTTTTAAAAATTACCTCACGCCACTCGGAAGGAAGTGACATGGCATCGGGTGAAGTTCACAACCTCCCAGGTTGAGACATTTGGTGTCGACAACATTAGGGCCTCTCTTTGGTACCAAGAAGGGAGCTCCGCTCGCCATGCATTTCATCTCGTCCCTCTGACGGGAAGAGAGAGGCATGACATCGCGAAGTTAGCAGCCGCCCAGGGTCAAAGCTTCAGTGTCAATCTGCAAACGTTGACCCTGTGTTTGAGTCACAAAGCAGGATTCGGTGATGGCTAGTTGCCATAATTTCACATCAGATCGTGGAGAAGGAGAGAAAGCATGACATCGCTGATGTTGGGAATCCTCCCAGGATGGCTGCCAGCTATAGGTGAATTGAAGCGACTAGGCCCTCTGTTCCAAAGAGATATTTAAAAT
>JAFDVH010000137.1:0-12861 GCA_019176425.1 Megalops atlanticus
CCCAGTATTCCCCATGGCAATGAAGTGTACCAACTTTGGCATCAATCCAACCAAACACTGCTGATATATGGCTCACTTCCTGTTTTGGTGTGTTCGCCATCCAATTTCATTGGACAACAGCGGCCATATCGTTTGTCCTAGCAAATTTCTTTTGATAACTTTTGGTCAGATGATACATAAATGGAAATAAGGATCTCAACTCTAGGCCGAACGGTTCAAAAGTTATAGGCAAAAATGTACTCTGAAATTTGGCCTGTTGGTGGTGCTAGAAGCAATGATGGAATGACCCCAAATTTTTTGCCTAGATACCTTGGACTGTGCTCTAAGAGGGTGCCAAATTTCAGCAGGATCCACCAAGGGCTTCTATTGGCTGCCATTGAAAATTGCTAATACCAAGATGGCCGACACCTACAGTTCAGGATATCCCAGTTAGGGTCCTGTACTGTGATGATGCGCGAGAAGTTTGCTTGAAATATCTGCTTTTGTCCGGGAGTAATGGGTGTTTTAATACATTTTTGGTGTTTTTCTGGTATAGCGCCCCCATGTGGCCAAATTTCATGAAACTTGGTGGGTACCCAGTATTCCCCCTGCCAATGAAATGTACCAAGTTTGGCATCAATCCAAACAAGCATTGCTGAGATATGGCTCACTTCCTGTTTTGGTGTCTTCGCCATCCAAATTCATTGGACAACAGCGGCCATGTCATTTGTCCTAGCAAAATTCTTTTGATAACTTTTGGTCAGACCCATCTCTAGATGACACATACCAAATTTGGTGGTGATAGGATCAACGGTCTATGACTAGTTCGCAAAAGTAGGTTTTTCAAAAAATTCAATATGGCAGAAAATCCAATATGATGATTTTTCTTCAAATGGGTCTATTTGACTCATCACGACCCAGGGATTCAGAGGAAATAAGGATCTCAACTCTAGGCCAAACGGTTCAAAAGTTATCAGCAAAAATGTACTCTGAAATTTGACCTGTTGGTGGCGCTAGAAGCAATGATGGAATGACCCCAAATTTTTTGCCTAGATACCTTGGACTTTGCTCTAAGAGGTTGCCAAATTTCAGCAGGATCCACCAAGGGCTTCTATTGGTTGCCATTGAAATTTGATAATACCAAGATGGCCGACAAACAAAATGGCCGACACCTACAGTTCAGGATATCCCAGTTAGGGTCCTGTACTGTGATGATGCGTGAGAAGTTTGGTTGAAATATCTGCTTGTGTCCAGGAGTAATGGGTCTTTTAATACATTTTTTGGTGTTTTTCTGGTATAGCGCCCCCATGTGGCCAAATTTCATGAAACTTGGTGGGTACCCAGTATTCCCCCTGCCAATGAAATGTACCAAGTTTGGCATCAATCCAAACAAGCATTGCTGAGATATGGCTCACTTCCTGTTTTGATGTCTTCGCCATCCAATTTCATTGGACAACAGCGGCCATGTCATTTGGCCTAGCAAGTTTCTTTTGATAACTTTTGGTCAGACCCATCTCTAGATGATACATACCAAATTTGGTGGCGATAGGATCAACGGTCTAGGACTAGTTCGCAAAAGTAGGTTTTTCAAAAAATTCAAAATGGTGGAAAATCCAATATGGCGGACTTTAACAGGTGCACTTTAACGGGACGTTAACGGGTTCAATGGGTGCATTCGACTCGGCATGACCCAAGGATTCAGGGGGAAAAAAGATAACAACTCTAGGACAAACGGTTCAAAAGTTATAAGCGAAAATGTATCTTGAAATTTGGCCTGTTGGTGGCGCTACAGAGATGCATGGATAGACCCCAAATTTGGTGCCCGGATACCTTGATCTGTCCTCTATCAATGTGCCAAATTTCATCAAAATTCACCAAGGGGTTCTATGGGCTGCCATAGACTCCCATGGCGGAAACAATAATAATAATAATAATAGTGAAAAATTCTAACAATTACAATAGGTGCCTTGCACCTTCGAGGGGGCCAAGCAGTGAAGCAGGCCAGAGTTGCCATGGCAATGTGATGTTATTACGCCAGGCATAAGTATAAGCATTCAAAAGCAGTTTCATGTGAAATACTAGAAAAGTGCCTTTCCAGAAGAAAATGCAGAGTGTGCTTGCAACCCGGCAGCAAAAACATGGTAACGTACATGGGACGATCGCTAGGATGTGGCTAAGTGGTTACCAGGCTGTTGCTAGTTGGTTGCCAGGGCATCACTAGGTGGTTGCTCGGTTGTTGCTAGGTGGTTGCTAAGGTATATAAGGTGGTTGCGAGGGTGTTGCTAGCTGGTTACTAGGGCGTTGCTCGATGGTTACTAAGGTATATGATTTGGTTGCTAGTGCGTTGCTGGGTGGTTGCTAGGGTGTTGCTAAGTGGTTACTAGGTGTTTGCCAGGGCAGACAATGTGGTCGCTGGGGCAATGCTAGGGCGTTGCACGGCGGTTGGCAGGGTGCTGATAAGTGGTTGCTAGGGTAAACAATATGGTCGCTGGGCGTGGCTAGGGCTTTGCTGGGTGGTTGCCAGGGTGTTGCTAAGTGGTTGCTCGGGTAAACAATATGATCTCTGGGCATTGTTAGGGCGTTGCTGGGTGGTTGCCTAAGTGTTGCTAAGTGGTTGCTACTTGGTTGCTAGGGTGTTGCTGGGTGGTTGCCAGGGTGTTGCTAAGTTGTTGCTAGGGTAAAGAACATGGTTGCTGGGCATTGCTAGGGCGTTGCTGGGTGGTTGCCAAAGTGTTGCTAAGCGGTTGCTACTTGGTTGTTAGGGTGTTGCTGGGTGGTTGCCTAAGTGTTGCTAAGCGGTTGCTACTTGGTTGCTAGGGTGTTGCTGGGTGGTTGCTAGTGTGTTACTAAGTGGTTGCTAGGGACACACCCACCTTTGGTGAGTGTTGCGTCACATGACCCAAAGCAGCATTTCAGGTCCCGTGGCTATTGGTCAAATGGTGACTGAGTGGTAAGTCTTTGAAAACAAATTGACATCAATGGGAGGATGGAGGAATGAATGAACGACAAAAAGATGAGTGCGGGTCAGTGTGTGTTTCAATGAGTGTTTGGTGGCATGACCTGAGGCAGCACATGTGATATTATGACCGTAGGCCGAAAGGTGACCGAGCTGCAAGACTTTGAAAAATGAATTGAAGTCAATGGCAGGATGGAGGAATGAATAAATGAGTAAAAAACTGATTAAAAAAATGACAAAAAGACGAAAAGCGGGTCAAAACGGTCTCGGATGAGTGTTGGGTGATTTGTCCCGAGGCAACATGTGAGGTGTGGTGGCTCTGGGGTGAAAAGTGAGCGAGTGGGAAAGCCACGAAGGGTGAGGGGGGTGATTTTGAAAATGAATGGGAGTCTATGGGAAAAAAGGGATGAAAAAACGACAAAAAACGGAGACGAGTGCAGGTCAGCTGTACACAAGCAACCCGGTCGGGGTCAGACCGGATGGGTTACAGTTGGTTTGGGGTGGATATCTCAAAAACTGTGGGAGGAGAAGCGTCCCTAAATTCGGTGGAATAACAGTTATCAGCTAAAATGCTTTTTTGCTTATTACAGCGCCCCCTAGAGGTCAAATGCCGCCAAATTGGTGTGCGTTCCTCCAATGGGGTCCCAAGCCCATGTACCAAGTTTGGTTTTGATACGTGAAAGCATTGCAGAGATATGAGCTCACTTCCTGTTTGGCGGCCTCGCCGCTGATTTTGATTGGCTGTTACAGGGGAACGCTTTCGAAAATGAAAAATCCACTCGATAACTTTTGTGAGCATTGGTCTGAAGATCACGTGTGCCAAATTTGGTGAAGATTGGACAAAATTTGTGACCCGTGAAACTTTTTTCGTGTTTTCAAAAAAATCCAATATGGCGGAAAATCTGATATGACGGAAATTGACGTCATAGGGTGCGTTGAACTCGGCTTGACCCAAGGATTCCAACGGTACCTCATTTTTGAAAATCGGACAAACGGTTCAAAAGTTACGTGCGTAAACAGAGGTCCAACTTTGACCTGTTGGTGGCGCTAGAGCGCTCGTGGCACGGATATGAAACTTGGTGAAAAGAATGAGGGGAGGGTCCCGAATCAGTGTGCAAAATTTCACAGCTTTTTACCAGACGGTTCTATGGGCTGCCATAGACTTCACAGTCGGAAGAAAGATGTTTAATAATAATAATAAATATAGCTGCAAGCAGCAATGAGGGGGCCAAGCAGCGAATCAGGCCAGAGTTGCCATGGCAATGTGATGTTATGACGTCAGGCATAGCTATAAGCATTCACAAGCAGTTTCATGTGAAATACCAGAAAAGTGCATTTCCTGAAGTAAATGCAGAGTGTGCTTGCAACCCGGCAGCAAAAACATGGTAACGTATATGAGACGATCGCTAGGATGTGGCTAAGTGGTTACCAGGCTGTTGCTAGGTGGTTGCTAGGCTGTTGCTAGGTGGTTGCAAAGGTATATAAGCTGGTTGCGAGGGTGTTGCTAGGGGGTTACTAGGGCGTTGCTAGATGGTAATTAAGGTATATGATTTGGTTGCTAGTGCGTTGTTGGGTGGTTGCTAGGGTGTAGCTAAGTGATTGCTAGGCGGTTGCTAGGGTAAACAATATGGTTGCTAGGGACACACCCACCTTTGGTGAGTGTTGCGTCACATGACCCAAAGCAGCATTTCAGGTCCCGTGGCCATTGGTCAAATGGTGACCGAGTGGTAAGATTTTGAAAAATACGGTGGCTTTCGGGCCAAAGGTGACCGAGCGGTAAGATCATAAAAATGAACTGAGGTGAATGGGAGGATGGAGGGATGAGTGAGCGACAAAAACACGAAAGGTTCAGTATGGCTTTCAATGAGCGTTGGGTGGCATGACCTGAGTTAGCATGTGAGGTACTGTGGCCAGAGGGCCAAAAGGTGATTGAGTGGTAAGACTTTGAAAACAAATTGACATCAATGGGAGGATGGAGGATGAATGAATGACAGAAAGACGAGCGCGGGTTGGTATGTGTTTCAATGAGAAATGGGTGGCATGACCTCAGCCAGCATGTGAGGTACTGTGACTATAGGCCGAAAGGTGACCGCGCAGTAAGAGTTTGAAGTCAATGGGAGGATGGAGGGATGAATAAATAAATGAAAGATGAGTGCGGGTCAGTATGTGTTTCACTGAGTGTTTGTGTCAGTGCTTCCGCCCCTAGCCATGGTGTTTTGTGTTTTTCTGTCCATGTGCTTTTGTTTTTCTTTGTGTTCTAGCCCTGCCCGCTCCCCGCCCGGTCTCCGCCCGCCTGATTGCATCATCACCTTTACCTGCCTGCCTGCGCACCTGCTTCCCATTCCGTTATCAGCCCTGCCCTATATCTTCCTGTGTTTCCCTGTCCTGTTGCTAGTTCGTCACAGTTGCTATCGCCTGTTTTGTCCCCTCGGTTTGTTGCTTGTTTTTCTTGGCTGTTCTTTCCGTTTTTGACCTGCCCGTTTCTCGACCTGTTCTTTGCCTGCCCTCTGCTCTGATCGCCTGTTTATCTGCCTGCCCGGTGTTTTGACCCTGCCTGTTCGTACCCGCTTTTGGATTTGCCCTCGGACTGCTTCTCTGGTTTTTGACCCTGCCTGTTTTCCCGATAACGATCTTGCTTGTGGACTCAATAAATCTGCGGGTTACGACAATTTTTATGGTCTGTGAGTGAGTCCTTGCCCCAGCCCTGACAGTTTATTGGCATGACCTGAGGCAGCACATGTGGTATTGTGACCGTAGGCGAAAGGTGACCGAGCGGCAAGACTTTGAAAATGAATTGAAGTCAATGGCAGGATAGAGGAATGAATAAATGAGTAAAAAACTGATTAAAAAATGACAAAAACGAAAATGGTCAAAACGGTCTCGGATGAGTGTCGGGCGATTTGTCCCGAGGCAACATGTGAGGTGTGGTGGCTCTGGGGTTAAAAGTGAGCAAGTGGGAAGGACATGAAGGGTGAGAGGGGTGATTTTGAAAATGAATGGGAGTCTATGGGGAAAAAGGGATGAAAAACGACAAAAACAGAGAACGAGTGCAGGTACGGCTTAGTTGTACACGCAGCAACCCGATCGGGTCAGACCGGACGGGTTACAGTTGGTTTGGGGTGGATATCTCAAAACTGTGGGAGGAGAAGCGTCCCCAAATTTGGTGGAATAACAGTTATCAGCTAAAATGCTTTTTTTGGTAATTACAGCGCCCCTAGAGGTCAAATACCACCAAATTTGGTGTGCATCCCCCCAATGGGGTCCCAAATCCATGTACCAAGTTTGGTTTTGATACTTGAAAGCGTCGCAGAGATATGAGCTCACTTCCTGTTTGGCGGCTTCGCCGCCGACTTCGACTGGCTGTGTCGGGTAACGCTTTGAAAATGAAAATTCTATTCAATAACTTTCGTGAGGGTTGGTCTGAAGATCACGTGTGCCAAATTTGGTGAAGATTGGAGAAAATTTGTGACCCGTGAAACTTTTTTCGTGTTTTTGATATAATCCAATATGGCGGCCCAATCGAGTAGGATGACGTAAGAAATTCACATGTGTCTGCTGTAAACCTCCCACAGTACTACACACACAACTGATATGTTCCAAATCCCAAGAATTCAACAGTTATCAGCCAAAAACATTTTTGCTTATTACAGCGCCCCCTAGAGGCCAAATGCCGCCAAATTCGGTGTACCTCCCCCCAATGGGGTCCCAAGTCTATGTACCAAGTTTGGTTTTGATACGTGAAAGCGTCTTAGAGATATGAGCTCACTTCCTGTTTGGGTTTCGCGCTGATTTTGATTGGCTGTTACGGGCAAACGCTTTTGAAAATGAAAATCCACTCGATAACTTTTGTGAGCATTGGTCTGAAGATCACGTGTGCCAAATTTGGTGAAGATTGGACAAAATTTGTGACCCGTGAAACTTTTTCGTGTTTTCAAAAAATCCAATATGGCGGAAAATCTGATATGACGGAAATTGACGTCATAGGGTGCGTTGAACTCGGCTTGACCCAAGGATTCCAACGGTACCTCATTTTTGAAAATGGGACAAACGGTTCAAAAGTTATATGCATAAACAGAGGTCCAACTTTGACCTGTTGGTGGCGCTAGAGCGCTCGTGGTGCGGATATGAAACTTGGTGAAAAGAATGATGGGGGGGGCCTGAATCAGTGTGCAAAATTTCACAACTTTTTACCAGACGGTTCTATGGGCTGCCTTAGACTTCACAGTCGGAAGAAAGATGTTTAATAATAATAATAATAAATATAGCTGCAAGCAGCAATGAGGGGGCCAAGCAGCGAAGCAGGCCAGAGATGCCTTGGCAATGTGATGTTATTACGTCAGGCATAACTATAAGCATTAACAAGCAGTTTCATGTGAAATATAAATCCCATCTTATAAACAGTTATCAGCTAAAATACTTTCTTGGTAATTACAACGCCCCCTAGAGGCAAAATACCACCAAACTTCGTGTGCTTCCCCCCAATGGGGTTCGAAGTCCATGTACCAAGTTTGGTTTTGATACGTGAAAGCGTCGCAGAGATATGAGCTCACTTCCTGTTTGGCAGCTTCGCCACTGATTTTAATTGGCTGTGTCGGGCAAACGCTTTCGAAAATGAAAAATCCACTCGATAACTTTCGTGAGGGTTGGTCTGAAGATCATTTGTGCCAAATTAGGTGAGGATTGGAGAAAATTTGTGACCCGTGAAACTTTTTTCGTGTTTTTGATAAAATCCAATATGGCGGCCGGATCGAGTAGGATGACGTAACAAGTTCACATGTGTCTGCTGTGGAAGCTCCCACAGTACTACCAGACACAACTAGTATGTTTCAAATCCCAAGAATTCAACAGTTATCAGCCAAAATACATTTTTGCTTATTACAGCGCCCCCTAGAGGCCAAATGCCGCCAAATTTCTTGTGCCTTCCCCCAGTGGGATCCCGAGTCCATGTACCGAGTTTGGTTTTGATACGTGAAAGCGTCGCAGAGATATGAGCTCACTTCTGTTTGGCTTCCGCCGCTGATTTTGATTGGCTGTTACGGCAAACGTTTTCGAAAATGAAAAATCCACTCGATAACTTTTGTGAGCATTGGTCTGAAGATCACGTGTGCCAAATTTGGTGAGGATTGGAGAAAATTTGTGACCCGTGAAACTTTTTCGTGTTTTTGAAAAAATCCAATATGGCGGAAAATCTGATATGACGAAATTGACGTCATAGGGTGCGTTGAACTCGGCTTGACCCAAGGCTTCCAACGGTACCCCATTTTTGAAAATTGGACAAACGGTTGAAAAGTTACATGCGTAAACAGAGGTCCAACTTTGACCAGTTGGTGGCGCTAGAGCTCTCGTGGCGCGGATATGAAACTTGGTGACAAGAATGAGGGAGGGTCCCGAATCAGTGTGCAAAATTTCACAACTTTTACCAGACGGTTCTATGGGCTGCCATAGACTTCAATGTCGGAAGAAAGATGTTTAATAATAATAATAATAATAATAATAATAATAATAATAAGAAAAGGTAGAAACACAATAGGTGCCTTAGCTTTCGCTGCCTGGCCCTAAATATAGCTGCAAGCAGCAATGAGGGGGCCAAGCAGCGAAGCAGGCCAGAGATGCCTTGGCAATGTGATGTTATTACGTCAGGCATAACTATAAGCATTAACAAGCAGTTTCATGTGAAATATAAATCCCATCTTATAAACAGTTATCAGCTAAAATACTTTCTTGGTAATTACAACGAACCCTAGAAGCAAAATACCACCAAAGTGGTGCTTCCCCCAATGGGGTTCCAAGTCCATGTACCAAGTTTGGTTTTGATACGTGAAAGCGTTGCTGAGATATGAGCTCACTTCCTGTTTGGCAGCTTCGCCACTGATTTTAATTGGCTGTGTCGGGCGAACACTTTGAAAATGAAAATCCAGCTGTGTCTCTCACTTCCCATGGCAAAGGTGAGGCCCGCTGAGGGTCATGGACCTGCACCAGCCACACAGCTACAGAGGCGCCCTGTACCAGTCACAGAGCCTGTTGAGGCTCATGGACTTGCACCAGCCACGCAGCCACAGAGGCGCCTGTACCAGTCACAGAGCCCGTTGAGGCTCATGGACCTCCTCCAGCCTTGGGACTTGCTCAGGCTCATCTAGCTGATGCTGCCAATCCACAGCACCACAGGACACTATTACATAGAGCAATAAGCAGCAGAGCTGGCCATCTACTGATATAAGGTTGACAGGGCCTGTTAAGTAGACTAACGTTGTAGGTTTTGGTAACACCATTCAGTGGGCTACTTAATTTATCCAAAGCAATTTTAAGTCATTAGACATAAACAACTGCTTGTTTTGGCCTTGGGACATGAGGTATTTCTTTTTTCTGGCTTTGTGTCGTGTTTGTTTGCATTTGCATTTGGTCATGTTTGCTTTCTTGTTCAGTCATGTTTTTGTGTGCAATTCTTTCATTTATATTGACACTAAATTCTGCTGTTTCTACAGCAAATGTCTAAAGCATATGTCCAGGGGGTTAACTTTTCAGATTTTTGACCGGTTTTTACCAGACACTTTCATCCAAAAACTGGACTCGCAATGGCGGGTTTGGGAATTGTTACTGTTACCGTTGCTCCAACACACCAGGGTGGTGGTGCGTTTGCTTGTATAGCATCATGCAATTTGCACTGCTTGAATTGTAACCCATATGGCTGGTATTGTTGTGATAATAAACCAGTAAAAATCTGATAGCCCCTTGTTTCAATCATGCAAAGGATAATATGGCTAGTGTTTTGTTTTCTTGGTATTTTCTTGTAAACAGATTGGTATGAATGTCATGATGCCATGAGAAGTTTAAAGATGTTTGGCTTACCATTGAGTTGTAGCTGATGTGTAACAGTAGTACTCACTACATAGCCTGAAAGGTGTCAGTGTAACACTTAACCCACATGTCAAAGTTTCATTAAATTTGCACAAATAATAAAGTCCAAATGCTGTTTTTTTTTTTATTTTGCCAATAAAGACTTTAAATGGTCACTCTTCATTAAAACGAATCCCTTTTGTTTAGAAAATATGAACAATAACATCAGCAGAAACCACTGAAGAAAATTCTGATATATTAATCTACCAAGTTCTCATATCTATCCAGGAGTTCATACAGATATGCTGTCAAGTCACAAGATGATTCAAAAACATTGCTTATGGATCAGATCAACATGCTCTGAAAACACTTAACTAAATGGCATACTTTGCAGAGACAAATTTAAACACACTAGTACAGTAAAACCATGAATGACATAAAACACTGTACATTTATGGGTGTGAAAGCATTCAGCATAGATTAGAAGATCTTAAAACATTACAACCAACCAGGATAGGAACATAGATCAAGGCTCAAATCTTTAAATGACAAGTTTGAAGCAGAAAAGACAATGTGTCTGTCACAAACAGACATATAGACAACATATATCAATACCACTGACTATTATCACACATCTGCCAAGAAGTGAGATGGTCAAGAAGGCTGACATCACAACTTGGCATGTGTCAGCCTTGGAACCTCCCACAGTATTACCAAACACAGCTAGTATATTTTAATACTGCTCAGTAATACAACAGTCACCAGGCAAAATGCATATTTGCTAATTGCAGCGCCCCTAGAGGTCAAATGCCACCAAATTTGGTGTGCACCCCCCCAATGGGGTCCCAAGTCCATGTACCAAGTTTGGTTTCGATACGTGAAAGCGTCGCAGAGATATTAGCTCACTTCCTGTTTGGCGGCTTTGCCGGTGCTTTTGATTGGCTGTATTGGGCAAACGCTTTCGAAAATGAAAAATCCACTCGATAAATTTCGTGAGGGTTGGTCTGAAGATCACGTGTGCCAAATTTGGTGAAGATTGGACAAAATTTGTGACCCGTGAAACTTTTTTCATGTTTTTGATGAAATCCAATATGGCGGCCAGATCGAGTAGGATGACGTAAGAAATTCACATGTGTCTGCTGTGGAACCTCCCACAGTAATATGCACACAGCTGATATGTTCCAAATCCCAAAAATTCAACAGTTATCAGCCAAAATACATTTTGCTCATTACAGCGCCCCCAGAGGCCAAATGCCGCCAAATTCGGTGTACCTCCCCCCAATGGGGTCCCAAGTCTATGTACCAAGTTTGGTTTTGTTACGTGAAAGCGTTGCAGAGATATGACCTCACTTCCTGTTTGGTGGCTTCGCCGCTGAATTTGATTGGCTGTTACGGACGAACGCTTTCGAAAATGAAAAATCCACTCGATAACTTTTGTGAGCATTGGTCTTAAGATCACGTGTGCCAAATTTGGTGAAGATTGGACAAAATTTGTGACTCGTGAAACTTTTTTCGTGTTTTCGATAAAATCCAATATGGCGGAAAATCTGATATGACGGAAATTGACGTCATAGGGTGCGTTGACCCAAGGATTCCAACGGTACCTCATTTTTGAAAATGGGACAAACGGTTCAAAAGTTACATGCATAAACAGAGGTCCAACTTTGACCTGTTGGTGGCGCCAGAGCGCCGTGGCGCGGATATGAAACTTGGTGAAAAGAATGAGGGGGGTCCTGAATCAGTGTGCAAAATTTCACAACTTTACCAGACGGTTCTATGGGCTGCCATAGACTTCAATGACGGAAGAAAGATGAATAATAATAATAATAAGAAAAGCTACAAACACACTAGGTGCCTTGCAGCTTCGCTGCCTGGCCCCTAAATATAGCTGCAAGCAGCGATGAACGGGCCCAAGCACTGAGTGTGTAGCCCTCATACCAAAAAAATTTAGTATGAATCTGATGAGCCGTGTAGGAGAAAGATTTGTTAAAATTTTGTCAAAAGTTTGTTATAAATGATTTACTTCCTGCTGCCAGTTGGTGGCACTATGACAATGAATCAAAATTGGCATGTGCATCTGATTTTGCCCCATAACTGAACACACATGTGAAGTCTGGGCCAAATCAAACAATGTACAGCGGAGTTATGCCACATTTCGTGTTTCAGTGCAGTAACATGTTAATTGATCGCCTCACCACGGCACAACACCGATCAAGATATCAATGATCCTTCAGAATTTAGCATCATGAACATCTTGGCGTCATGCTGACCAAATTTAGTATGAATCGGATGAATCCTCTAGGAGGAGCATTGAAAATTTGTTATAAATACCTCACTTCCGCTGTCAGTAGGTGGCGCTATGACAATGAATCACAATTGGGGTGTGTGTGTGGTTGTGCCCCATAATTGAACATACATGTGAAGTTTCAGCCAAATCAAACCATGTACAGCGGAATTATGTCACACTTCCTGTTTGAGCACGGTCACGTGTAAATTGATCGCCCGCCACGGCAACACCCGATTGAGATATCAAAATCCCTTCGCAATTTAGCATCAGGAATGTCTTGGCATCATACTGACTAAATTTGGTATGAATCGGATGAATCCTCTAGGAGGAGTATTCGAAAGTTCGCTGACTGTGAAAAATGCACAAATCCAAAGTGACCAACTTCCTGTTGGGCGGAGTTAAGGGGGTGTGATTGCGTAAATTGCTCATCTTAGGTAGACCAATATGCCTACCAACTTTGGTGCATGTGCGTAACATTGAAGCCAATAGTAAACACACTTGACAAAGGGGGCGCTATGGAGCCCCCGGCACGCCCAGGTCCAAGCTTTTGATAACCCCCAATGACTGCACCTTCTGATGTGTGTGCCAAATTTCATGAGTTTTCGTGCATGCGAAGCCAATGTACAGCGGAATCATGCCACATTTTGTGTTTGAGGCAGTAACATGGTAATTGATGGTTTGGGCCACGGCAACGCCGATCAAGATATCAATAATCCTCGTAATTTAGCAGCATGAACATTCTTGGCGCCATGCTGACCAAATTTAGTATGAATCGATGAATCATCTAAGAGGAGCATTGAAAAGT
>JAFDVH010000138.1:0-12191 GCA_019176425.1 Megalops atlanticus
ATGGAGGCCTTCAGGAGGCGACTAGGTATTGATTTGCAGGTCAGGAAGGACACGAGGATGTTGGAATGGAGGAAATGACGTGCTTAAGCAGTATTAGGACGCAGGCAAGGAGTGTCCTTGTTCTCCTTTTTTAATAGTACGTGTCGTTGTATTTCGTGGGAAACATGTGCGACGTCCTCGTCCCTCCATTGTCACAAAGGAAAAGGGCGCCATGGAGAATGCGGGCATCGATCCCGCTACCTCTCGCATGCTAAGCGCAGCGCTCTACCATTTGAGCTAATTCCCCCGTGGGACCAAAGTGACGTGCTGAGCAGGGATGTCTTTGTTTCTTTCGCTGGTACACGAGAATTGAAAAGTGCTTTTTGGATGGATGTTCCTTTCAGCTTTTGTAGGAAGCGCCCACTGCAAGGAATTGAAAGACAGGGGAGCCAAGTTGTAGTGAGAGCAGGAGTAATTTAATGCGGGTGGAATAGGTAGTCTCATGGAGATAGAGGGCGGTTTAAAACACTTTGGAAGAGGTAAAATGGCATTGTGTAGGAAGGCTTTGAGAAAATAGTTGTCTGGCTAAGTTAGAAAAGAGCGTGCTCCCGTCGGGAATCGAACCCCGGTCTCCGCGTGACAGGCGGGGATACTCACCACTATACTAACGAGGAGAAGAGATAGGAACAGATTCCGAACAGCGTGTGCTACTGCTAACGTTGACCCCATACACCTTTGGAGCAGCGCTCTTACTCTTGAAATATCAAGCCCAAGGACAGGCATTATTCTTTGTGCTGAGGGGCCGAAATAGCTCAGTTGGGAGAGCGTTAGACTGAAGATCTAAAGGTCCCTGGTTCAATCCCGGGTTTCGGCACGGACTTGCGCCTTTGTGTTAGCAGTCTAGGCTTGACCCTTTTGCTGAGCATAGCATGGGCTCAACCCCGACTGACCGCAGTCTCCACGTTCTCCTTCAAAATGACAACGCATGTGTCTGCTCTCATGGGAAAAGTCTGCTGTCTACTTCTCCACAGGGCCAGTGGGGCTCAGGGAGAGTCTTCTTCTACTCTTCAAATTCAGTGTGCAAGGGGAAAGCAGATCTGATTTGCACTGTCCTCCTTCTTCTTAATCTTTGCCTTTCTTTTGAAAACTGCACTTTCTTTCTCCAAGAGACAAGCAAAGGTTAGGTCGGCCATTTCAAAACGCTCTCCATAACAAACGCTAGACATCGCTCAACCATCAACGTCATGGGAGAAGGCATCAACAGCTTCCCTTTACAAAAACAGCTCCTTTACTTCTGTGTAACCAGAGAACACATTATAAATCATGAAGTTTGAAGTCTTGCAGTAGTGAGACAGCTGGTTACCTATCGTCAGTTTCTACATCCAGCATGAAATTGACAAACGTTAGCATGTTAGCCCTCTAGCATACAACACATAGTTGGTTTCTTTAGGACTATCCTATGCGTGTTAGCCAGTAAGCTACGTGATCCTACGATTTAATGGCCTTAGGGCCTTGGCCACCAACTTGGTAGGTTGTTGTTGTAAGTTTCGCCACCGTGATAATTGTTCTTTTTAATCGGTTCTTGATTAATCCCTTTCCTGTTCATGGTGGATTTTTTTTTTTTTTTTCAAACGTGAAATGTAGGGTTAATTTGACAAATTTCTTAGCAAAATGATTCATTCATGACGTTGCATCTTGTATAAGGAGCTGATTTGTAGCATTTCATGGCAGATGCAACATATTGCATGACCTCTACAATCAAGTGATAGTGAAACATCCTGCAGACGTGTGTGATTGTTGTGAAAATGGAGGCCTTCAGGAGGCGACTAGGTATTGATTTGCAGGTCAGGAAGGACACGAGGATGTTGGAATGGAGGAAATGACGTGCTTAAGCAGTATTAGGACGCAGGCAAGGAGTGTCCTTGTTCTCCTTTTTTAATAGTACGTGTCGTTGTATTTCGTGGGAAACATGTACGACGTCCTCGTCCCTCCATTGTCACAAAGGAAAAGGGCGCCATGGAGAATGCGGGCATCGATCCCGCTACCTCTCGCATGCTAAGCGAGCGCTCTACCATTTGAGCTAATTCCCCCGTGGGACCAAAGTGACGTGCTGAGCAGGGATGTCTTTGTTTCTTTCGCTGGTACACGAGAATTGAAAAGTGCTTTTTGGATGGATGTTCCTTTCAGCTTTTGTAGGAAGCGCCCACTGCAAGGAATTGAAAGACAGGGGAGCCAAGTTGTAGTGAGAGCAGGAGTAATTTAATGCGGGTGGAATAGGTAGTCTCATGGAGATAGAGGGCGGTTTAAAACACTTTGGAAGAGGTAAAATGGCATTGTGTAGGAAGGCTTTGAGAAAATAGTTGTCTGGCTAAGTTAGAAAAGAGCGTGCTCCCGTCGGGAATCGAACCCCGGTCTCCCGCGTGACAGGCGGGGATACTCACCACTATACTAACGAGGAGAAGAGATAGGAACAGATTCCGAACAGCGTGTGCTACTGCTAACGTTGACCCCATACACCTTTGGAGCAGCGCTCTTACTCTTGAAATATCAAGCCCAAGGACAGGCATTATTCTTTGTGCTGAGGGGCCGAAATAGCTCAGTTGGGAGAGCGTTAGACTGAAGATCTAAAGGTCCCTGGTTCAATCCCGGGTTTCGGCACGGACTTGCGCCTTTGTGTTAGCAGTCTAGGCTTGACCCTTTTGCTGAGCATAGCATGGGCTCAACCCCGACTGACCGCAGTCTCCACGTTCTCCTTCAAAATGACAACGCATGTGTCTGCTCTCATGGGAAAAGTCTGCTGTCTACTTCTCCACAGGGCCAGTGGGGCTCAGGGAGAGTCTTCTTCTACTCTTCAAATTCAGTGTGCAAGGGGAAAGCAGATCTGATTTGCACTGTCCTCCTTCTTCTTAATCTTTGCCTTTCTTTTGAAAACTGCACTTTCTTTCTCCAAGAGACAAGCAAAGGTTAGGTCGGCCATTTCAAAACGCTCTCCATAACAAACGCTAGACATCGCTCAACCATCAACGTCATGGGAGAAGGCATCAACAGCTTCCCTTTACAAAAACAGCTCCTTTACTTCTGTGTAACCAGAGAACACATTATAAATCATGAAGTTTGAAGTCTTGCAGTAGTGAGACAGCTGGTTACCTATCGTCAGTTTCTACATCCAGCATGAAATTGACAAACGTTAGCATGTTAGCCCTCTAGCATACAACACATAGTTGGTTTCTTTAGGACTATCCTATGCGTGTTAGCCAGTAAGCTACGTGATCCTACGATTTAATGGCCTTAGCACTGGCCACCAACTTGGTAGGTTGTTGTTGTAAGTTTCGCCACCGTGATAATTGTTCTTTTTAATCGGTTCTTGATTAATCCCTTTCCTGTTCATGGTGGATTTTTGTTTTTTTTTTTCAAACGTGAAATGTAGGGTTAATTTGACAAATTTCTTAGCAAAATGATTCATTCATGACGTTGCATCTTGTATAAGGAGCTGATTTGTAGCATTTCATGGCAGATGCAACATATTGCATGACCTCTACAATCAAGTGATAGTGAAACATCCTGCAGACGTGTGTGATTGTTGTGAAAATGGAGGCCTTCAGGAGGCGACTAGGTATTGATTTGCAGGTCAGGAAGGACACGAGGATGTTGGAATGGAGGAAATGACGTGCTTAAGCAGTATTAGGACGCAGGCAAGGAGTGTCCTTGTTCTCCTTTTTTAATAGTACGTGTCGTTGTATTTCGTGGGAAACATGTACGACGTCCTCGTCCCTCCATTGTCACAAAGGAAAAGGGCGCCATGGAGAATGCGGGCATCGATCCCGCTACCTCTCGCATGCTAAGCGAGCGCTCTACCATTTGAGCTAATTCCCCCGTGGGACCAAAGTGACGTGCTGAGCAGGGATGTCTTTGTTTCTTTCGCTGGTACACGAGAATTGAAAAGTGCTTTTTGGATGGATGTTCCTTTCAGCTTTTGTAGGAAGCGCCCACTGCAAGGAATTGAAAGACAGGGAGCCAAGTTGTAGTGAGAGCAGGAGTAATTTAATGCGGGTGGAATAGGTAGTCTCATGGAGATAGAGGGCGGTTTAAAACACTTTGGAAGAGGTAAAATGGCATTGTGTAGGAAGGCTTTGAGAAAATAGTTGTCTGGCTAAGTTAGAAAAGAGCGTGCTCCCCGTCGGGGAATCGAACCCCGGTCTCCCGCGTGACAGGCGGGGATACTCACCACTATACTAACGAGGAGAAGAGATAGGAACAGATTCCGAACAGCGTGTGCTACTGCTAACGTTGACCCCATACACCTTTGGAGCAGCGCTCTTACTCTTGAAATATCAAGCCCAAGGACAGGCATTATTCTTTGTGCTGAGGGGCCGAAATAGCTCAGTTGGGAGAGCGTTAGACTGAAGATCTAAAGGTCCCTGGTTCAATCCCGGGTTTCGGCACGGACTTGCGCCTTTGTGTTAGCAGTCTAGGCTTGACCCTTTTGCTGAGCATAGCATGGGCTCAACCCCCGACTGACCGCAGTCTCCACGTTCTCCTTCAAAATGACAACGCATGTGTCTGCTCTCATGGGAAAAGTCTGCTGTCTACTTCTCCACAGGGCCAGTGGGGCTCAGGGAGAGTCTTCTTCTACTCTTCAAATTCAGTGTGCAAGGGGAAAGCAGATCTGATTTGCACTGTCCTCCTTCTTCTTAATCTTTGCCTTTCTTTTGAAAACTGCACTTTCTTTCTCCAAGAGACAAGCAAAGGTTAGGTCGGCCATTTCAAAACGCTCTCCATAACAAACGCTAGACATCGCTCAACCATCAACGTCATGGGAGAAGGCATCAACAGCTTCCCTTTACAAAAACAGCTCCTTTACTTCTGTGTAACCAGAGAACACATTATAAATCATGAAGTTTGAAGTCTTGCAGTAGTGAGACAGCTGGTTACCTATCGTCAGTTTCTACATCCAGCATGAAATTGACAAACGTTAGCATGTTAGCCCTCTAGCATACAACACATAGTTGGTTTCTTTAGGACTATCCTATGCGTGTTAGCCAGTAAGCTACGTGATCCTACGATTTAATGGCCTTAGCACTGGCCACCAACTTGGTAGGTTGTTGTTGTAAGTTTCGCCACCGTGATAATTGTTCTTTTTAATCGGTTCTTGATTAATCCCTTTCCTGTTCATGGTGGATTTTTTTTTTTTTCAAACGTGAAATGTAGGGTTAATTTGACAAATTTCTTAGCAAAATGATTCATTCATGACGTTGCATCTTGTATAAGGAGCTGATTTGTAGCATTTCATGGCAGATGCAACATATTGCATGACCTCTACAATCAAGTGATAGTGAAACATCCTGCAGACGTGTGTGATTGTTGTGAAAATGGAGGCCTTCAGGAGGCGACTAGGTATTGATTTGCAGGTCAGGAAGGACACGAGGATGTTGGAATGGAGGAAATGACGTGCTTAAGCAGTATTAGGACGCAGGCAAGGAGTGTCCTTGTTCTCCTTTTTAATAGTACGTGTCGTTGTATTTCGTGGGAAACATGTACGACGTCCTCGTCCCTCCATTGTCACAAAGGAAAAGGGCGCCATGGAGAATGCGGGCATCGATCCCGCTACCTCTCGCATGCTAAGCGAGCGCTCTACCATTTGAGCTAATTCCCCCGTGGGACCAAAGTGACGTGCTGAGCAGGGATGTCTTTGTTTCTTTCGCTGGTACACGAGAATTGAAAAGTGCTTTTGGATGGATGTTCCTTTCAGCTTTTGTAGGAAGCGCCCACTGCAAGGAATTGAAAGACAGGGGAGCCAAGTTGTAGTGAGAGCAGGAGTAATTTAATGCGGGTGGAATAGGTAGTCTCATGGAGATAGAGGGCGGTTTAAAACACTTTGGAAGAGGTAAAATGGCATTGTGTAGGAAGGCTTTGAGAAAATAGTTGTCTGGCTAAGTTAGAAAAGAGCGTGCTCCCCGTCGGGGAATCGAACCCCGGTCTCCGCGTGACAGGCGGGGATACTCACCACTATACTAACGAGGAGAAGAGATAGGAACAGATTCCGAACAGCGTGTGCTACTGCTAACGTTGACCCCATACACCTTTGGAGCAGCGCTCTTACTCTTGAAATATCAAGCCCAAGGACAGGCATTATTCTTTGTGCTGAGGGGCCGAAATAGCTCAGTTGGGAGAGCGTTAGACTGAAGATCTAAAGGTCCCTGGTTCAATCCCCGGTTTCGGCACGGACTTGCGCCTTTGTGTTAGCAGTCTAGGCTTGACCCTTTTGCTGAGCATAGCATGGGCTCAACCCCGACTGACCGCAGTCTCCACGTTCTCCTTCAAAATGACAACGCATGTGTCTGCTCTCATGGGAAAAGTCTGCTGTCTACTTCTCCACAGGGCCAGTGGGGCTCAGGGAGAGTCTTCTTCTACTCTTCAAATTCAGTGTGCAAGGGGAAAGCAGATCTGATTTGCACTGTCCTCCTTCTTCTTAATCTTTGCCTTTCTTTTGAAAACTGCACTTTCTTTCTCCAAGAGACAAGCAAAGGTTAGGTCGGCCATTTCAAAACGCTCTCCATAACAAACGCTAGACATCGCTCAACCATCAACGTCATGGGAGAAGGCATCAACAGCTTCCCTTTACAAAAACAGCTCCTTTACTTCTGTGTAACCAGAGAACACATTATAAATCATGAAGTTTGAAGTCTTGCAGTAGTGAGACAGCTGGTTACCTATCGTCAGTTTCTACATCCAGCATGAAATTGACAAACGTTAGCATGTTAGCCCTCTAGCATACAACACATAGTTGGTTTCTTTAGGACTATCCTATGCGTGTTAGCCAGTAAGCTACGTGATCCTACGATTTAATGGCCTTAGCACTGGCCACCAACTTGGTAGGTTGTTGTTGTAAGTTTTGTAAGCCACCGTGATAATTGTTCTTTTTAATCGGTTCTTGATTAATCCCTTTCCTGTTCATGGTGGATTTTTTTTTTTTTTCAAACGTGAAATGTAGGGTTAATTTGACAAATTTCTTAGCAAAATGATTCATTCATGACGTTGCATCTTGTATAAGGAGCTGATTTGTAGCATTTCATGGCAGATGCAACATATTGCATGACCTCTACAATCAAGTGATAGTGAAACATCCTGCAGACGTGTGTGATTGTTGTGAAAATGGAGGCCTTCAGGAGGCGACTAGGTATTGATTTGCAGGTCAGGAAGGACACGAGGATGTTGGAATGGAGGAAATGACGTGCTTAAGCAGTATTAGGACGCAGGCAAGGAGTGTCCTTGTTCTCCTTTTTTAATAGTACGTGTCGTTGTATTTCGTGGGAAACATGTACGACGTCCTCGTCCCTCCATTGTCACAAAGGAAAAGGGCGCCATGGAGAATGCGGGCATCGATCCCGCTACCTCTCGCATGCTAAGCGAGCGCTCTACCATTTGAGCTAATTCCCCCGTGGGACCAAAGTGACGTGCTGAGCAGG
Source organism: Megalops atlanticus (assembly GCA_019176425.1). Classification (NCBI taxonomy): domain Eukaryota; kingdom Metazoa; phylum Chordata; class Actinopteri; order Elopiformes; family Megalopidae; genus Megalops; species Megalops atlanticus. Next base: position 7,446 of record JAFDVH010000138.1, read on the forward strand.
GATGTCTTTGTTTCTTTCGCTGGTACACGAGAATTGAAAAGTGCTTTTTGGATGGATGTTCCTTTCAGCTTTTGTAGGAAGCGCCCACTGCAAGGAATTGAAAGACAGGGGAGCCAAGTTGTAGTGAGAGCAGGAGTAATTTAATGCGGGTGGAATAGGTAGTCTCATGGAGATAGAGGGCGGTTTAAAACACTTTGGAAGAGGTAAAATGGCATTGTGTAGGAAGGCTTTGAGAAAATAGTTGTCTGGCTAAGTTAGAAAAGAGCGTGCTCCCGTCGGGAATCGAACCCCGGTCTCCCGCGTGACAGGCGGGGATACTCACCACTATACTAACGAGGAGAAGAGATAGGAACAGATTCCGAACAGCGTGTGCTACTGCTAACGTTGACCCCATACACCTTTGGAGCAGCGCTCTTACTCTTGAAATATCAAGCCCAAGGACAGGCATTATTCTTTGTGCTGAGGGGCCGAAATAGCTCAGTTGGGAGAGCGTTAGACTGAAGATCTAAAGGTCCCTGGTTCAATCCCGGGTTTCGGCACGGACTTGCGCCTTTGTGTTAGCAGTCTAGGCTTGACCCTTTTGCTGAGCATAGCATGGGCTCAACCCCGACTGACCGCAGTCTCCACGTTCTCCTTCAAAATGACAACGCATGTGTCTGCTCTCATGGGAAAAGTCTGCTGTCTACTTCTCCACAGGGCCAGTGGGGCTCAGGGAGAGTCTTCTTCTACTCTTCAAATTCAGTGTGCAAGGGGAAAGCAGATCTGATTTGCACTGTCCTCCTTCTTCTTAATCTTTGCCTTTCTTTTGAAAACTGCACTTTCTTTCTCCAAGAGACAAGCAAAGGTTAGGTCGGCCATTTCAAAACGCTCTCCATAACAAACGCTAGACATCGCTCAACCATCAACGTCATGGGAGAAGGCATCAACAGCTTCCCTTTACAAAAACAGCTCCTTTACTTCTGTGTAACCAGAGAACACATTATAAATCATGAAGTTTGAAGTCTTGCAGTAGTGAGACAGCTGGTTACCTATCGTCAGTTTCTACATCCAGCATGAAATTGACAAACGTTAGCATGTTAGCCCTCTAGCATACAACACATAGTTGGTTTCTTTAGGACTATCCTATGCGTGTTAGCCAGTAAGCTACGTGATCCTACGATTTAATGGCCTTAGCACTGGCCACCAACTTGGTAGGTTGTTGTTGTAAGTTTCGCCACCGTGATAATTGTTCTTTTTAATCGGTTCTTGATTAATCCCTTTCCTGTTCATGGTGGATTTTTGTTTTTTTTTTTCAAACGTGAAATGTAGGGTTAATTTGACAAATTTCTTAGCAAAATGATTCATTCATGACGTTGCATCTTGTATAAGGAGCTGATTTGTAGCATTTCATGGCAGATGCAACATATTGCATGACCTCTACAATCAAGTGATAGTGAAACATCCTGCAGACGTGTGTGATTGTTGTGAAAATGGAGGCCTTCAGGAGGCGACTAGGTATTGATTTGCAGGTCAGGAAGGACACGAGGATGTTGGAATGGAGGAAATGACGTGCTTAAGCAGTATTAGGACGCAGGCAAGGAGTGTCCTTGTTCTCCTTTTTTAATAGTACGTGTCGTTGTATTTCGTGGGAAACATGTACGACGTCCTCGTCCCTCCATTGTCACAAAGGAAAAGGGCGCCATGGAGAATGCGGGCATCGATCCCGCTACCTCTCGCATGCTAAGCGAGCGCTCTACCATTTGAGCTAATTCCCCCGTGGGACCAAAGTGACGTGCTGAGCAGGGATGTCTTTGTTTCTTTCGCTGGTACACGAGAATTGAAAAGTGCTTTTTGGATGGATGTTCCTTTCAGCTTTTGTAGGAAGCGCCCACTGCAAGGAATTGAAAGACAGGGGAGCCAAGTTGTAGTGAGAGCAGGAGTAATTTAATGCGGGTGGAATAGGTAGTCTCATGGAGATAGAGGGCGGTTTAAAACACTTTGGAAGAGGTAAAATGGCATTGTGTAGGAAGGCTTTGAGAAAATAGTTGTCTGGCTAAGTTAGAAAAGAGCGTGCTCCCCGTCGGGGAATCGAACCCCGGTCTCCGCGTGACAGGCGGGGATACTCACCACTATACTAACGAGGAGAAGAGATAGGAACAGATTCGAACAGCGTGTGCTACTGCTAACGTTGACCCCATACACCTTTGGAGCAGCGCTCTTACTCTTGAAATATCAAGCCCAAGGACAGGCATTATTCTTTGTGCTGAGGGGCCGAAATAGCTCAGTTGGGAGAGCGTTAGACTGAAGATCTAAAGGTCCCTGGTTCAATCCCGGGTTTCGGCACAGACTTGCGCCTTTGTGTTAGCAGTCTAGGCTTGACCCTTTTGCTGAGCATAGCATGGGCTCAACCCCGACTGACCGCAGTCTCCACGTTCTCCTTCAAAATGACAACGCATGTGTCTGCTCTCATGGGAAAAGTCTGCTGTCTACTTCTCCACAGGGCCAGTGGGGCTCAGGGAGAGTCTTCTTCTACTCTTCAAATTCAGTGTGCAAGGGGAAAGCAGATCTGATTTGCACTGTCCTCCTTCTTCTTAATCTTTGCCTTTCTTTTGAAAACTGCACTTTCTTTCTCCAAGAGACAAGCAAAGGTTAGGTCGGCCATTTCAAAACGCTCTCCATAACAAACGCTAGACATCGCTCAACCATCAACGTCATGGGAGAAGGCATCAACAGCTTCCCTTTACAAAAACAGCTCCTTTACTTCTGTGTAACCAGAGAACACATTATAAATCATGAAGTTTGAAGTCTTGCAGTAGTGAGACAGCTGGTTACCTATCGTCAGTTTCTACATCCAGCATGAAATTGACAAACGTTAGCATGTTAGCCCTCTAGCATACAACACATAGTTGGTTTCTTTAGGACTATCCTATGCGTGTTAGCCAGTAAGCTACGTGATAATTAACGATTTAATGGCCTTAGCACTGGCCACCAACTTGGTAGGTTGTTGTTGTAAGTTTCGCCACCGTGATAATTGTTCTTTTTAATCGGTTCTTGATTAATCCCTTTCCTGTTCATGGTGGATTTTTTTTTTTTTCAAACGTGAAATGTAGGGTTAATTTGACAAATTTCTTAGCAAAATGATTCATTCATGACGTTGCATCTTGTATAAGGAGCTGATTTGTAGCATTTCATGGCAGATGCAACATATTGCATGACCTCTACAATCAAGTGATAGTGAAACATCCTGCAGACGTGTGTGATTGTTGTGAAAATGGAGGCCTTCAGGAGGCGACTAGGTATTGATTTGCAGGTCAGGAAGGACACGAGGATGTTGGAATGGAGGAAATGACGTGCTTAAGCAGTATTAGGACGCAGGCAAGGAGTGTCCTTGTTCTCCTTTTTAATAGTACGTGTCGTTGTATTTCGTGGGAAACATGTGCAACGTCCTCGTCCCTCCATTGTCACAAAGGAAAAGGGCGCCATGGAGAATGCGGGCATCGATCCCGCTACCTCTCGCATGCTAAGCGAGCGCTCTACCATTTGAGCTAATTCCCCCGTGGGACCAAAGTGACGTGCTGAGCAGGGATGTCTTTGTTTCTTTCGCTGGTACACGAGAATTGAAAAGTGCTTTTGGATGGATGTTCCTTTCAGCTTTTGTAGGAAGCGCCCACTGCAAGGAATTGAAAGACAGGGGAGCCAAGTTGTAGTGAGAGCAGGAGTAATTTAATGCGGGTGGAATAGGTAGTCTCATGGAGATAGAGGGCGGTTTAAAACACTTTGGAAGAGGTAAAATGGCATTGTGTAGGAAGGCTTTGAGAAAATAGTTGTCTGGCTAAGTTAGAAAAGAGCGTGCTCCCGTCGGGAATCGAACCCCGGTCTCCCGCGTGACAGGCGGGGATACTCACCACTATACTAACGAGGAGAAGAGATAGGAACAGATTCCGAACAGCGTGTGCTACTGCTAACGTTGACCCCATACACCTTTGGAGCAGCGCTCTTACTCTTGAAATATCAAGCCCAAGGACAGGCATTATTCTTTGTGCTGAGGGGGCGAAATAGCTCAGTTGGGAGAGCGTTAGACTGAAGATCTAAAGGTCCCTGGTTCAATCCCGGTTTCGGCACGGACTTGCGCCTTTGTGTTAGCAGTCTAGGCTTGACCCTTTTGCTGAGCATAGCATGGGCTCAACCCCGACTGACCGCAGTCTCCACGTTCTCCTTCAAAATGACAACGCATGTGTCTGCTCTCATGGGAAAAGTCTGCTGTCTACTTCTCCACAGGGCCAGTGGGGCTCAGGGAGAGTCTTCTTCTACTCTTCAAATTCAGTGTGCAAGGGGAAAGCAGATCTGATTTGCACTGTCCTCCTTCTTCTTAATCTTTGCCTTTCTTTTGAAAACTGCACTTTCTTTCTCCAAGAGACAAGCAAAGGTTAGGTCGGCCATTTCAAAACGCTCTCCATAACAAACGCTACAAAGACATCGCTGTCAACCAACCATCAAAGTTTGAAGTCGTCTTCAGTAGGGAGAAGGCATCAACTTCTTCCTTTACAAAAACAGCTCCTTTACTTCTGTGTAACCAGAGAACACATTATAAATCATGAAGTTTGAAGTCTTGCAGTAGTGAGACAGCTGGTTACCTATCGTCAGTTTCTACATCCAGCATGAAATTGACAAATGTTAGCATGTTAGCCCTCTAGCATACAACACATAGTTGGTTTCTATAGGACTATCCTATGTGTGTTAGCCAGTAAGCTACGTGATCCTACGTTT
>JAFDVH010000139.1:0-12022 GCA_019176425.1 Megalops atlanticus
GATGCAGATATTCACTCAACAGAGTTTCAGTAAAATAGAACTCTCTCAAATGCACATTTTCAGAGTCAAAAATTGATTCTTACTGCAAATATTCACTCAACACAGGTGTTTCAGTAAGGCCAGAAACGCTCTCAAATGCATTCAGAGTCCAAAAAGTGATTCTTGTTTTGAATATTCACTCAACACAGAGTTTCCAGTGGAAGGCCAGAAACACTCTCAGAAGCACTTTCAGAGTCCAAGGCAGTGATTCTTACTGCAAATATTCACTCAACACAGATGCATTTTCACAAAAAAAGGCCAGAAACGCTCTCAAATGCATTTCAGAGTAAAAAAGTGATTGTTAGCGCAGATATTCACTCAACACAGAGTTTCCAGTAAAAGGCCAGCTCAACACAGACTTTTCACTGGAAAGGCCAGAAGCTCTCAGAAGCACTTTCAGAGACAAAAAAGTGATTCTTAGTGCAGATATTCCTCAACACAGAGTTTTCAGTAAAAGGCCAGAAACGCTCTCAAATGCATTTCAGATTCAAAAATTGATTCACTGCAAATATTCACAGACTTTTCACTGAAGGCCAGAAATGCTCTCAAATGCACTTTCAGAGACCAAAAAAGTGATTCTTAGTGCAGATATTCACTCAACACAGAGTTTCCAGTAAAAGGCCAGAAACGGCTCTCAAATGCATTTTCAGAGTCCAAAAAATTGATTCTTACTGCAGATATTCACTCAACACAGGCGTTTCACTGGAAGGCCAGAAACGCTCTCAAATGCACTTTCAGAGTCCAAAAAAGTGATTGTTAGTGCAGATATTCACTCAACACAGAGTTTACACTGGAAGGCCAGAAACGCTCTCAAATGCACTTTCAGAGTCCAAAAAGTGATTCTTAGTGCAGATATTCACTCAACACAGAGTTTCACTGGAAGGCCAGAAACGCTCTCAAATGCACTTTCAGAGACCAAAAAAGTGATTCTTAGTGCAGATATTCACTCAACACAGAGTTTACACTGTAAAAGGCCAGAAACGCTCTCAAATGCACTTTCAGAGTCCAAAAAAGTGATTCTTAGTGCAGATATTCACTCAACACAGAGTTTCACTGGAAGGCCAGAAACGCTCTCAAATGCACTTTCAGAGTCCAAAAAAGTGATTCTTAGTGCAGATATTCACTCAACACAGAGTTTTCACTGGAAGGCCAGAAACGCTCTCAAAAGCACTTTCAGAGTCAAAAGTGATTCTTAGTGCAGATATTCACTCAACACAGAGTTTTCAGTAAAAGGCCAGAAACGCTCTCAAATGCATTTTCAGAGTCCAAAAAGTGATTCTTACTGCAGATATTCACTCAACACAGACTTTTCACTGGAAGGCCAGAAACGCTCTCAAAAGCACTTTCGAGTCCAAAAAAGTGATTCTTAGTGCAGATATTCACTCAACACAGAGTTTCCAGTAAAAGGCCAGAAACGCTCTCAAATGCACTTTCAGAGTCCAAAATTGATTCTTAGTGCAAATATTCACTCAACACAGACTTTTCACTGGAAGGCAGAAACGCTCTCAAATGCACTTTCAGAGTCAAAAAAGTGATTCTTAGTGCAGATATTCACTCAACACAGAGTTTCACTAAAGGCCAGAAACGCTCTCAAATGCACTTTCAGAGTCCAAAAAAGTGATTCTTAGTGCAGATATTCACTCAACACAGAGTTTCACTGGAAGGCCAGAAACGCTCTCAAATGCATTTTCAGAGTCAAAAAGTGATTCTTAGTGCAGATATTCACTCAACACAGAGTTTCCTAAAAAGCCAGAAACGCTCTCAAATGCACTTTCAGAGTCAAAAAGTGATTCTTACTGCAAATATTCACTCAACACAGAGTTTCACTGGAAGGCCAGAAACGCTCTCAAATGCACTTTCAGAGTCCAAAAAAGTGATTCTTAGTGCAGATATTCACTCAACACAGAGTTTCCAGTAAAAGGCCAGAAACGCTCTCAAAAGCACTTTCAGAGTCCAAAAGTGATTCTTAGTGCAGATATTCACTCAACACAGAGTTTTCACTGGAAGGCCAGAAATGCTCTCAAATGCACTTTTTCAGAGTCCAAAAAGTGATTCTTAGTGCAGATATTCACTCAACACAGAGTTTCCACTAAAAGGCCAGAAACGCTCTCAAATGCACTTTCAGAGTCCAAAAAGTGATTCTTAGTGCAGATATTCACTCAACACAGAGTTTTCACTGGAAGGCCAGAAACGCTCTCAAATGCACTTTCAGAGTCAAAAAAGTGATTCTTAGTGCAGATATTCACTCAACACAGAGTTTCACTAAAAGGCCAGAAAACGCTCTCAAATGCACTTTCAGAGTCAAAAAAGTGATTCTTAGTGCAGATATTCACTCAACACAGAGTTTCACTGGAAGGCCAGAAACGCTCTCAAATGCACTTTCAGAGTCCAAAAAGTGATTCTTAGTGCAGATATTCACTCAACACAGAGTTTCCACTGGAAGGCCAGAAACGCTCTCAAATGCATTTTCAGAGTCAAAAAGTGATTCTTAGTGCAGATATTCACTCAACACAGAGTTTCAGTAAAAGGCCAGAAACGCTCTCAAATGCATTTTCAGAGTCCAAAAAGTGATTCTAGTGCAAATATTCACTCAACACAGAGTTTTCACTGAAAGGCCAGAAACGCTCTCAAATGCACTTTCAGAGTCCAAAAGTGATTCTTAGTGCAGATATTCACTCAACACAGAGTTTCACTGGAAGGCCAGAAAACGCTCTCAAATGCACTTTCAGAGTCCAAAAAAGTGATTCTTAGTGCAGATATTCACTCAACACAGAGTTTTCACTGGAAGGCCAGAAACGCTCTCAAATGCACTTTCTGAGTCCAAAAAAGTGATTCTTAGTGCAGATATTCACTCAACACAGAGTTTCCTGTAAAAGGCAGAAACGCTCTCAAATGCACTTTCAGAGTCCAAAAAGTGATTCTTAGTGCAGATATTCACTCAACACAGAGTTTCCACTAAAAGGCCAGAAAACGCTCTCAAATGCATTTTCAGAGTCCAAAAAAGTGATTCTTAGTGCAGATATTCACTCAACACAGAGTTTTCACTGGAAGGCCAGAAATGCTCTCAAATGCACTTTCAGAGTCAAAAAAGTGATTCTTAGTGCAGATATTCACTCAACACAGAGTTTTCACTGGAAGGCCAGAAACGCTCTCAAATGCACTTTCAGAGTCCAAAAAGTGATTCTTAGTGCAGATATTCACTCAACACAGAGTTTCCACTGGAAGGCCAGAAACGCTCTCAAATGCACTTTCAGAGTCCAAAAAGTGATTCTTAGTGCAGATATTCACTCAACACAGAGTTTTCACTGGAAGGCCAGAAACGCTCTCAAATGCACTTTCAGAGTCAAAAAAGTGATTCTTAGTGCAGATATTCACTCAACACAGAGTTTCCAGTAAAAGGCCAGAAACGCTCTCAAATGCATTTTCAGAGTCCAAAAAAGTGATTCTTACTGCAGATATTCACTCAACACAGACTTTTCACTGGAAGGCCAGAAACGCTCTCAAATGCACTTTCAGAGTCAAAAAGTGATTCTTAGTGCAGATATTCACTCAACACAGAGTTTCCACTGGAAGGCCAGAAACGCTCTCAAATGCACTTTCAGAGTCCAAAAAGTGATTCTTAGTGCAGATATTCACTCAACACAGAGTTTCCACTAAAGGCCAGAAACGCTCTCAAATGCACTTTCAGAGTCCAAAAAGTGATTCTTAGTGCAAATATTCACTCAACACAGAGTTTTCACTAAAGGCCAGAAACGCTCTCAAATGCATTTTCAGAGTCAAAAAAGTGATTCTTAGTGCAGATATTCACTCAACACAGACTTTTCACTGGAAGGCCAGAAACGCTCTCAAATGCACTTTCAGAGTCCAAAAAAAGTGATTCTTAGTGCAGATATTCACTCAACACAGAGTTTTCACTAAAGGCCAGAAACGCTCTCAAATGCATTTTCAGAGTCCAAAAAGTGATTCTTACTGCAAATATTCACTCAACACAGACTTTTCACTGGAAGGCCAGAAACGCTCTCAAATGCACTTTCGGAGTCCAAAAAAGTGATTCTTAGTGCAGATATTCACTCAACACAGATTTTTCACTGGAAGGCCAGAAACGCTCTCAAATGCACTTTCAGAGTCCAAAAAGTGATTCTTAGTGCAGATATTCACTCAACACAGAGTTTTCACTGGAAAGGCCAGAAACGCTCTCAAATGCACTTTCAGAGTCCAAAAAAGTGATTCTTAGTGCAGATATTCACTCAACACAGAGTTTCCAGTAAAAGGCCAGAAACGCTCTCAAATGCATTTTCAGAGTCCAAAAATTGATTCTTACTGCAGATATTCACTCAACACAGAGTTTCACTGGAAGGCCAGAAACGCTCTCAAATGCACTTTCAGAGTCCAAAAAAGTGATTCTTAGTGCAGATATTCACTCAACACAGAGTTTTCACTGGAAGGCCAGAAACGCTCTCAAATGCACTTTCAGAGTCCAAAAAGTGATTCTTAGTGCAGATATTCACTCAACACAGAGTTTCACTAAAAAGGCCAGAAACGCTCTCATGCACTTTCAGAGTCAAAAAAGTGATTCTTAGTGCAGATATTCACTCAACACAGAGTTTTCACTGGAAGGCCAGAAACGCTCTCAAATGCACTTTCAGAGTCCAAAAAAGTGATTCTTAGTGCAGATATTCACTCAACACAGAGTTTTCACTGGAAGGCCAGAAACGCTCTCAAATGCACTTTCAGAGTCCAAAAAAGTGATTCTTAGTGCAGATATTCACTCAACACAGAGTTTCCACTGGAAGGCCAGAAACGCTCTCAAATGCATTTTCAGAGTCAAAAAGTGATTCTTAGTGCAGATATTCACTCAACACAGAGTTTCACTGGAAGGCCAGAAACGCTCTCAAATGCACTTTCAGAGTCCAAAAAAGTGATTCTTAGTGCAAATATTCACTCAACACAGACTTTTCACTGGAAGGCCAGAAACGCTCTCAAATGCACTTTCAGAGTCCAAAAAAGTGATTCTTAGTGCAGATATTCACTCAACACAGAGTTTCCACTAAAAGGCCAGAAACGCTCTCAAATGCATTTTCAGAGTCCAAAAAAGTGATTCTTAGTGCAGATATTCACTCAACACAGAGTTTCACTGGAAGGCCAGAAACGCTCTCAAATGCACTTTCAGAGTCCAAAAGTGATTCTTAGTGCAGATATTCACTCAACACAGAGTTTCCACTAAAAGGCCAGAAACGCTCTCAAATGCACTTTCAGAGTCCAAAAAGTGATTCTTAGTGCAGATATTCACTCAACACAGAGTTTCCACTGGAAGGCCAGAAACGCTCTCAAATGCACTTTCAGAGTCCAAAAAGTGATTCTTAGTGCAGATATTCACTCAACACAGAGTTTCCACTGGAAGGCCAGAAAGCGCTCTCAAATGCACTTTCAGAGTCCAAAAAGTGATTCTTACTGCAGATATTCACTCAACACAGAGTTTCCACTGGAAGGCCAGAAACGCTCTCAAATGCACTTTCAGAGTCAAAAAAGTGATTCTTAGTGCAGATATTCACTCAACACAGAGTTTCCAGTAAAAGGCCAGAAACGCTCTCAAATGCACTTTCAGAGTCCAAAAAGTGATTCTTAGTGCAGATATTCACTCAACACAGAGTTTTCACTGGAAGGCCAGAAACGCTCTCAAATGCACTTTCAGAGTCCAAAAAAGTGATTCTTAGTGCAAATATTCACTCAACACAGAGTTTTCACTGGAAGGCCAGAAACGCTCTCAAATGCACTTTCAGAGTCCAAAAAAGTGATTCTTAGTGCAGATATTCACTCAACACAGAGTTTCCAGTAAAAGGCCAGAAACGCTCTCAAATGCATTTTCAGAGTCCAAAAAAGTGATTCTTAGTGCAGATATTCACTCAACACAGACTTTTCACTGGAAGGCCAGAAACGCTCTCAAATGCACTTTCTGAGTCCAAAAAAGTGATTCTTAGTGCAGATATTCACTCAACACAGAGTTTCCAGTAAAAGGCCAGAAACGCTCTCAAATGCACTTTCAGAGTCAAAAAAGTGATTCTTAGTGCAGATATTCACTCAACACAGAGTTTCACTGGAAGGCCAGAAACGCTCTCAAATGCACTTTCAGAGTCCAAAAAAGTGATTCTTAGTGCAGATATTCACTCAACACAGAGTTTCACTAAAAGGCCAGAAACGCTCTCAAATGCACTTTCAGAGTCCAAAAAGTGATTCTTAGTGCAGATATTCACTCAACACAGACTTTTCACTGGAAGGCCAGAAACGCTCTCAAATGCACTTTCAGAGTCCAAAAAAGTGATTCTTAGTGCAGATATTCACTCAACACAGAGTTTCCACTGGAAGGCCAGAAACGCTCTCAAATGCACTTTCAGAGTCCAAAAAGTGATTCTTAGTGCAGATATTCACTCAACACAGAGTTTCCACTGGAAGGCCAGAAACGCTCTCAAATGCACTTTCAGAGTCCAAAAAGTGATTCTTAGTGCAGATATTCACTCAACACAGAGTTTCCAGTAAAGGCCAGAAACGCTCTCAAATGCACTTTCAGAGTCCAAAAAAGTGATTCTTAGTGCAGATATTCACTCAACACAGAGTTTCCACTGGAAGGCCAGAAACGCTCTCAAATGCACTTTCAGAGTCCAAAAAAGTGATTCTTAGTGCAGATATTCACTCAACACAGAGTTTCCACTGGAAGGCCAGAAACGCTCTCAAATGCACTTTCAGAGTCCAAAAGTGATTCTTACTGCAGATATTCACTCAACACAGAGTTTTCACTAAAAGGCCAGAAACGCTCTCAAATGCACTTTCAGAGTCCAAAAAAGTGATTCTTAGTGCAGATATTCACTCAACACAGAGTTTTCACTGGAAGGCCAGAAACGCTCTCAAATGCACTTTCAGAGTCAAAAAAAGTGATTCTTAGTGCAGATATTCACTCAACACAGAGTTTCACTGGAAGGCCAGAAACGCTCTCAAATGCACTTTCAGAGTCCAAAAAGTGATTCTTAGTGCAGATATTCACTCAACACAGAGTTTTCACTGGAAGGCCAGAAACGCTCTCAAATGCACTTTCAGAGTCCAAAAAAGTGATTCTTAGTGCAGATATTCACTCAACACAGAGTTTCCTGTAAAAAGGCCAGAAACGCTCTCAAATGCACTTTCAGAGTCCAAAAAAGTGATTCTTACTGCAGATATTCACTCAACACAGAGTTTCACTGGAAGGCCAGAAACGCTCTCAAATGCACTTTCAGAGTCAAAAAGTGATTCTTAGTGCAGATATTCACTCAACACAGAGTTTCCACTGGAAGGCCAGAAACGCTCTCAAATGCACTTTCAGAGTCAAAAAGTGATTCTTAGTGCAGATATTCACTCAACACAGAGTTTCACTGGAAGGCCAGAAACGCTCTCAAATGCACTTTCAGAGTCCAAAAAAGTGATTCTTAGTGCAGATATTCACTCAACACAGAGTTTTCACTAAAAGGCCAGAAACGCTCTCTCAAATTTTCAGAGTCAAAAAAATTGATTCTTAGTGCAGATATTCACTCAACACAGAGTTTTCACTGGAAGGCCAGAAACGCTCTCAAATGCACTTTCAGAGTCCAAAAAAGTGATTCTTAGTGCAGATATTCACTCAACACAGAGTTTCCACTGGAAGGCCAGAAACGCTCTCAAATGCACTTTCAGAGTCCAAAAAGTGATTCTTAGTGCAGATATTCACTCAACACAGAGTTTCCACTGGAAGGCCAGAAACGCTCTCAAATGCATTTTCAGAGTCCAAAAAAGTGATTCTTAGTGCAGATATTCACTCAACACAGAGTTTCCACTAAAAGGCCAGAAACGCTCTCAAATGCACTTTCAGAGTCCAAAAAGTGATTCTTAGTGCAGATATTCACTCAACACAGAGTTTCACTGGAAGGCCAGAAACGCTCTCAAATGCACTTTCAGAGTCCAAAAAAGTGATTCTTAGTGCAGATATTCACTCAACACAGAGTTTCACTGGAAGGCCAGAAACGCTCTCAAATGCATTTTCAGAGTCCAAAAAAGTGATTCTTAGTGCAGATATTCACTCAACACAGAGTTTCACTGGAAGGCCAGAAACGCTCTCAAATGCACTTTCAGAGTCCAAAAAAGTGATTCTTAGTGCAGATATTCACTCAACACAGAGTTTCCAGTAAAAGGCCAGAAACGCTCTCAAATGCACTTTCAGAGTCCAAAAAATGATTCTTTGCAGATATTCAGTTTTCACTGGAAGGCCAGAAACGCTCTCAAATGCACTGAGTCCAAAAAGTGATTCTTAGTGCAGATATTCACTCAAACACAGAGTTTCCACTGGAAGGCCAGAAACGCTCTCAAATGCACTTTCAGAGTCCAAAAAAGTGATTCTTAGTGCAGATATTCACTCAACACAGAGTTTCACTGGAAGGCCAGAAACGCTCTCAAATGCACTTTCAGAGTCAAAAAAGTGATTCTTAGTGCAGATATTCACTCAACACAGAGTTTCAGGCCAAAAGGATTCTTAGAAACGCTCTCAAATGCACTTTCAGAAACGCTCTCCAAAGTCCAAAAAGTGATTCTTAGTGCAGATATTCACTCAACACAGAGTTTTCAGTAAAAGGCCAGAAACGCTCTCAAATGCATTTTCAGAGTCCAAAAAAGTGATTCTTACTGCAAATATTCACTCAACACAGACTTTTCACTGGAAGGCCAGAAACGCTCTCAAAAGCACTTTCAGAGTCAAAAAGTGATTCTTAGTGCAGATATTCACTCAACACAGAGTTTCCACTAAAAGGCCAGAAACGCTCTCAAATGCATTTTCAGAGTCCAAAAAGTGATTCTTAGTGCAAATATTCACTCAACACAGACTTTTCACTGGAAGGCCAGAAACGCTCTCAAATGCACTTTCAGAGTCAAAAAAGTGATTCTTAGTGCAGATATTCACTCAACACAGAGTTTCCAGTAAAGGCCAGAAACGCTCTCAAATGCACTTTCAGAGTCAAAAAAGTGATTCTTACTGCAAATATTCACTCAACACAGAGTTTCACTGGAAGGCCAGAAACGCTCTCAAATGCACTTTCAGAGTCCAAAAAAGTGATTCTTAGTGCAGATATTCACTCAACACAGAGTTTCCACTGGAAGGCCAGAAACGCTCTCAAATGCACTTTCAGAGTCAAAAAGTGATTCTTAGTGCAGATATTCACTCAACACAGAGTTTTCACTGGAAGGCCAGAAACGCTCTCAAATGCACTTTTCAGAGTCCAAAAAAGTGATTCTTAGTGCAGATATTCACTCAACACAGAGTTTCACTGTAAAAGGCCAGAAACGCTCTCAAATGCACTTTCAGAGTCAAAAAAGTGATTCTTAGTGCAAATATTCACTCAACACAGACTTTTCTGGAAAGGCCAGAAACGCTCTCAAATGCACTTTCAGAGTCCAAAAAAGTGATTCTTAGTGCAGATATTCACTCAACACAGAGTTTTCACTGGAAGGCCAGAAACGCTCTCAAATGCACTTTCAGAGTCCAAAAAAGTGATTCTTAGTGCAGATATTCACTCAACACAGAGTTTCCACTGGAAGGCCAGAAACGCTCTCAAATGCACTTTCAGAGTCCAAAAAGTGATTCTTAGTGCAGATATTCACTCAACACAGAGTTTCCACTGGAAGGCCAGAAACGCTCTCAAATGCACTTTCAGAGTCCAAAAGTGATTCTTAGTGCAGATATTCACTCAACACAGAGTTTCCACTGGAAGGCCAAACGCTCTCAAATGCACTTTCAGAGTCCAAAAAAGTGATTCTTAGTGCAGATATTCACTCAACACAGAGTTTTCACTGGAAGGCCAGAAACGCTCTCAAATGCACTTTCAGAGTCAAAAAAGTGATTCTTAGTGCAGATATTCACTCAACACAGAGTTTTCACTGGAAGGCCAGAAACGCTCTCAAATGCACTTTCAGAGTCAAAAAAGTGATTCTTAGTGCAGATATTCACTCAACACAGAGTTTTCACTGGAAGGCCAGAAACGCTCTCAAATGCACTTTCTCAGAGTCCAAAAAGTGATTCTTAGTGCAGATATTCACTCAACACAGAGTTTTCACTGGAAGGCCAGAAACGCTCTCAAATGCACTTTCAGAGTCCAAAAAGTGATTCTTAGTGCAGATATTCACTCAACACAGAGTTTCACTAAAAGGCCAGAAACGCTCTCAAATGCACTTTCAGAGTCCAAAAAGTGATTCTTAGTGCAGATATTCACTCAACACAGAGTTTCCACTGTAAAGGCCAGAAACGCTCTCAAATGCACTTTCAGAGTCCAAAAAAGTGATTCTTAGTGCAGATATTCACTCAACACAGAGTTTCCACTGGAAGGCCAGAAACGCTCTCAAATGCACTTTCAGAGTCCAAAAAGTGATTCTTAGTGCAGATATTCACTCAACACAGAGTTTCACTGGAAGGCCAGAAACGCTCTCAAATGCACTTTCAGAGTCCAAAAAGTGATTCTTAGTGCAGATATTCACTCAACACAGAGTTTCCACTGGAAGGCCAGAAACGCTCTCAAATGCACTTTCAGAGTCAAAAAGTGATTCTTAGTGCAGATATTCACTCAACACAGAGTTTCCACTGGAAGGCCAGAAACGCTCTCAAATGCACTTTCAGAGTCCAAAAAGTGATTCTTAGTGCAGATATTCACTCAACACAGACTTTTCACTGGAAGCCAGAAACGCTCTCAAATGCACTTTCAGAGTCCAAAAAAGTGATTCTTAGTGCAGATATTCACTCAACACAGAGTTTCCACTGGAAAGGCCAGAAACGCTCTCAAATGCATTTTCAGAGTCAAAAAAGTGATTCTTAGTGCAGATATTCACTCAACACAGAGTTTCACTGTAAAGGCCAGAAACGCTCTCAAATGCACTTTCAGAGTCCAAAAAAGTGATTCTTAGTGCAGATATTCACTCAACACAGAGTTTTCAGTAAAGGCCAGAAACGCTCTCAAATGCACTTTCAGAGTCCAAAAAAGTGATTCTTAGTGCAGATATTCACTCAACACAGAGTTTCCAGTAAAAGGCCAGAAACGCTCTCAAATGCACTTTCAGAGTCAAAAAAGTGATTCTTAGTGCAGATATTCACTCAACACAGAGTTTCCACTGGAAGGCCAGAAACGCTCTCAAATGCACTTTCAGGAGTCAAAAAGTGATTCTTAGTGCAGATATTCACTCAACACAGAGTTTCCACTGGAAGGCCCAGAAACGCTCTCAAATGCACTTTTCAGAGTCCAAAAAAGTGATTCTTAGTGCAGATATTCACTCAACACAGAGTTTCCACTGGAAGGCCAGAAACGCTCTCAAATGCATTTCAGAGTCCAAAAAAGTGATTCTTAGTGCAGATATTCACTCAACACAGAGTTTTCACTGGAAGGCCAGAAACGCTCTCAAATGCACTTTCAGAGTCCAAAAAAGTGATTCTTAGTGCAGATATTCACTCAACACAGACTTTTCACTGGAAGGCCAGAAACGCTCTCAAATGCACTTTCAGAGTCAAAAAAGTGATTCTTAGTGCAGATATTCACTCAACACAGAGTTTCCACTGGAAGGCCAGAAACGCTCTCAAATGCATTTTCAGAGTCCAAAAAAGTGATTCTTAGTGCAGATATTCACTCAACACAGAGTTTCACTGGAAGGCCAGAAACGCTCTCAATGCACTTTCAGAGTCAAAAAAAGTGATTCTTAGTGCAGATATTCACTCAACACAGACTTTTCAGTAAAGGCCAGAAACGCTCTCAAATGCACTTTCAGAGTCCAAAAGTGATTCTTAGTGCAGATATTCACTCAACACAGAGTTTTCACTGGAAGGCCAGAAACGCTCTCAAATGCACTTTCAGAGTCCAAAAAAGTGATTCTTAGTGCAGATATTCACTCAACACAGAGTTTCACTGGAAGGCCAGAAACGCTCTCAAATGCACTTTCAGAGTCCAAAAAAGTG
>JAFDVH010000140.1:0-12000 GCA_019176425.1 Megalops atlanticus
AATGCACTTTCAGAGTCCAAAAAAATGATTCTCAGGGCAGATATCAGTCAACACAGAGTTTCCACTGGATGGCCAAAAACGTTCCCAAATACTCTTTCAGAGTCCAAAAAAGTGATTCTTAGGCAGATATTCGTTCATACAAATTTTCCAGTAGAAGGCCAGAAACTCTCTGAGAAGCACTTTCAGAGTCCAAAAAAGTGATTCTCAGGGCAAATAATCAGTCAACACAGAGTTTCCACTGGAAGGCCAGAAACGCTCTCAAATGCACTTTGATAGTCCAAAAAAGTGATTCTTATTCAGATATTCACTCAACACAGAGTTTCCACTAGAAGGCCAGAAACGCTCTGAAATGCACTTTCATACTCCAAAATAACTGATTCTCAGGGCAGATATTCAGTCAACACAGAGTTTCACAGATTTTCCACTAGAAGGCCAGAAACTCTCTCAAATGCACTTTCATAGTCCAAAAAAGTGATTCTTATTCAGATATTCACTCAACACAGAGTTTCCACTAGAAGGCCAGAAACGCTCTGAAATGCACTTTCATAGTCCAAAATAAGTGATTCTCAGGGCAGATATTCAGTCAACACACAGTTTCCACTAGAAGGCCAGAAACGCTCTCAAATGCACTTTGATAGTCCAAAAAAGTGATTCTTATTCAGATATTCACTCAACACAGAGTTTCCACTAGAAGGCCAGAAACGCTGTCAAATGCACTTTCAGAGTGCAAAATAGTGATTCTTTCTGCAGATATTCACTATACACAGAGTTTACACTAGAAGGCCAGAAACGCTGTCAAATGCACTTTCAGAGTCCAAAAAAAACATTCTCAGGGCAGATATAAGTCAACACAGAGTTTCCACTGGATGGCCAGAAACGTTCCCAAATACTCTTTCAGAGTCCAAAAAAGTGATTTTTAGTGCTGATATTCACTAAACACAGAGTTTCCACTAGAGTCCAAAAAAGTGATTCTTAGGCAGATATTCGTTCATACAAATTTTCCAGTAGAAGGCCAGAAACTCTCTGAGAGGCACTTTCAGAGTCCAAAAAAGTGATTCTCAGGGCAAATAATCACTCAACACAGAGTTTCCAGTAGAAGGCCAGAAACGCTCTCAAATGCACTTTGATAGTCCAAAAAAGTGATTCTTATTCAGATATGCACTATACACAGAGTTTCCACTAGAAGGTCAGAAACGCTGTCAAATGCACTTTCAGAGTCCAAAATAGTGATTCTTCGTGCAGATATTCACTATACACAGAGTTTACACTAGAAGGCCAGAAACGCTCCCAAATGCACTTTCAGAGTCCAAAAAAGTGATTCTTATTCAGATATTCACTCAACACAGAGTTTCCACTAGAAGGCCTGAAACGGTCTGAAATGCACTTTCATAGTCGAAAATAACTGATTCTCAGGGCAGATATTCAGTCAACACAGAGTTTCACAGATTTTCCACTAGAAGGCCAGAAACTCTCTCAAATTCACTTTCATAGTCAAAAAAAGTGATTCTTATTCAGATATTCACTCAACACAGAGTTTCCACTAGAAGGCCAGAAACGCTCTGAAATGCACTTTCATAGTCCAAAATAAGTGATTCTTATTCAGATATTCACTCAGCACAGAGTTTCCACTAGAAGGCCAGAAACGCTCCCAAATACATTTTCAGAGTAAAAAAAATTAATTTTTAGTGCAGATATTCACTCAACACAGAGTTTCCAGAAGAAGGCCAGAAACTCTCTAATAAGGACTTTCAGAGTCCAAAAAAGTGATTCTCAAGGCAGATACTCGCTCAACACAAAGTTTCCACTGGAAGGCCAGAAACGCTTAAAATACACTTTCAGAGTCCAAAATAGTGAATCTTTGTGCAGATATTCACTATACACAGAGTTTACACTAGAAGGCCAGAAACGCTCTCAAATGCACTTTCAGAGTCCAAAAACGTGATTCTTATTCAGATATTCACTCAGCACAGAGTTTCCACTAGAAGGCCAGAAACGCTCCCAAATACATTTTCAGAGTAAAAAAATGATTTTTAGTGCAGATATTCACTCAACACAGAGTTTCCAGAAGAAGGCCAGAAACTCTCTAATAAGGACTTTCAGAGTCCAAAAAAGTGATTCTCAAGGCAGATACTCGGTCAACACAAAGTTTCCACTGGAAGGCCAGAAACGCTGTCAAATGCACTTTCAGAGTCCAAAAAAAAGATTCTCAGGGCAGATATCAGTGAACACAGAGTTTCCACTAGAAGGCCAAAAACGTTCCCAAATACTCTTTCAGAGTCCAAAAAAGTGATTTTTAGTGCTGATATTCACTAAACACAGAGTTTCCACTAGAGTCCAAAAAGTGATTCTTAGGCAGATATTCGTTCACACAAATTTTCCAGTAGAAGGCCAGAAACTCTCTGAGAAGCACTTTCAGAGTCCAAAAAAGTGATTCTCAGGGCAAATAATCACTCAACACAGAGTTTCCACTAGAAGGCCAGAAACGCTCTCAAATGCACTTTCAGAGTCCAAAACAGTGATTCTCAGGGCAGATATTCACTCAACACAAAGTTTCCAGTAGAAGGCCAGAAACGCTCTCAAATGCACTTTGATAGTCCAAAAAAGTGATTCTTATTCAGATATTCACTATACACAGAGTTTCCACTAGAAGGCCAGAAACGCTGTCAAATGCACTTTCAGAGTCCAAAATAGTGATTCTTCGTGCAGATATTCACTATACACAGAGTTTACACTAGAAGGCCAGAAACGCTCTCAAATGCACTTTCAGAGTCCAAAAAGTGATTCTTATTTAGATATTCACTCAACACAGAGTTTCCACTAGAAGGCCAGAAACGCTCTGAAATGCACTTTCATAGTCCAAAATAACTGATTCTCAGGGCAGATATTCAGTCAACACAGAGTTTCACAGATTTTCCACTAGAAGGCCAGAAACTCTCTCAAATTCACTTTCATAGTCAAAAAAAGTGATTCTTATTCAGATATTCACTCAACACAGAGTTTCCACTAGAAGGCCAGAAACGCTCTGAAATGCACTTTCATAGTCCAAAATAAGTGATTCTTATTCAGATATTCACTCAGCACAGAGTTTCCACTAGAAGGCCAGAAACGCTCCCAAATACATTTTCAGAGTAAAAAAAATTAATTTTTAGTGCAGATATTCACTCAACACAGAGTTTCCAGAAGAAGGCCAGAAACTCTCTAATAAGGACTTTCAGAGTCCAAAAAAGTGATTCTCATTCAGATATTCACTCAACACAAAGTTTCCACTGGAAGGCCAGAAACGCTTAAAATACACTTTCAGAGTCCAAAATAGTGAATCTTTGTGCAGATATTCACTATACACAGAGTTTACACTAGAAGGCCAGAAACGCTCTCAAATGCACTTTCAGAGTCCAAAAACGTGATTCTTATTCAGATATTCACTCAGCACAGAGTTTCCACTAGAAGGCCAGAAACGCTCCCAAATACATTTTCAGAGTAAAAAAAATTGATTTTTAGTGCAGATATTCACTCAACACAGAGTTTCCAGAAGAAGGCCAGAAACTCTCTAATAAGGACTTTCAGAATCCAAAAAAGTGATTCTCAAGGGAGATACTCGGTCAACACAAAGTTTCCACTGGAAGGCCAGAAACGCTGTCAAATGCACTTTCAGAGTCCAAAGAAAAGATTCTCAGGGCAGATATCAGTCAACACAGAGTTTCCACTAGAAGGCCAAAAACGTTCCCAAATACTCTTTCAGAGTCCAAAAAAGTGATTTTTAGTGCTGATATTCACTAAACACAGAGTTTCCACTAGAGTCCAAAAAAGTGATTCTCAGGGCAGATATTCACTCAACACAAAGTTTCCACTAGAAGGCCAGAAACGCTCTCAAATGCACTTTCAGAGTCCAAAACAGTGATTCTCAGGGCAGATATTCACTCAACACAAAGTTTCCAGTAGAAGGCCAGAAACGCTCTCAAATGCACTTTGATAGTCCAAAAAAGTGATTCTTATTCAGATATTCACTCAACACAAAGTTTCCACTGGAAGGCCAGAAACGCTTAAAATGCACTTTCAGAGTCCAAAATAGTGATTCTTCGTGCAGATAATCACTATACACAGAGTTTACACTAGAAGGCCAGAAACGCTCTCAAATGCACTTTCAGAGTCCAAAAAAGTGATTCTTATTCAGATATTCACTCAACACAGAGTTTCCACTAGAAGGCCAGAAACGCTCTGAAATACACTTTCATAGTCCAAAATAACTGATTCTCAGGGCAGATATTCGCTCAACACAAAGTTTCCAGTAGAAGGCCAGAAACGCTCTCAAATGCACTTTGATAGTCCAAAAAAGTGATTCTTATTCAGATATTCACTATACACAGAGTTTCCACTAGAAGGCCAGAAACGCTGTCAAATGCACTTTCAGAGTCCAAAATAGTGATTCTTCGTGCAGATATTCACTATACACAGAGTTTACACTAGAAGGCCAGAAACGCTCCCAAATGCACTTTCAGAGTCCAAAAAAGTGATTCTTATTCAGATATTCACTCAACACAGAGTTTCCACTAGAAGGCCAGAAACGGTCTGAAATGCACTTTCATAGTCGAAAATAACTGATTCTCAGGGCAGATATTCAGTCAACACAGAGTTTCACAGATTTTCCACTAGAAGGCCAGAAACTCTCTCAAATTCAGTTTCATAGTCAAAAAAGTGATTCTTATTAAGATATTCACTCAACACAGAGTTTCCACTAGAAGGCCAGAAACGCTCTGAAATGCACTTTCATAGTCCAAAATAAGTGATTCTTATTCAGATATTCACTCAGCACAGAGTTTCCACTAGAAGGCCAGAAACGCTCCCAAATACATTTTCAGAGTAAAAAAAATTAATTTTTAGTGCAGATATTCACTCAACACAGAGTTTCCAGAAGAAGGCCAGAAACTCTCTAATAAGGACTTTCAGAGTCCAAAAAAGTGATTCTCAAGGCAGATACTCGGTCAACACAAAGTTTCCACTGGAAGGCCAGAAACGCTGTCAAATGCACTTTCAGAGTCCAAAAAAAAGATTCTCAGGGCAGATATCAGTCAACACAGAGTTTCCACTAGAAGGCCAAAAACGTTCCCAAATACTCTTTCAGAGTCCAAAAAAGTGATTTTTAGTGCTGATATTCACTAAACACAGAGTTTCCACTAGATCCAAAAAAGTGATTCTTAGGCAGATATTCGTTCACACAAATTTTCCAGTAGAAGGCCAGAAACTCTCTGACAAGCACTTTCAGAGTCCAAAACAGTGATTCTCAGAGCAGATATTCACTCAACACAAAGTTTCCAGTAGAAGGCCAGAAACGCTCTCAAATGCACTTTGATAGTCCAAAAAAGTGATTCTTATTCACATATTCACTATACACAGAGTTTCCACTAGAAGGCCAGAAACGCTGTCAAATGCACTTTCAGAGTCCAAAATAGTGATTCTTCGTGCAGATATTCACTATACACAGAGTTTACACTAGAAGGCCAGAAACGCTCTGAAATGCACTTTCATAGTCCAAAATAACTGATTCTCAGGGCAGATATTCAGTCAACATACATTTTCCACTAGAAGGCCAGAAACGCTCTCAAATGCACTTTGATAGTCCAAAAAAGTGAGTCTTATTCAGATATTCACTCAACACAGAGTTTCCACTAGAAGGCCAGAAACGCTGTCAAATGCACTTTCAGAGGACAAAATAAGGATTCTTCGTGCAGATATTCACTATACACAGAGTTTACACTAGAAGGCCAGAAACGCTCTCGAATGCACTTTCAGAGTCCAAAAAAGTGATTCTTATTCAGATATTCACTCAACACAAAGTTTCCACTGGAAGGCCAGAAACGCTTAAAATGCACTTTCAGAGTCCAAAATAGTGATTCTTTGTGCAGATATTCACTATACACAGAGTTTACACTAGAAGGCCAGAAACGCTGTCAAATGCACTTTCAGAGTCCAAAAAAAAGATTCTCAGGGCAGATATCAGTCAACACAGAGTTTCCACTGGATGGCCAGAAACGTTCCCAAATACTCTTTCAGAGTCCAAAAAAGTGATTTTTAGTGCTGATATTCACTAAACACAGAGTTTCCACTAGAGTCCAAAAAGTGATTCTTAGGCAGATATTCGTTCATACAAATTTTCCAGTAGAAGGCCAGAAACTCTCTGAGAAGCACTTTCAGAGTCCAAAAAAGTGATTCTCAGGGCAAATAATCACTCAACACAGAGTTTCCAGTAGAAGGCCAGAAACGCTCTCAAATGCACTTTGATAGTCCAAAAAAGTGATTCTTATTCAGATATGCACTATACACAGAGTTTCCACTAGAAGGCCAGAAACGCTGTCAAATGCACTTTCAGAGTCCAAAATAGTGATTCTTCGTGCAGATATTCACTATACACAGAGTTTACACTAGAAGGCCAGAAACGCTCTCAAATGCACTTTCAGAGTCCAAAAAAGTGATTCTTATTCAGATATTCACTCAACACAGAGTTTCCACTAGAAGGCCAGAAACGCTCTGAAATGCACTTTCATAGTCCAAAATAACTGATTCTCAGGGCAGATATTCGCTCAACACAAAGTTTCCAGTAGAAGGCCAGAAACGCTCTCAAATGCACTTTGATAGTCCAAAAAAGTGATTCTTATTCAGATATTCACTCAACACAGAGTTTCCAGAAGAAGGCCAGAAACTCTCTAATAAGGACTTTCATAGTCCAAAATAGTGATTCTCAAGGCAGATACTCGCTCAACACAAAGTTTCCACTGGAAGGCCAGAAACGCTTAAAATACACTTTCAGAGTCCAAAATAGTGATTCTTTGTGCAGATATTCACTATACACAGAGTTTACACTAGAAGGCCAGAAACGCTCTCAAATGCACTTTCAGAGTCCAAAAACGTGATTCTTATTCAGATATTCACTCAGCACAGAGTTTCCACTAGAAGGCCAGAAACGCTCCCAAATACATTTTCAGAGTAAAAAAAATTGATTTTTAGTGCAGATATTCACTCAACACAGAGTTTCCAGAAGAAGGCCAGAAACTCTCTAATAAGGACTTTGAGAGTCCAAAAAAGTGATTCTTGTTCAGATATTCACTCAACACAGAGTTTCCACTAGAAGGCCAGAAACGGTCTGAAATGCACTTTCATAGTCGAAAATAACTGATTCTCAGGGCAGATATTCAGTCAACACAGAGTTTCACAGATTTTCCACTAGAAGGCCAGAAACTCTCTCAAATTCAGTTTCATAGTCAAAAAAAGTGATTCTTATTCAGATATTCACTCAACACAGAGTTTCCACTAGAAGGCCAGAAACGCTCTGAAATGCACTTTCATAGTCCAAAATAAGTGATTCTTATTCAGATATTCACTCAGCACAGAGTTTCCACTAGAAGGCCAGAAACGCTCCCAAATACATTTTCAGAGTAAAAAAAATTAATTTTTAGTGCAGATATTCACTCAACACAGAGTTTCCAGAAGAAGGCCAGAAACTCTCTAATAAGGACTTTCAGAGTCCAAAAAAGTGATTCTCAAGGCAGATTCTCGCTCAACACAAAGTTTCCACTGGAAGGCCAGAAACGCTTAAAATACACTTTCAGAGTCCAAAATAGTTATTCTTTGTGCAGATATTCACTATACACAGAGATTACACTAGAAGGCCAGAAACGCTCTCAAATGCACTTTCAGAGTCCAAAAACGTGATTCTTATTCAGATATTCACTCAGCACAGAGTTTCCACTAGAAGGCCAGAAACGCTCCCAAATACATTTTCAGAGTAAAAAAAATTGATTTTTAGTGCAGATATTCACTCAACACAGAGTTTCCAGAAGAAGGCCAGAAACTCTGTAATAAGGACTTTCAGAGTCCAAAAAAGTGATTCTCAAGGCAGATACTCGGTCAACACAAAGTTTCCACCTGAAGGCCAGAAACGCTGTACAATGCACTTTCAGAGTCCAAAAAAAAGATTCTCAGGGCAGATATCAGTCAACACAGAGTTTCCACTAGAAGGCCAAAAACGTTCCCAAATACTCTTTCAGAGTCCAAAAAAGTGATTTTTAGTGCTGATATTCACTAAACACAGAGTTTCCACTAGATCCAAAAAGTGATTCTTAGGCAGATATTCGTTTCACACAAATTTTCCAGTAGAAGGCCAGAAACTCTCTGAGAAGCACTTTCAGAGTCCAAAAAAGTGATTCTCAGGGCAAATAATCACTCAACACAGAGTTTCCACTAGAAGGCCAGAAACGCTCTCAAATGCACTTTCAGAGTCCAAAAAAGTGATTCTTATTTAGATATTCACTCAACACAGAGTTTCCACTAGTAGGCCAGAAACGCTCTGAAATGCACTTTCATAGTCCAAAATAACTGATTCTCAGGGCAGATATTCAGTCAACACAGAGTTTCACAGATTTTCCACTAGAAGGCCAGAAACTCTCTCAAATTCACTTTCATAGTCAAAAAAAGTGATTCTTATTCAGATATTCACTCAACACAGAGTTTCCACTAGAAGGCCAGAAACGCTCTGAAATGCACTTTCATAGTCCAAAATAACTGATTCTCAGGGCAGATATTCAGTCAACATACATTTTCCACTAGAAGGCCAGAAACGCTCTCAAATGCACTTTGATAGTCCAAAAGTGAGTCTTATTCAGATATTCACTCAACACAGAGTTTCCACTAGAAGGCCAGAAACGCTGTCAAATGCACTTTCAGAGGACAAAATAAGGATTCTTCGTGCAGATATTCACTATACACAGAGTTTACACTAGAAGGCCAGAAACGCTCTCGAATGCACTTTCAGAGTCCAAAAAAGTGATTCTTATTCAGATATTCACTCAACACAAAGTTTCCACTGGAAGGCCAGAAACGCTTAAAATGCACTTTCAGAGTCCAAAATAGTGATTCTTTGTGCAGATATTCACTATACACAGAGTTTACACTAGAAGGCCAGAAACGCTGTCAAATGCACTTTCAGAGTCCAAAAAAAAGATTCTCAGGGCAAATAATCACTCAACACAGAGTTTCCAGTAGAAGGCCAGAAACGCTCTCAAATGCACTTTGATAGTCCAAAAAAGTGATTCTTATTCAGATATGCACTATACACAGAGTTTCCACTAGAAGGCCAGAAACGCTGTCAAATGCACTTTCAGAGTCCAAAATAGTGATTCTTCGTGCAGATATTCACTATACACAGAGTTTACACTAGAAGGCCAGAAACGCTCTCAAATGCACTTTCAGAGTCCAAAAAAGTGATTCTTATTCAGATATTCACTCAACACAGAGTTTCCACTAGAAGGCCAGAAACGCTCTGAAATGCACTTTCATAGTCCAAAATAACTGATTCTCAGGGCAGATATTCGCTCAACACAAAGTTTCCAGTAGAAGGCCAGAAACGCTCTCAAATGCACTTTGATAGTCCAAAAAAGTGATTCTTATTCAGATATTCACTCAACACAGAGTTTCCAGAAGAAGGCCAGAAACTCTCTAATAAGGACTTTCAGAGTCCAAAATAGTGATTCTCAAGGCAGATACTCGCTCAACACAAAGTTTCCACTGGAAGGCCAGAAACGCTTAAAATACACTTTCAGAGTCCAAAATAGTGCTTCTTTGTGCAGATATTCACTATACACAGAGTTTACACTAGAAGGCCAGAAACGCTCTCAAATGCACTTTCAGAGTCCAAAAACGTGATTCTTATTCAGATATTCACTCAGCACAGAGTTTCCACTAGAAGACCAGAAACGCTCCCAAATACATTTTCAGAGTAAAAAAAATTGATTTTTAGTGCAGATATTCACTCAACACAGAGTTTCCAGAAGAAGGCCAGAAACTCTCTAATAAGGACTTTCAGAGTCCAAAAAAGTGATTTTTAGTGCTGATATTCACTAAACACAGAGTTTCCACTAGATCCAAAAAAGTGATTCTTAGGCAGATATTCGTTCACACAAATTTTCCAGTAGAAGGCCAGAAACTCTCTGAGAAGCACTTTCAGAGTCCAAAAAAGTGATTCTCAGGGCAAATAATCACTCAACACAGAGTTTCCACTAGAAGGCCAGAAACACTCTCAAATGCACTTTCAGAGTCCAAAACAGTGATTCTCAGGGCAGATTTTCACTCAACACAAAGTTTCCAGTAGAAGGCCAGAAACGCTCTCAAATGAACTTTGATAGTCCAAAAAAGTGATTCTTATTCAGATATTCACTATACACAGAGTTTCCACTAGAAGGCCAGAAACGCTGTGAAATGCACTTTCAGAGTCCAAAATAGTGATTCTTCGTGCAGATATTCACTATACACAGAGTTTACACTAGAAGGCCAGAAACGCTCTCAAATGCACTTTCAGAGTCCAAAAAAGTGATTCTTATTTAGATATTCACTCAACACAGAGTTTCCACTAGAAGGCCAGAAACGCTCTGAAATGCACTTTCATAGTCCAAAATAAGTGATTCTCAGGGCAGATATTCAGTCAACACAGAGTTTCACAGATTTTCCACTAGAAGGCCAGAAACTCTCTCAAATTCACTTTCATAGTCAAAAAAAGTGATTCTTATTCAGATATTCACTCAACACAGAGTTTCCACTAGAAGGCCAGAAACGCTCTGAAATGCACTTTGATAGTCCAAAATAAGTGATTCTCAGGGCAGATATTCAGTCAACACACATTTTCCACTAGAAGGCCAGAAACGCTCTCAAATGCACTTTGATAGTCCAAAAAAGTGAGTCTTATTCAGATATTCACTCAACACAGAGTTTCCACTGGAAGGCCAGAAACACTGTCAAATGCACTTTCGGAGGACAAAATAAGGATTCTTCGTGCAGATATTCACTATACACAGAGTTTACACTAGAAGGCCAGAAACGCTCTCGAATGCACTTTCAGAGTCCAAAAAAGTGATTCTTATTCAGATATTCACTCAACACAAAGTTTCCACTGGAAGGCCAGAAACGCTTAAAATGCACTTTCAGAGTCCAAAATAGTGATTCTTTCTGCAGATATTCACTATACACAGAGTTTACACTAGAAGGACAGAAACGCTGTCAAATGCACTTTCAGAGTCCAAAAAAAAGATTCTCAGGGCAGATATCAGTCAACACAGAGTTTCCACTGGATGGCCAGAAACGTTCCCAAATACTCTTTCAGAGTCCAAAAAGTGATTTTTAGTGCTGATATTCACTAAACACAGAGTTTCCACTAGAGTCCAAAAAGTGATTCTTAGGCAGATATTCGTTCATACAAATTTTCCAGTAGAAGGCCAGAAACTCTCTGAGAAGCACTTTCAGAGTCCAAAAAAGTGATTCTCAGGGCAAATAATCACTCAACACAGAGTTTCCAGTAGAAGGCCAGAAACGCTCTCAAATGCACTTTGATAGTCCAAAAAAGTGATTCTTATTCAGAAATGCACTATACACAGAGTTTCCACTAGAAGGCCAGAAACGCTGTCAAATGCACTTTCAGAGTCCAAAATAGTGATTCTTCGTGCAGATATTCACTATACACAGAGTTTACACTAGAAGGCCAGAAACGCTCTCAAATGCACTTTCAGAGTCCAAAAAAGTGATTCTTATTCAGATATTCACTCAACACAGAGTTTCCACTAGAAGGCCAGAAACGCTCTGAAATGCACTTTCATAGTCCAAAATAACTGATTCTCAGGGCAGATATTCGCTCAACACAAAGTTTCCAGTAGAAGGCCAGAAACGCTCTCAAATGCACTTTCAGAGTCCAAAAAAGTGATTCTTATTCAGATATTCACTATACACAGAGTTTCCAGAAGAAGGCCAGAAACGCTGTCAAATGCACTTTCAGAGTCCAAAATAGTGATTCTTCGTGCAGATATTCACTATACACAAAGTTTACACTAGAAGGCCAGAAACGCTCTCAAATGCACTTTCAGAGTCCAATAAAGTGATTCTTATTTAGATATTCACTCAACACAGAGTTTCCACTAGAAGGCCAGAAACGCTCTGAAATGCTCTTTCATAGTCCAAAATAACTGA
>JAFDVH010000141.1:0-12000 GCA_019176425.1 Megalops atlanticus
GTATCACTCATTTGGACTCTGAAAGTGCATTTGAGAGCGTTTCTGGCCTTCCAGTGAAAACTCTGTGTTGAGTGAATATCTGCACGAAGAATCACTTTTTTGGATTCTGAAAGTGCATTTGAGAGCTTTTCTGGCCTTCCAGTGGAAAATCTGTGTTGAGTGAATATCTGCAGTGAAAATCAATTTTTGGACTCAGAAAGTGCTTCTGAGAGCGTTTCTGGCCTTCTTGTGGAACTCTGTGTTGAGTGAATATCTGCAGTAAGAATCACTTTTTTGGACTCAGAAAGTGCTTCTGAGAGCGTTTCTGGCCTTCCAGTGAAAACTGTGTGTTGAGTGAATATCTGCAGTGAGAATCAATTTTTGGACTCTGAAAGTGCATTTGAGAGCGTTTCTGGCCTTCCAGTGAAAACTCTGTGTTGAGTGAATATCTGCAGTGAGAATCACTCTTTTGGACTCTGAATGTGCATTTGAGAGCGTTTCTGGCCTTTCAGTGGAAACTCTGTGTTGAGTGAATATCTGCACTAAGAATCACTTTTTTGGACCACGAAAGTTCATTTGAGAGCGTTTCTGGCCTTCCAGTGAACACTCTGTGTTGAGTGAATATCTCCACGAAGAATCACTTTTTTGGATTCTGAAAGTGCATTTGAGAGCGTTTCTGGCCTTCCAGTGGAAACTCTGTGTTGAGTGAATATCTGCACTAAAAATCACTTTTTTGGACTCTGAAAGTGCATTTGAGAGCGTTTCTGGCCATCTACTGTAAACTCTGTGTTGAGTGAATATCTGCACTAAGAATCACTTTTTTGGACTCAGAAAGTGCTTCTGAGAGAGTTTCTGGCCTTCTTGTGGAAGCTCTGTGTTGACTGAATATCTGCATTAAGAATCACTTTTTGGCTCTGAAAGTGCATTAGAGAGCGTTCCTAGCCTTTCAGTGTAAACTCTGTGTTGAACGAATATCTCACTAAGAATCACTTTTTTGATCTCCGAATGTTCATTTGAGAGCGTTTCTGGCCTTCCAGTGGAAACTCTGTGTTGAGTGAATATCTGCACTAACATTCACTTTTTTGGACCCTGAAAATGCATTTGAGAGCGTTCCTAGCATTCTCCTGGAAACTCTGTTTTGAGTGAATATCTGCAGTAAGAATCCCTGTTTTGAACTCAGAAAGTGCTTCTGAGAGAGTTTCTGGCCTTCTCCTGGAAACTCTGTGTTGAGTGAATATCTGCACTAACAATCACTTTTTTGGACTCTGAAAGTGCATTCGAGAGCGTTTCTGGCCTTCCAGTGGAACCTCTGTGTTGAGTGAATATCTGCACTAAGAATCACTTTTTTGGACTCAGAAAGTGCTTCTGAGAGAGTTTCTGGCCTTCTTGTGGAAGCTCTGTGTTGACTGAATATCTGCATTAAGAATCACTTTTTTGGCTCTGAAAGTGCATTTGAGAGCGTTCCTAGCCTTTCAGTGGAAACTCTGTGCTGAACGAATATCTGCAGTGAGAATCACTTTTTTGGACTCTGAAAGTGCATTTGAGAGCGATTCTGGCCTTTCAGTGGAAAATCTGTGTTGAGTGAATATCTGCACTAAGAATCAATTTTTTGGACTCCGAAAGTTCATTTGAGAGCGTTTCTGGCCTTCCAGTGGAAACTCTGTGTTGAGTGAATATCTGCACTAAAAATCACTTTTTTGGACTCTGAAAGTGCATTTGAGAGCGTTTCTGGCCTTCCAGTGAAAACTGTGTGTTGAGTGAATATCTGCAGTGAGAATCAATTTTTGAACTCAGAAAGTGCATTTGAGAGCGTTTCTGGACTTCCAGTGTAAACTCTGTGTTGAGTGAATATCTGCACTTAGAATCATTTTTTTGGACTCTGAAAGTGCATTTGAGAGCGTTTCTGGCCATCTACTGTAAACTCTGTGTTGAGTGAATATCTGCACTAAGAATCACTTTTTTGGACTCAGAAAGTGCTTCTGAGAGAGTTTCTGGCCTTCTTGTGGAAGCTCTGTGTTGACTGAATATCTGCATTAAGAATCACTTTTTTGGCTCTGAAAGTGCATTTGAGAGCGTTCCTAGCCTTTCAGTGTAAACTCTGTGTTGAACGAATATCTCACTAAGAATCACTTTTTTGATCTCCGAATGTTCATTTGAGAGCGTTTCTGGCCTTCCAGTGGAAACTCTGTGTTGAGTGAATATCTGCACTAACATTCACTTTTTTGGACCCTGAAAATGCATTTGAGAGCGTTCTAGCATTCTCCTGGAAACTCTGTTTTGAGTGAATATCTGCAGTAAGAATCCCTGTTTTGAACTCAGAAAGTGCTTCTGAGAGAGTTTCTGGCCTTCTCCTGGAAACTCTGTGTTGAGTGAATATCTGCACTAACAATCACTTTTTTGGACTCTGAAAGTGCATTCGAGAGCGTTTCTGGCCTTCCAGTGGAACCTCTGTGTTGAGTGAATATCTGCAGTAAGAATCCTTGTTTTGAACTCAGAAAGTGCTTCTGAGAGCGTTTCTGGCCTTCCAGTGGAAACTCTGTGTTGAGTGAATATCTGCACTAAAAATCACTTTTTTGGACTCTGAAAGTGCATTTGAGAGCGTTTCTGGCCATCTACTGTAAACTCTCTGTTGAGTGAATATCTGCACTAAGAATCACTTTTTTGGACTCAGAAAGTGCTTCTGAGAGAGTTTCTGGCCTTCTTGTGGAAGCTCTGTGTTGACTGAATATCTGCATTAAGAATCACTTTTTTGGCTCTGAAAGTGCATTTGAGAGCGTTTCTAGCCTTTCAGTGGAAACTCTGTGCTGAACGAATATCTGCACTAAAAATCACTTTTTTGGACTCTGAAAGTGCATTTGAGAGCGTTTCTGGCCATCTACTGTAAACTATGTGTTGATTGAATATCTGCACTAAGTATCAATTTTTTGGACTCTGAAAGTGCATTTGAGAGCGTTTCTGGCCTTCCAGTGAAAACTCTTTGTTGACTGAATATCTGCAGTGAGAATCAATTTTTGGCCTCTGAAAGTGCATTTGAGAGAGTTTCTGGCCTTCCAGTGGAAACTCTGTGTTGAGTGAATATTTGCATTAAGAATCACTTTTTTGGACGCCAAAAGTTCATTTGAGAGCGTTTCTGGCCTTCTACTGGAAACTCTGTGTTGAGTGAATATCTGCACTAAGAATCAATTTTTTGGACTCTGAAAATGCATTTGAGAGCGTTTCTGGCCTTCCAGTGAAAACTCTATGTTGAGTGAATATCTGCAGTGAAAATGAATTGTTGGACTCTGAAAGTGCATTTGAGAGCGTTACTGGCCTTCCTGTGAAAACTCTGTGTTGAGTGAATATCTGCAGTGAGAATCACTTTTTTGGACTCTGAAAGTGCATTTGAGAGCGTTTCTGGCCTTTCAGTGGAAACTCTGTGTTGAGTGAATATCTGCATTAAGAATCACTTTTGGCTCTGAAAGTGCATTTGAGAGCGTTCTAGCATTCTCCTGGAAACTCTGTGTTGAGTGAATATCTGCAGTAAGAATCCCTGTTTTGAACTCAGAAAGTGCTTCTGAGAGAGTTTCTGGCCTTCTCCTGGAAACTCTGTGTTGAGTGAATATCTGCACTAAGTATCACTCATTTGGACTCTGAAAGTGCATTTGAGAGCGTTTCTGGCCTTCCAGTGAAAACTCTGTGTTGAGTGAATATCTGCACGAAGAATCACTTTTTTGGATTCTGAAAGTGCATTTGAGAGCTTTTCTGGCCTTCCAGTGGAAAATCTGTGTTGAGTGAATATCTGCAGTGAAAATCACTTTTTGGACTCAGAAAGTGCTTCTGAGAGCGTTTCTGGCCTTCTTGTGGAACTCTGTGTTGAGTGAATATCTGCAGTAAGAATCACTTTTTTGGACTCAGAAAGTGCTTCTGAGAGCGTTTCTGGCCTTCCAGTGAAAACTGTGTGTTGAGTGAATATCTGCAGTGAGAATCAATTTTGGACTCTGAAAGTGCATTTGAGAGCGTTTCTGGCCTTCCAGTGAAAACTCTGTGTTGAGTGAATATCTGCAGTGAGAATCACTCTTTTGGACTCTGAATGTGCATTTGAGAGCGTTTCTGGCCTTTCAGTGGAAACTCTGTGTTGAGTGAATATCTGCACTAAGAATCACTTTTTGGACCTCTGAAAGTTCATTTGAGAGCGTTTCTGGCCTTCCAGTGAACACTCTGTGTTGAGTGAATATCTGCACGAAGAATCACTTTTTTGGATTCTGAAAGTGCATTCGAGAGCGTTTCTGGCCTTCCAGTGGAAACTCTGTGTTGAGTGAATATCTGCACTAAAAATCACTTTTTTGGACTCTGAAAGTGCATTTGAGAGCGTTTCTGGCCATCTACTGTAAACTCTGTGTTGAGTGAATATCTGCACTAAGAATCACTTTTTTGGACTCAGAAAGTGCTTCTGAGAGAGTTTCTGGCCTTCTTGTGGAAGCTCTGTGTTGACTGAATATCTGCATTAAGAATCACTTTTTGGCTCTGAAAGTGCATTAGAGAGCGTTCCTAGCCTTTCAGTGTAAACTCTGTGTTGAACGAATATCTCACTAAGAATCACTTTTTGATCTCCGAATGTTCATTTGAGAGCGTTTCTGGCCTTCCAGTGGAAACTCTGTGTTGAGTGAATATCTGCACTAACATTCACTTTATTGGACCCTGAAAATGCATTTGAGAGCGTTCCTAGCATTCTCCTGGAAACTCTGTTTTGAGTGAATATCTGCAGTAAGAATCCTGTTTTGAACTCAGAAAGTGCTTCTGAGAGAGTTTCTGGCCTTCTCCTGGAAACTCTGTGTTGAGTGAATATCTGCACTAACAATCACTTTTTGGACTCTGAAAGTGCATTCGAGAGCGTTTCTGGCCTTCCAGTGGAACCTCTGTGTTGAGTGAATATCTGCACTAAGAATCACTTTTTTGGACTCAGAAAGTGCTTCTGAGAGAGTTTCTGGCCTTCTTGTGGAAGCTCTGTGTTGACTGAATATCTGCATTAAGAATCACTTTTTGGCTCTGAAAGTGCATTTGAGAGCGTTCCTAGCCTTTCAGTGGAAACTCTGTGCTGAACGAATATCTGCAGTGAGAATCACTTTTTTGGACTCTGAAAGTGCATTTGAGAGCGATTCTGGCCTTTCAGTGGAAAATCTGTGTTGAGTGAATATCTGCACTAAGAATCAATTTTTTGGACTCCGAAAGTTCATTTGAGAGCGTTTCTGGCCTTCCAGTGGAAACTCTGTGTTGAGTGAATATCTGCACTAAAAATCACTTTTTTGGACTCTGAAAGTGCATTTGAGAGCGTTTCTGGCCTTCCAGTGAAAACTGTGTGTTGAGTGAATATCTGCAGTGAGAATCAATTTTTGAACTCAGAAAGTGCATTTGAGAGCGTTTCTGGACTTCCAGTGTAAACTCTGTGTTGAGTGAATATCTGCACTTAGAATCATTTTTGGACTCTGAAAGTGCATTTGAGAGCGTTTCTGGCCATCTACTGTAAACTCTGTGTTGAGTGAATATCTGCACTAAGAATCACTTTTTTGGACTCAGAAAGTGCTTCTGAGAGTTTCTGGCCTTCTTGTGGAAGCTCTGTGTTGACTGAATATCTGCATTAAGAATCACTTTTTGGCTCTGAAAGTGCATTTGAGAGCGTTCCTAGCCTTTCAGTGTAAACTCTGTGTTGAACGAATATCTCACTAAGAATCACTTTTTGATCTCCGAATGTTCATTTGAGAGCGTTTCTGGCCTTCCAGTGGAAACTCTGTGTTGAGTGAATATCTGCACTAACATTCACTTTTTGGACCCTGAAAATGTATTTGAGAGCGCTTTCTAGCATTCTCCTGGAAACTCTGTTTTGAGTGAATATCTGCAGTAAGAATCCCTGTTTTGAACTCAGAAAGTGCTTCTGAGAGAGTTTCTGGCCTTCTCCTGGAAACTCTGTGTTGAGTGAATATCTGCACTAACAATCACTTTTTTGGACTCTGAAAGTGCATTCGAGAGCGTTTCTGGCCTTCCAGTGGAACCTCTGTGTTGAGTGAATATCTGCACTAAGAATCACTTTTTTGGACTCAGAAAGTGCTTCTGAGAGAGTTTCTGGCCTTCTTGTGGAAGCTCTGTGTTGACTGAATATCTGCATTAAGAATCACTTTTTTGGCTCTGAAAGTGCATTCGAGAGCGTTCCTAGCCTTTCAGTGGAAACTCTGTGTTGAGTGAATATCTGCACTTAGAATCATTTTTTTGGACTCTGAAAGTGCTTTTGAGATTGTTTCTGGCCTTCCAGTGAAAACTCTGTGTTGAGTGAATATCTGCAGTAAGAATCACTTTTTGGACGCCAAAAGTTCATTTGAGAGCGTTTCTGGCCTTCTACTGGAAACTCTGTGTTGAGTGAATATCTGCACTAAGAATCAATTTTTTGGACTCTGAAAATGCATTTGAGAGCGTTTCTGGCCTTCCAGTGAAAACTCTGTGTTGAGTGAATATCTGCAGTGAAAATGAATTGTTGGACTCTGAAAGTGCATTTGAGAGCGTTACTGGCCTTCCTGTGAAAACTCTGTGTTGAGTGAATATCTGCATTAAGAATCACTTTTTTGGCTCTGAAAGTGCATTTGAGAGCGTTCCTAGCCTTTCAGGGGAAACTCTGTGTTGAACGAATATCTCACTAAGAATCACTTTTTTGATCTCCGAATGTTCATTTGAGAGCGTTTCTGGCCTTCCAGTGGAAACTCTGTGTTGAGTGAATATCTGCACTAACATTCACTTTTTTGGACCCTGAAAATGCATTCGAGAGCGTTCCTAGCATTCTCCTGGAAACTCTGTGTTGAGTGAATATCTGCAGTAAGAATCCCTGTTTTGAACTCAGAAAGTGCTTCTGAGAGAGTTTCTGGCCTTCTCCTGGAAACTCTGTGTTGAGTGAATATCTGCACTAAGTATCACTCATTTGGACTCTGAAAGTGCATTTGAGAGCGTTTCTGGCCTTCCAGTGAACACTCTGTGTTGAGTGAATATCTGCACGAAGAATCACTTTTTTGGATTCTGAAAGTGCATTTGAGAGCTTTTCTGGCCTTCCAGTGGAAAATCTGTGTTGAGTGAATATCTGCGGTAAGAATCACTTTTTTGGACTCCAAAAGTTCATTCGAGAGCATTACTGGCCTTCTACTGGAAATTCTGTGTGGAGTGAATATCTGCACTAACAATCACTTTTTTGGACTCTGAAAATGCATTTGAGAGCGTTTCTGGCCTTCCAGTGGAAACTCTGTGTTGAGTGAATATCTGCACTAAAAATCACTTTTTTGGACTCTGAAAGTGCATTTGAGAGCGTTTCTGGCCATCTACTTTAAACTCTGTGTTGAGTGAATATCTGCACTAAGAATCACTTTTTTGGACTCAGAAAGTGCTTCTGAGAGAGTTTCTGGCCTTCTTGTGGAAGCTCTGTGTTGACTGAATATCTGCATTAAGAATCACTTTTTGGCTCTGAAAGTGCATTTGAGAGCGTTTCTAGCCTTTCAGTGTAAACTCTGTGTTGAGTGAATATCTCACTAAGAATCACTTTTTGATCTCGAATGTTCATTTGAGAGCGTTTCTGGCCTTCCAGTGGAAACTCTGTGTTGAGTGAATATCTGCACTAACATTCACTTTTTTGGACCCTGAAAATGCATTGGAGAGCGTTCCTAGCATTCTCCTGGAAAATCTGTTTTGAGTGAATATCTGCAGTAAGAATCCCTGTTTTGAACTCAGAAAGTGCTTCTGAGAGAGTTTCTGGCCTTCTCCTGGAAACTCTGTGTTGAGTGAATATCTGCACTAACAATCACTTTTTTGGACTCTGAAAGTGCATTCGAGAGCGTTTCTGGCCTTCCAGTGGAACCTCTGTGTTGAGTGAATATCTGCAGTAAGAATCCTTGATTTGAACTCAGAAAGTGCTTCTGAGAGCGTTTCTGGCCTTCCAGTGGAAACTCTGTGTGGAGTGAATATCTGCACTAACAATCACTTTTTTGGACTCTGAAAATGCATTTGAGAGCGTTTCTGGCCTTCCAGTGAAAACTGTGTGTTGAGTGAATATCTGCAGTGAGAATCAATTTTAGGACTCTGAAAGTGCATTTGAGAGCGTTTCTGGCCTTCCACTGAAAACTCTGTGTTGAACGAATATCTCACTAAGAATCACTTTTTTGATCTCCGAATGTTCATTTGAGAGCGTTTCTGGCCTTCCAGTGGAAACTCTGTGTTGAGTGAATATCTGCACTAACATTCACTTTTTGGACCTGAAAATGCATTTGAGAGCGTTCTAGCATTCTCCTGGAAACTCTGTTTTGAGTGAATATCTGCAGTAAGAATCCCTGTTTTGAACTCAGAAAGTGCTTCTGAGAGAGTTTCTGGCCTTCTCCTGGAAACTCTGTGTTGAGTGAATATCTGCACTAACAATCACTTTTTTGGACTCTGAAAGTGCATTCGAGAGCGTTTCTGGCCTTCCAGTGGAACCTCTGTGTTGAGTGAATATCTGCACTAAGAATCACTTTTTGGACTCAGAAAGTGCTTCTGAGAGAGTTTCTGGCCTTCTTGTGGAAGCTCTGTGTTGACTGAATATCTGCATTAAGAATCACTTTTTTGGCTCTGAAAGTGCATTCGAGAGCGTTCCTAGCCTTTCAGTGGAAACTCTGTGTTGAGTGAATATCTGCACTTAGAATCATTTTTGGACTCTGAAAGTGCTTTTGAGATTGTTTCTGGCCTTCCAGTGAAAACTCTGTGTTGAGTGAATATCTGCAGTAAGAATCACTTCTTTGGACGCCAAAAGTTCATTTGAGAGCGTTTCTGGCCTTCTTGTGGAAGCTCTGTGTTGACTGAATATCTGCATTAAGAATCACTTTTTTGGACTCTGAAAATGCATTTGAGAGCGTTTCTGGCCTTCCAGTGAAAACTCTGTGTTGAGTGAATATCTGCAGTGAAAATGAATTGTTGGACTCTGAAAGTGCATTTGAGAGCGTTACTGGCCTTCCTGTGAAAACTCTGTGTTGAGTGAATATCTGCATTAAGAATCACTTTTTTGGCTCTGAAAGTGCATTTGAGAGCGTTCCTAGCCTTTCAGGGGAAACTCTGTGTTGAGTGAATATCTCACTAAGAATCACTTTTTGATCTCCGAATGTTCATTTGAGAGCGTTTCTGGCCTTCCAGTGGAAACTCTGTGTTGAGTGAATATCTGCACTAACATTCACTTTTTGGACCCTGAAAATGCATTCGAGAGCGTTTTCTAGCATTCTCCTGGAAACTCTGTTTTGAGTGAATATCTGCAGTAAGAATCCCTGTTTTGAACTCAGAAAGTGCTTCTGAGAGAGTTTCTGGCCTTCTCCTGGAAACTCTGTGTTGAGTGAATATCTGCACTAACAATCACTTTTTGGACTCTGAAAGTGCATTTGAGAGCGTTTCTGGCCTTCCAGTGGAAACTCTGTGTTGAGTGAATATCTGCACTAAGAATCACTTTTTGGACTCAGAAAGTGCTTCTGAGAGAGTTTCTGGCCTTCTTGTGGAAGCTCTGTGTTGACTGAATATCTGCATTAAGAATCACTTTTTGGCTCTGAAAGTGCATTCGAGAGCGTTTCTAGCCTTTCAGTGGAAACTCTGTGTTGAGTGAATATCTGCACTTAGAATCATTTTTGGACTCTGAAAGTGCTTTTGAGATTGTTTCTGGCCTTCCAGTGAAAACTCTGTGTTGAGTGAATATCTGCAGTAAGAATCACTTTTTGGACGCCAAAAGTTCATTTGAGAGCGTTTCTGGCCTTCTACTGGAAACTCTGTGTTGAGTGAATATCTGCACTAAGAATCAATTTTTTGGACTCTGAAAATGCATTTGAGAGCGTTTCTGGCCTTCCAGTGAAAACTCTGTGTTGAGTGAATATCTGCAGTGAAAATGAATTGTTGGACTCTGAAAGTGCATTTGAGAGCGTTACTGGCCTTCCTGTGAAAACTCTGTGTTGAGTGAATATCTGCATTAAGAATCACTTTTTTGGCTCTGAAAGTGCATTTGAGAGCGTTCCTAGCCTTTCAGGGGAAACTCTGTGTTGAACGAATATCTCACTAAGAATCACTTTTTTGATCTCCGAATGTTCATTTGAGAGCGTTTCTGGCCTTCCAGTGGAAACTCTGTGTTGAGTGAATATCTGCACTAACATTCACTTTTTTGGACCCTGAAAATGCATTCGAGAGCGTTCCTAGCATTCTCCTGGAAACTCTGTGTTGAGTGAATATCTGCAGTAAGAATCCCTGTTTTGAACTCAGAAAGTGCTTCTGAGAGAGTTTCTGGCCTTCTCCTGGAAACTCTGTGTTGAGTGAATATCTGCACTAAGTATCACTCATTTGGACTCTGAAAGTGCATTTGAGAGCGTTTCTGGCCTTCCAGTGAACACTCTGTGTTGAGTGAATATCTGCACGAAGAATCACTTTTTTGGATTCTGAAAGTGCATTTGAGAGCTTTCTGGCCTTCCAGTGGAAAATCTGTGTTGAGTGAATATCTGCGTGTAAGAATCACTTTTTGGACTCCAAAAGTTCATTCGAGAGCATTACTGGCCTTCTACTGGAAATTCTGTGTGGAGTGAATATCTGCACTAACAATCACTTTTTTGGACTCTGAAAATGCATTTGAGAGCGTTTCTGGCCTTCCAGTGGAAACTCTGTGTTGAGTGAATATCTGCACTAAAAATCACTTTTTGGACTCTGAAAGTGCATTTGAGAGCGTTTTCTGGCCATCTACTTTAAACTCTGTGTTGAGTGAATATCTGCACTAAGAATCACTTTTTGGACTCAGAAAGTGCTTCTGAGAGAGTTTCTGGCCTTCTTGTGGAAGCTCTGTGTTGACTGAATATCTGCATTAAGAATCACTTTTTGGCTCTGAAAGTGCATTTGAGAGCGTTCCTAGCCTTTCAGTGTAAACTCTGTGTTGAAACGAATATCTCACTAAGAATCACTTTTTGATCTCCG
The DNA here is from genome assembly GCA_019176425.1 of Megalops atlanticus. NCBI lineage: Eukaryota > Metazoa > Chordata > Actinopteri > Elopiformes > Megalopidae > Megalops > Megalops atlanticus. The sequence continues at coordinate 10,945 of JAFDVH010000141.1, forward strand.
AATGTTCATTTGAGAGCGTTTCTGGCCTTCCAGTGGAAACTCTGTGTTGAGTGAATATCTGCACTAACATTCACTTTTTGGACCCTGAAAATGCATTTGAGAGCGTTCCTAGCATTCTCCTGGAAAATCTGTTTTGAGTGAATATCTGCAGTAAGAATCCCTGTTTTGAACTCAGAAAGTGCTTCTGAGAGAGTTTCTGGCCTTCTCCTGGAAACTCTGTGTTGAGTGAATATCTGCACTAACAATCACTTTTTGGACTCTGAAAGTGCATTCGAGAGCGTTTCTGGCCTTCCAGTGGAACCTCTGTGTTGAGTGAATATCTGCAGTAAGAATCCTTGATTTGAACTCAGAAAGTGCTTTTGAGAGCGTTTCTGGCCTTCCAGTGGAAACTCTGTGTGGAGTGAATATCTGCACTAACAATCACTTTTTGGACTCTGAAAATGCATTTGAGAGCGTTTCTGGCCTTCCAGTGAAAACTCTGTGTTGAGTGAATATCTGCAGTGAGAATCAATTTTAGGACTCTGAAAGTGCATTTGAGAGCGTTTCTGGCCTTCCAGTGAAAACTCTGTGTTGAACGAATATCTCACTAAGAATCACTTTTTGATCTCTGAATGTTCATTTGAGAGCGTTTCTGGCCTTCCAGTGGAAACTCTGTGTTGAGTGAATATCTGCACTAACATTCACTTTTTTGGACCCTGAAATGCATTGGAGAGCGCTTTCTAGCATTCTCCTGGAAACTCTGTTTTGAGTGAATATCTGCAGTAAGAATCACTGTTTTGAACTCAGAAAGTGCTTCTGAGAGAGTTTCTGGCCTTCTCCTGGAAACTCTGTGTTGAGTGAATATCTGCACTAACAATCACTTTTTGGACTCTGAAAGTGCATTCGAGAGCGTTTCTGGCCTTCCAGTGGAACCTCTGTGTTGAGTGAATATCTGCACTAAGAATCACTTTTTTGGACTCAGAAAGTGCTTCTGAGAGAGTTTCTGGCCTTCTTGTGGAAGCTCTGTGTTGACTGAATATCTGCATTAAGAATCACTTTTTGGCTCTGAAAGTGCAT
>JAFDVH010000142.1:0-12000 GCA_019176425.1 Megalops atlanticus
CATTTTTAGTGCAGATAATCACTCCACACATAGTTTCCAGTACAAGGCCAGTAATGCTCTCAAATGAACTTTTGGAGTCCAAAAAAGTGATTCTTAGTGCAGATATTCACTCAACACAGAGTTTCCACTGAAAGACTAGGAACCTTCTCAAACACACTTTCAGAGTCCAAAAAAGTGATTCTCACTGCAGATATTCACTGAACACAGAGTTTCCAGTAGAAGGCCAGTAACGCTCTCAAATGAACTTTTGGAGTCCAAAAAAGTGATTGTTAGTGCAGATATTCACTCAACACAGATTTTCCACTGGAAGGCCAGAAACGCTCTCAAATGCACTTTCAGAGTCCAAAAAATTGATTCTTACTACAGATATTCACTCAACTCAGAGTTTCCACTGGAAGGCCAGAAACGCTCTCAAATGAACTTTCGGAGTCCAAAAAAGTGATTTTTAGTGCAGATATTCACTAAACACAGAGTTTCCACTGGAAGGGCAGAAAAGCTCTCAAATGAACTTTCGGAGTCCAAAAAAGTGATTCTTAGTGCAGATATTCGTTCAACACAGAGTTTCCACTGAACGGCTAGGAACGCTCTCAAATGCACTTTCAGAGCCAAAAAATTGATTCTTAATGCAGATATTCACTCAACACAGAGTTTCCACTGGAAGGCCAGAAACGCTCTCATATGCACTTTCAGAGTCCAATAATTGATTCTCACTGCAGATATTCACTCAACACAGAGTTTTCACTGGAAGGCAAAAAACGCTCTCAAATGCATTTTCAGAGTCCAAAAAAGTGATTGTTAGTGCAGATATTCACTCCACACAGAGTTTCCAGTAGAAGGAGAGTAACGCTCTCAAATGCACTTTCAGAGTCCAAAAATTGATTTTCACTGCAGATATTCACTCAACACAGAGTTTTCACTGGAAGGCCAGAAACGCTCTCAAATGCATTTTCAGAGTCCAAAAAGTGATTGTTATTCGAGATATTCACTCCACACAGAGTTTCCCGTAGAAGGAGAGTAACGCTCTCAAATGCACTTTCAGAGCCAAAAAAGTGATTCTTAATGCAGATATTCACTCAACACAGAGTTTCCACTGGAAGGCCAGAAACGCTCTCAAATGCATTTTCAGAGTGCAAAAAAGAGATTGTTAGTGCAGATATTCATTCCACACAGAGTTTCCAGTAGGAGGCCAGTAACGCTCTCAAATGAACTTTTGGAGTCCAAAAGTGTGATTCTTAGTGCAGATATTCACTCAACACAGATTTTCCACTGGAAGGCCAGAAACGCTCTCAAATGCATTTTCAGAGTGCAAAAAAGAGATTGTTAGTGCAGATATTCATTCCACACAGAGTTTCCAGTAGGAGGCCAGTAACGCTCTCAAATGAACTTTTGGAGTCCAAAAGTGTGATTCTTAGTGCAGATATTCACTCAAAACAGATTTTCCACTGGAAGGCCAGAAACGCTCTCAAATGAACTTTCGGAGTCCAAAAAAGTGATTCTTAATGCATATATTCACTCCACACAGAGTTTCCAGTAGAAGGAGAGTAACGCTCTCAAATGAACTTTTGGAGTCCAAAAAAGTGATTCTTAACGCAGATATTTACTCAACACAGAGTTTCCACTGGAAGGCCAAAAAACGCTCTCAAATGCATTTTCAGAGTCCAAAAAAGTGATTGTTAGTGCAGATATTCACTCAATACAGAGTTTCCAGTAGAAGGAGAGTAACGCTCTCAAATGAACTTTTGAGTCCAAAAAAGTGATTCTTAGTGCAGATATTCACTCAACACAGATTTTCCACTGGACGGCCAGAAACGCTCTCAAATGCACTTTCAGAGTCCAAAAAATTGATTCTTAGTGCAGATATTCACTCAACACAGAGTTTCCATAAGAAGGCAAAAAACGCTCTCAAATGCACTTTCAGAGTCCCAAAACGTGATTCTCAGCGCATTTATTCAGTCAACACAGAGTTTACAGTAGATGGCCAGAAACTCTCTCAAATGCACTTTTGGAGTCGAAAATAGTGATTTTTAGTGCAGATATTCACTAAACACAGAGTTTTCACTGGAAGGCCAGAAACGCTCTCAGATGCACTTTCTGAGTCCAAAAAAGTGATTGGTATTCGAGATATTCACTCCACACAGAGTTTCCAGTAGAAGGCCAGTAACGCTCTCAAATGTACTTTAGTAGTCCAAAAAGTGATTCTTAGTGCAGATATTCACTCAACACAGATTTTCCACTGGAAGGCCAGAAATGCTCTCAAATGCATTTTCAGAGTCCAAAAAAGTGATTGGTATTCGAGATATTCACTCCACACAGAGTTTCCAGTAGAAGGCCAGTAACGCTCTCAAATGTACTTTAGTAGTCCAAAAAGTGATTCTTAGTGCAGATATTCACTCAACACAGATTTTCCACTGGAAGGGCAGAAACGCTCTCAAATGCACTTTCAGAGTCCAAAAAATTGATTCTTACTACAGATATTCACTCAACTCAGAGTTTCCACTGGAAGGCCAGAAACGCTCTCAAATGAACTTTCGGAGTCCAAAAAAGTGATTTTTAGTGCAGACATTCACTAAACACAGAGTTTCCACTGGAAGGCCAGAAAAGCTCTCAAATGAACTTTCGGAGTCCAAAAATGTGATTCTTAGTGCAGATATTCGTTCAACACAGAGTTTCCACTGAAAGGCTAGGAACGCTCTCAAATGCACTTTCAGAGTCCAAAAAAGTGATTCTTAATGCAGATATTCACTCAACACAGAGTTTTGACTGGAAGGCCAGAAACGCTCTCAAATGCATTTTCAGGGTCCAAAAAAGTGATTCTCAGTGCAGATATTCACTCAACACAGAGTTTCCACTGGAAGGCCTGAAACGCTCTCAAATGCACTTTCGGAGTCCAAAAAAGTGATTGTTAGTGCAGATATTCACTCCGCACAGAGTTTCCAGTAGAAGGAGAGTAACGCTCTCAAATGCACTTTCAGAGCCAAAAAAGTGATACTTAATGCAGATATTCACTCAACACAGAGTTTCCACTGGAAGGCCAGAAACGCTCTCAAATGCATTTTCAGAGTGCGAAAAAGTGATTGTTAGTGCAGATATTCATTCCACACAGAGTTTCCAGTAGGAGGCCAGTAACGCTCTCAAATGAACTTTTGGAGTCCAAAGTGTGATTCTTAGTGCAGATATTCACTCAACACAGATTTTCCACTGGAAGGCCAGAAACGCTCTCAAATGAACTTTCGGAGTCCACAAAAGTGATTCTTAATGCAGATATTCACTCAACACAGAGTTTTCACTGGAAGGCCAGAAACGCTCTCAAATGCACTTTCAGATTCCAAAAATTGATTTTCACTGCAGATATTCACTCAACACAGAGTTTCCGCTGGAAGGCCAGAAACGCTCTCAAATGCACTTTCAGAGTCCAAAAATTGATTCTCACTGCAGATATTCACTCAACACAGATTTACACTATATGGCCAAAAACGCTCTGAAATGCACTTTCAGAGTCCAAAAATTGATTTTCACTGCAGATATTCACTCAACACAGAGTTTTCACTGGAAGGCCAGAAACGCTCTCAAATGCATTTTCAGAGTCCAAAAAAGTGATTGTTATTCGAGATATTCACTCCACACAGAGTTTCCAGTAGAAGGCCAGTAACGCTCTCAAATGTACTTGAGTAGTCCAAAAAAGTGATTCTTAGTGCAGATATTCGTTCAACACAGAGTTTCCACTGAAAGGCTAGGAACGCTCTCAAATGCACTTTCAGAGTCCAAAAAAGTGATTCTTAATGCAGATATTCACTCAACACAGAGTTTTGACTGGAAGGCCAGAAACGCTCTCAAATGCATTTTCAGGGTCCAAAAAAGTGATTCTTAGTGCAGATATTCACTCAACACAGAGTTTCCACTGGAAGGCCTGAAACGCTCTCAAATGCACTTTCGGAGTCCAAAAAAGTGTTTCTCACTGCACATATTCACTCAACACAGAGTTTTCACTGGAAGGTCAGAAACGCTCTCAAATGCACTTTCGGAGTCCAAAAAAGTGATTTTTAGTGCAGATATTCTCTCAACACAGTGTTTCCACTGAAAGGCCAGAAACGCTCTCAAACGCACTTTCAGAGTCCAAAAAAGTGATTCTCACTGCAGATATTCACTCAACACAGAGTTTTCACTGGAAGGCCAGAAACGCTCTCAAATGCACTTTCAGAGTCCAAAAATTGATTTTCACTGCAGATATTCACTCAACACAGAGTTTCCACTGGAAGGCCAGAAAAGCTCTCAAATGAACTTTCGGAGTCCAAAAAAGTGATTCTTAGTGCAGATATTCGTTCAACACAGAGGTTCCACTGAAAGGCTAGGAACGCTCTCAAATGCACTTTCAGAGTCCAAAAAAGTGATTCTTAATGCAGATATTCACTCCACACAGAGTTTCCAGTAGAAGGAGAGTAACGCTCTCAAATGCACTTTCAGAGCCAAAAAAGTGATTCTTAAAGCAGATATTCACTCAACACAGAGTTTCCACTGGAAGGCCAGAAACGCTCTCAAATGCATTTTCAGAGTGCAAAAAAGTGATTGTTAGTGCAGATATTCATTCCACACAGAGTTTCCAGTAGGAGGCCAGTAACGCTCTCAAATGAACTTTTGGAGTCCAAAAGTGTGATTCTTAGTGCAGATATTCACTCAACACAAATTTTCCACTGGAAGGCCAGAAACGCTCTCAAATGAACTTTCGGAGTCCACAAAAGTGATTCTCACTGCAGATATTCACTCAACACAGATTTACACTATATGGCCAAAAACGCTCTGAAATGCACTTTCAGAGTCCAAAAATTGATTTTCACTGCAGATATTCACTCAACACAGAGTTTTCACTGGAAGGCCAGAAACGCTCTCAAATGCATTTTCAGAGTCCAAAAAAGTGATTGTTATTCGAGATATTCACTCCACACAGAGTTTCCAGTAGAAGGCCAGTAACGCTCTCAAATGTACTTTAGTAGTCCAAAAAAGTGATTCTTAGTGCAGATATTCGTTCAACACAGAGTTTCCACTGAAAGGCTAGGAACGCTCTCAAATGCACTTTCAGAGTCCAAAAAAGTGATTCTTAATGCAGATATTCACTCAACACAGAGTTTTGACTGGAAGGCCAGAAACGCTCTCAAATGCATTTTCAGGGTCCAAAAAAGTGATTCTTAGTGCAGATATTCACTCAACACAGAGTTTCCAGTAGAAGGCCTGAAACGCTCTCAAACGCACTTTCGGAGTCCAAAAAAGTGTTTCTCACTGCAGATATTCACTCAACACAGAGTTTTCACTGGAAGGTCAGAAACGCTCTCAAATGCACTTTCGGAGTCCAAAAAAGTGATTTTTAGTGCAGATATTCTCTCAACACAGTGTTTCCACTGAAAGGCCAGAAACGCTCTCAAACGCACTTTCAGAGTCCAAAAAAGTGATTCTCACTGCAGATATTCACTCAACACAGATTTTCGCTGGAAGGCCAGAAACGCTCTCAAATGCACTTTCAGAGTCCAAAAATTGATTTTCACTGCAGATATTCACTCAACACAGAGTTTCCACTGGAAGGCCAGAAAAGCTCTCAAATGAACTTTCGGAGTCCAAAAAAGTGATTCTTAGTGCAGATATTCGTTCAACACAGAGTTTCCACTGAAAGGCTAGGAACGCTCTCAAATGCACTTTCAGAGCCAAAAAAGTGATTCTTAATGCAGATATTCACTCAACACAGATTTTCCACTGGAAGGCCAGAAACGCTCTCAAATGAACTTTCGGAGTCCACAAAAGTGATTCTTAATGCAGATATTCACTCAACACAGAGTTTTCACTGGAAGGCCAGAAACGCTCTCAAATGCACTTTCAGATTCCAAAAATTGATTTTCACTGCAGATATTCACTCAACACAGAGTTTCCGCTGGAAGGCCAGAAACGCTCTCAAATGCACTTTCAGAGTCCAAAAATTGATTCTCACTGCAGATATTCACTCAACACAGATTTACACTATATGGCCAAAAACGCTCTGAAATGCACTTTCAGAGTCCAAAAATTGATTTTCACTGCAGATATTCACTCAACACAGAGTTTTCACTGGAAGGCCAGAAACGCTCTCAAATGCATTTTCAGAGTCCAAAAAAGTGATTGTTATTCGAGATATTCACTCCACACAGAGTTTCCAGTAGAAGGCCAGTAACGCTCTCAAATGTACTTTAGTAGTCCAAAAAGTGATTCTTAGTGCAGATATTCACTCAACACAGATTTTCCACTGGAAGGCCAGAAACGCTCTCAAATGCATTTTCAGAGTCCAAAAAAGTGATTGTTATTCGAGATATTCACTCCACACAGAGTTTCCAGTAGAAGGCCAGTAACGCTCTCAAATGTACTTTAGTAGTCCAAAAAAGTGATTCTTAGTGCAGATATTCACTCAACACAGATTTTCCACTGGAAGGCCAGAAACGCTCTCAAATGCACTTTCAGAGTCCAAAAAATTGATTCTTACTACAGATATTCACTCAACTCAGAGTTTCCACTGGAAGGCCAGAAACGCTCTCAAATGAACTTTCGGAGTCCAAAAAAGTGATTTTTAGTGCAGATATTCACTAAACACAGAGTTTCCACTGGAAGGCCAGAAAAGCTCTCAAATGAACTTTCGGAGTCCAAAAAAGTGATTCTTAGTGCAGATATTCGTTCAACACAGAGTTTCCACTGAAAGGCTAGGAACGCTCTCAAATGTACTTTCAGAGCCAAAAAAGTGATTCTTAATGCAGATATTCACTGAACACAGAGTTTCCACTGAAAGGCCAGAAACGCTCTCAAATGCACTTTCAGAGTTCAAAAAATTGATTCTTGGAGCAGATATTCACTCAACACAGAGTTTCCACAAGAAGGCAAAAAACGCTCTCAAATGCACTTTCAGAGTCCCAAAACGTGATTCTCAGCGCATTTATTCAGTCAACACAGAGTTTACAGTAGATGGCCAGAAACTCTCTCAAATGCACTTTCGGAGTCGAAAATAGTGATTTTTAGTGCAGATATTCACTGAACACAGAGTTTCCGCTGGAAGGCCAGTAACGCTCTCAAATGCACTTTCGGAGTCCAAAAAAGTGATTCTTAGTGCAGATATTCACTCAACACAGAGTTCCACAAGATGGCCAGAAACGCTCTCAGAAGCACTTTCTGAGTCCAAAAAAGTGTTTCTCACTGCAGATATTCACTCAACACAGAGTTTTCACTGGAAGGTCAGAAACGCTCTCAAATGCACTTTCAGAGTCCAAAAAAGTGATTTTTAGTGCAGATATTCTCTCAACACAGTGTTTCCACTGAAAGGCCAGAAACGCTCTCAAACGCACTTTCAGAGTCCAAAAAAGTGATTCTCACTGCAGATATTCACTCAACACAGAGTTTTCACAGGAAGGCCACAAACGCTCTCAAATGCACTTTCAGAGTCCAAAAAAGTGATTGTTAGTGCAGATATTCACTCAACACAGAGTTCCACAAGATTGCCAGAAACGCTCTCAGAAGCACTTTCTCAGTCCAAAAAACTGTTTCTCACTGCAGATATTCACTCAACACAGAGTTTCCACTGGAAGGCCCGAAACGCTCTCAAATGCACTTTCGGAGTCCAAAAAAGTGATTGTTAGTGCAGATATTCACTCAACACAGAGTTCCAAAAGATGGCCAGAAACGCTCTCAGAAGCACTTTCTGAGTCCAAAAAAGTGTTTCTCACTGCAGATATTCACTCAACACAGAGTTTTCACAGGAAGGCCGCAAACGCTCTCAAATGCACTTTCAGAGTCCCAAAAATTGATTCTTACTACAGATATTCACTCAACTCAGAATTTCCACTGTAAGGCCAGAAACGCTCTCGAATGAACTTTCGGAGTCCAAAAAAGTGATTTTTAATGCAGATATTCACTCAACACAGAGTTCCACAAGAAGGCCAGAAACGCTCTCAGAAGCACTTTCAGAGTCCAAAAATTGATTTTCACTGCAGATATTCACTCAACACAGAGTTTTCAATGGAAGGCCAGAAACGCTCTCAAATGCATTTTCAGAGTGCAAAAAAGTGATTGTTAGTGCAGATATTCACTCCACACAGAGTTTCCAGTAGGAGGCCAGTAACGCTCTGAAATGAACTTTTGGAGTCCAAAAGTGTGATTCTTAGTGCAGATATTCACTCAACACAGAGTTTCCACTGGAAGGCCACAAACACTCTCAAATGCACTCTCAGAGTCCAAAAAATTGATTCTTGCTGCAGATATTCACTCAACACAGAGTTTCCACTGAAAGACTAGGAACCTTCACAAATGCATTTTCAGAGTCCAGAAAAGTGATTGTTAGTGCAGATATTCACTCCACACACAGTTTCCAGTAAAAGGCCAGTAACACTGTCAAATGCACTTTCAGAGTCCAAAAAAGTGATTCTTAGTGCAGATATTCACTCAACACAGAGTTCCACAAGAAGGCAAGAAACGCTCTCAGAAGCACTTTCAGAGTCCAGAAATTGATTTTCACTGCAGATATTCGCTCAACACAGAGTTTCCACTGGAAGGCCAGAAACGCTCTCAAATGCATTTTCAGAGTGCAAAAAAGTGATTCTTAGTGCAGATATTCACTCAACACAGAGTTTCCACTGAAAGCCTAGGAACCTTCTCAAATGCATTTTCAGAGTCCAAAAAATTGATTCTTGCTGCAGATATTCACTCAACACAGAGTTTTCACTGGAAGGCCAGAAACGCTCTCAAAAGCACTTTCAGAGTCCAAAAAAGTGATTCTTAGTGCAGATATTCACTCAACACAGAGTTTCCAGTAGAAGGCCAGTAACGCAATCATATGAACTTTTGGAGTCCAAAAAAGTGATTCTTACTGCAGATATTCACTCAACACAGAGTTTTCACTGGAAGGCCAGAAACGCTCTCAAAAGCACTTTCAGTGTCCAAAAAAGTGATTCTTAGTGCAGATATTCACTCAACACAGAGTTCCACAAGAAGGCCAGAAACGCTCTCAGAAACACTTTCAGAGTCCAAAAAAGTCATTTTTAGTGCAGATATTCACTCCACACAGAGTTTCCAGTAGAAGGCCAGTAATGCTCTCAAATGAGCTTTTGGAGTCCAAAAAAGTGATTCTTAGTGCAGATATTCACTCAACACAAAGTTTCCACTGAAAGACTAGGAACCTTCCCAAATGCATTTTCAGAGTCCAAAAAATTGATTCTTACTGCAGATATTCACTCAACACAGAGTTTCCACTGGAAAGCCAGAAACGCTCTCAAATGCACTTTCAGAGTCCAAAAATTGATTCTCACTGCAGACATTCACTGAACACAGAGTTTCCACTGAAAGACTAGGAACCTTCTCAAATGCATTTTCAGAGTCCAAAAAATTGATTCTTACTGCAGATATTCACTCAATACAGAGTTTCCACTGGAAAGCCAGAAACGCTCTCAAATGCACTTTCAGAGTCCAAAAATTGATTCTCACTGCAGATATTCACTCAACACAGAGTTTTCACTGGAAGGCCAGAAACGCTCTCAAATGCACTTTCAGAGTCCAAAAAAGTGATTCTTAGTGCAGATATTCACTCAACACAGAGTTTTCACTGGAAGGCCAGAAACGCTCTCAAAAGCACTTTCAGTGTCCAAAAAAGTGATTCTTAGTGCAGATATTCACTCAACACAGAGGTTCCAGTAGAAGGCCAGTAACGCTCTCAAATGAACTTTTGGAGTCCAAAAAAGTGATTCTTAGTGCAGATATTCACTCAACACAAAGTTTTCACTGGAAGGCCAGAAACGCTCTCAAAAGCACTTTCAGTGTCCAAAAAAGTGATTCTTAGTGCAGATATTCACTCAACACAGAGTTCCACAAGAAGGCCAGAAACGCTCTCAAAAGCACTTTCAGAGTCCAAAAATTGATTTTCAATGCAGATATTCGCTCAACACAGAATTTTCACTGGAAGGCCAGAAACGCCTCAAATGCACTTTCAGAGTCCAAGAAATTGATTCTTAATACAGATATTCACTCAACACAGAGTTTCCACTGAAAGGCCAGTAACGCTGTCAAATGCACTTTCAGAGTCCAAAAAAGTCATTTTTAGTGCAGATATTCACTCCACACAGTTTCCAGTAGAAGGCCAGTAATGCTCTCAAATGAACTTTTGGAGTCCAAAAAAGTGATTCTTAGTGCAGATATTCACTCAACACAGAGTTTCCACTGAAAGACTAGGAACCTTCTCAAATGCATTTTCAGAGTCCAAAAAATTTATTCTTACTGCAGATATTCACTCAACACAGAGTTTCCACTGGAAAGCCAGAAACGCTCTCAAATGCACTTTCAGAGTCCAAAAAGGTGATTCTCACTGCAGATATTCACTCAACACAGAGTTTTCACTGGAAGGCCAGAAACGCTCTCAAATGCACTTTCAGAGTCCAGAAATTGATTTTCACTGCAGATATTCACTGAACAGAGTTTTCACTGGAAGGCCAGAAACGCTCTCAAATGCATTTTCAGAGTCCAAAAAATTGATTCTTACTGCATATATTCACTCCACACAGAGTTTCCAGTAGAAGGCCAGTAACGCTCTCAAATGAACTTTCGGAGTCCAAAAAACTGATTCTTAGTGCAGATATTCACTCAACACAGAGTTTTCACTGGAAGGCCAGAAACGCTCTCAAAAGCACTTTCAGTGTCCAAAAAAGTGATTCTTAGTGCAGATATTCACTCAACACAGAGTTCCACAAGAAGGCCAGAAACGCTCTCAGAAGCACTTTCAGAGTCCAAACATTGATTTTCACTGCAGATATTCGCTCAACACAGAGTTTTCACTGGATGGCCAGAAACACTCTCAAATGCACTTTCAGAGTCCAAGAAATTGATTCTTATTACAGATATTCACTCAACACAGAGTTTCCACTGAAAGGCCAGAAACGCTCTCAAATGCACTTTCGGAGTCCAAAAAAGTGATTGTTAGTGCAGATATTCACTCAACACAGAGTTCCACAAGATGGCCAGAAACGCTCTCAGAAGCATTTTCTGAGTCCAAAAAAGTGTTTCTCACTGCAGATATTCACTCAACACAGAGTTTTCACAGGAAGGCCACAAACGCTCTCAAATGCACTTTCGGAGTCCTGAAAAGTGATTTTTAGTGCAGATATTCACTCAACACAGAGTTTCCACTGAAAGGCCAGAAACGCTCTCAAACGCACTTTCAGAGTCCAAAAAAGTGTTTCTCACTGCAGATATTCACTCAACACAGAGTTTTCACAGGAAGGCCACAAACGCTCTCAAATGCACTTTCGGAGTCCTAAAAAGTGATTTTTAGTGCAGATATTCACTCAACACAGAGTTTCCACTGAAAGGCCAGAAACGCTCTCAAACACACTTTCAGAGTACAAAAAAGTGATTCTCACTGCAGATATTCACTCAACACAGAGTTTTCACTGGAAGGCCAGAAACGCTCTCAAATGCACTTTCAGAGTCCAAAAATTGATTTTCACTGCAGATATTCACTGAACACAGAGTTTTCACTGGAAGGCCAGAAACGCTCTCAAATGCACTTTTGGAGTCCAAAAAAGTGATTCTTAGTGCAGATATTCACTCAACACAGAGTTCCACAAGACGGCCAGAAACGCTCTCAGAAGCACTTTCAGAGTCCAAACATTGATTTTCACTGCAGATATTCGCTCAACACAGAGTTTTCACTGGAAGGCCAGAAACACTCTCAAATGCACTTTCAGAGTCCAAGAAATTGATTCTTATTACAGATATTCACTCAACACAGAGTTTCCACTGAAAGGCCAGAAACGCTGTCAAATGCACTTTCAGAGTCCAAAAAAGTCATTTTTAGTGCAGATAATCACTCCACACAGAGTTTCCAGTAGAAGGCCAGTAATGCTCTCAAATGAACTTTTGGAGTCCAAAAAAGTGATTCTTAGTGCAGATATTCACTCAACACAGAGTTTCCACTGAAAGACTAGGAACCTTCTCAAACACACTTTCAGAGTCCAA
>JAFDVH010000143.1:0-11902 GCA_019176425.1 Megalops atlanticus
ATGTTTTGAAAATCAAAAATGCATCAGAGAACTTTTTGAGGCTTGGTCAAAGATCATCTATGCCAAATTTGCTCTCGCTCTCGCTCCAGACGCTCTCGCTCTCGCTCCAGACACTCTCGCTCCAGGCGCTCCGCTCCAGGCCGGCTCTCGCTCCAGACACTCTCGCTCCAGGCGCTCCCGCTCCAGGCGCTCTCGCTCTCTCGCTCCAGGCGCTCCGCTCCAGGCGCTCTCGCTCCCAGGCGCTCTCGCTCTCGCTCCAGGCGCTCTCGCTCAGGGCGCTCTCGCTCTCGCTCCAGGCGCTCTCGCTCCAGACGCTCTCGCTCCAGACGCGCTCTCGCTCCAGGCGCTCTCGCTCTCGCTCCAGGCGCTCCCGCTCCAGGCGGCTCTCGCTCTCGCTCAGGCGCTCTCGGCTCTCGCTCCAGGCCGCTCTCGCTCCAGGCGCTCTCGCTCTCGCTCCAGGCGCTCTCGCTCCAGACGCTCCCGCTGCAGACGCTCTCGCTCCAGGCGCTCTCGCTCCAGGACGCTCTCGCTCTCGCTCCAGACGCTCTCGCTCCAGCGCTCTCGCTCCCAGGCGCTCTCGCTCTCGCTCCAGGCCGCTCTCGCTCCCAGGCGCTCTCGCTCCAGGCGCTCCCGCTCTCGCTCCAGGCGCTCTCGCTCAGGCGCTCTCGCTCCAGGCGCTCTCGCTCTCGCTCCAGACGCTCTCGCTCTCGCTCCCAGACTCTCTCGCTCCAGGCGCTCTCGCTCCAGACGCTCTCGCTCCAGACGCTCTCGCTCTCGCTCCAGGCGCTCTCGCTCAGGCGGCTCTCGCTCCAGGCGCTCTCGCTCCAGGCCGCTCCCGCTCCAGGCGGCTCTCGCTCGGCGCTCCAGGCGCTCTCGCTCCAGGCGCTCTCGCTCCAGACGCTCTCGCTCCAGACGCTCTCGCTCTCGCTCAGGCAGCTCTCGCTCTCGCTCCCAGGCGGCTCTCGCTCCAGACGCTCTCGCTCTCGCTCAGGCGCTCCGCTCCAGGCGCTCTCGCTCCAGAGCGCTCCGCTCTCGCTCCAGGCGCTCTCGCTCTCGCTCCAGAGCGCTCTCGCTCCAGGCGCTCTCGCTCAGACGCTCTCGCTCTCGCTCCAGACGCTCTCGCTCCCAGGCGCTCTCGCTCTCGCTCCAGACGCTCTCGCTCCAGGCGCTCCGCTCTCGCTCAGACGCTCTCGCTCAGACCGCTCTCGCTCCAGACGCTCCGCTCTCGCTCCAGACGCTCTCGCTCTCGCTCAGGCGGCTCTCGCTCTCGCTCCAGACGCTCCCGCTCCAGGCGCTCTCGCTCCAGGCGCTCTCGCGCTCTCGCTCCGGACGCTCTCGCTCCAGACGCTCTCGCTCTCGCTCCAGGCGGCTCTCGCTCCAGGCGCTCTCGCTCAGGCGCTCTCGCTCCAGGCGCTCCCGCTCAGGCTCTCGCTCTCGCTCCAGGCCGCTCTCGCTCCAGGCGCTCTCGCTCCCAGGCGCTCTCGCTCTCGCTCCAGGCGCTCTCGCTCAGGCGGCTCTCGCTCCAGGCGCTCTCGCTCCAGGCGCTCTCGCTCTCGCTCCAGACGGCTCTCGCTCCAGGCGCTCTCGCTCCAGACGCTCTCGCTCTCGCTCAGACGGCTCGGCTCTCGCTCAGGCGCTCTCGCTCCAGGCGCTCCGCTCTCGCTCCCAGGCGCTCTCGCTCCAGAGCGCTCTCGCTCCAGGCGCTCCGCTCTCGCTCCCAGGCGCTCTCGCTCCAGACGCTCTCGCTCCAGACGCTCTCGCTCTCGCTCCAGGCGCTCTCGCTCCAGCGCTCTCGCTCCAGGCGCTCTCGCTCTCGCTCAGGCGCTCTCGCTCCCAGGCGGCTCTCGCTCTCGCTCCCAGGCGCTCTCGCTCCAGGCGGCTCTCGCTCCAGGCTCCCGCTCTCGCTCCAGGCGCTCTCGCTCCAGGCTCTCGCTCCAGACGCTCTCGCTCTCGCTCCAGGAGCTCTCCGCTCCAGGCTCTCGCTCCAGGCTCTCGCTCTCGCTCCAGACGCTCTCACTCCAGGCGCTCTCGCTCTCGCTCCAGGCGCTCTCGCTCCAGGCGGCTCTCGCTCCAGGCGCTCCCGCTCTCGCTCCAGGCTCTCGCTCCAGGCGCTCTCGCTCCAGGCTCTCGCTCCAGACGCTCTCGCTCTCGCTCAGGCGCTCCCGCTCCCAGACGCTCTCGCTCAGGCTCTCGCTCTCGCTCCAGGCGCTCCGCTCTCGGCTCTCGCTCCAGGCGCTCTCGCTCCAGGCGCTCTCGCTCTCGCTCCAGGCTCTCGCTCCAGGCGGCTCTCGCTCCAGGGCTCTCGCTCAGACGCTCTCGCTCTCGCTCCAGGCGGCTCCCGCTCTCGCTCCAGACGCTCTCGCTCTCGCTCCAGGCGCTCTCGCTCCAGGCGCTCTCGCTCTCGCTCAGGCGCTCTCGCTCCAGGCGCTCTCGCTCAGGCGCTCCCGCTCTCGCTCCCAGACGCTCTCGCTCCAGGCCCGCTCCCGCTCTCGCTCCAGACGCTCTCGCTCTCGCTCCAGCGCTCTCGCTCCAGGCCCGCTCTCGCTCTCGCTCCAGGCGCTCTCGCTCCAGGCTCTCGCTCTCGCTCCAGGCGCTCTCGCTCCAGGCGGCTCTCGCTCCAGGCGCTCTCGCTCTCGCTCCAGACGCTCTCGCTCCCAGGCGCTCTCGCTCAGACGCTCTCGCTCTCGCTCAGACGGCTCGCTCCAGAGCCCCGCTCTCGCTCTCGCTCAGACGCTCTCGCTCTCGCTCCCAGGCGCTCTCGCTCAGGCGCTCCTCGCTCCAGGCCGCTCTCGCTCTCGCTCCAGACGGCTCTCGCTCCAGGCGCTCTCGCTCAGGCGCTCTCGCTCTCGCTCCCAGACGCTCTCGCTCCAGGCGGCTCCCGCTCTCGCTCCAGGCGCTCCCGCTCCAGGCGCTCCCGCTCTCGCTCCAGACACTCTCGCTCCAGGCGCTCTCGCTCCAGACGCTCCCGCTCCAGACGCTCCCGCTCCAGACGCTCTCTAGACCAGACGCTCTCGCTCAGACGCTCTCGCTCCAGACGCGCTCGCTCTCGCTCCAGACGCTCTGCTCGCTCCAGACGCTCTCGCTCCAGACGCTCTCGCTCTCGCTCCAGGACGCTCTCGCTCTCGCTCCAGGCGCTCTCGCTCCAGACGCTCTCGCTCTCGCTTCCAGACGCTCTCGCTCCAGACGCTCTCGCTCCAGACGCTCGCTCTCTCGCTCAGACGCTCTCGCTCCAGACGCTCTCGCTCTCGCTCCAGACGCTCTCGCTCCAGACGCTCCCGCTCTCGCTCCAGCCGCTCTCGCTCCAGACGCTCTCGCTCTCGCTCCAGACGCTCTCGCTCCAGACGCTCTCGCTCCAGACGCCGCTCCCGCTCTCGCTCCAGACGCTCTCGCTCTCGCTCTCGCTCCAGACGCGGCTCCGCTCCGCTCCAGACGCTCTCGCTCCAGACGCTCCCGCTCTCGCTCCAGACGCTCTCGCTCCAGACGCTCTCGCCCAGACGCTCCGCTCCAGACGCTCTCGCTCCAGACGCTCTCGCTCCAGACGCTCTCGCTCTCGCTCCCAGACGCTCCCGCTCTCGCCAGGCCGCTCTCGCTCAGACGCTCTCGCTCTCGCTCCAGACGCTCTCGCTCTCGCCAGACGCTCTCGCTCCAGACGCCTCCGCTCTCGACAGACCGCTCTCGCTCCAGACGCTCTCGCTCAGGCCAGGCTCTCGCTCCGCGCCAGACCGCTCTCGCTCCAGACGCTCTCGCTCCAGACGCTCTCGCTCCAGGCGCTCTCGCTCTCGCTCCCAGACGCTCGCGCTCCAGACGCTCTCGCTCCCAGACGCTCTCGCTCAGGCGCTCCGCTCCAGACGCTCTGCGCTCTCGCTCCAGACGCTCTCGCTCAGGCGGCTCTCGCTCCAGACGCTCTCGCTCCAGACGCTCTCGCTCCAGACGCTCTCGCTCTCGCTCCAGCCGCTCTCGCTCCAGACGCTCTCGCTCTCGCTCCAGACGCTCTCGCTCCAGACGCTCTCGCTCTCGCTCCAGACGCTCTCGCTCCAGACGCCGCTCCGCTCTCGCTCCAGACGCTCCGCTCCAGACGCTCTCGCTCCAGACGCTCCGCTCTCGCTCCAGACGCTCTCGCTCTCGCTCCAGACGCTCTCGCTCCAGACGCTCTCGCTCCAGGCGCTCCAGACGCTCTGCGCTCCAGACGCTCTCGCTCAGACGGCGCTCGCTCTCGCTCCAGACGCTCTCGCTCCAGACGCTCCGCTCTCGCTCCAGACGCTCTCGCTCCAGACGCTCTCGCTCCCAGACGCTCCCGCTCTCGCGCTCCAGACGCTCTCGCTCTCGCTCCCAGACGCTCTCGCTCTCGCTCAGACGCTCTCGCTCCGCTCCAGACGCTCCCGCTTCCAGACGCTCGCTTCCAGGACGCTCTCGCTCTCGCTCCGGACGCTCTCGCTCCAGGCGCTCTCGCTCTCGCTCCCAGACGCTCTCGCCCAGACGCTCTCGCTCCAGACGCTCTCGCTCCAGACGCTCCGCTCCAGACGCTCTCGCTCTCGCTCCAGACGCTCTCGCTCCCAGACCCTGACGCTCTCGACCCTGTCGCTCTCGCTCCAGACGCTCTCGCTCCAGACGCTCTCGCTCTCGCTCCAGACGCTCTCGCTCCAGACGCTCTCGCTCCAGACGCTCTCGCTCCAGACGCTCTCGCTCGCTCCAGGACGCTCTCGCTCCAGACGCTCTCGCTCCAGACGCTCGCTTCGCTCTCGCTCCAGACGCTCGCGCTCCAGACGCGCTCCCGACTCTCGCTCCAGGCCGCTCCCGCTCTCGCTCCAGACGCTCTCGCTCCCAGACGCTCGCTCAGACGCTCAGGCGCTCCGCTCTCGCTCCAGACGCTCTCGCTCCACGCGCTCTCGCTCCAGACGCCTCTCGCTCTCGCTTCCAGACGCTCTCGCTCCAGACGCTCTCGCTCAGACGCTCTCGCTCTCGCTCCAGACGCTCTCGCTCCAGACGCTCTCGCTCTCGCTCCAGACGCTCTCGCTCCAGACGCTCTCGCTCTCGCTCCAGACGCTCTCGCTCCAGACGCTCTCGCTCCAGACGCTCTCGCTCTCGCTCCAGACGCTCCCGCTCCAGACGCTCTCGCTCCAGGACGCTCTCGCTCTCGCTCCAGACGCTCTCACTCCAGGCGCTCTCGCTCTCGCTCCCAGACGCGCTCTCGCTCCAGACGCTCTCGCTCCAGACGCTCCCGCTCTCGCTCCAGACGCTCTCGCTCCAGACGCTCTCGCTCCAGACGCTCTCGCTCCAGACGCTCTCGCTCTCGCTCCAGACGCTCCCGCTCCAGACGCTCTCGCTCCAGACGCTCTCGCTCTCGCTCCAGACGCTCTCGCTCTCGACGCTCTCGCTCCCAGACGCTCTCGCTCTCGCTCCAGACGCTCCTAGCTCCAGACGCTCTCGCTCCAGACGCTCTCGCTCAGACGCTCTCGCTCTCGCTTCCAGGCGCTCCCGCTGACGCTCAGGCAGCTCTCGCTCTCGCTCCAGGACGCTCTCGCTCCAGACGCTCTCGCTCTCGCTCCCAGACGCTCTCGCTCAGACGCTCTCGCTCCAGGCGCTCCGCTCTCGCTCCAGACGCTCGCTCCAGACGCTCCCGCTCTCGCTCTTCCAGACTCTCGCTCCAGACGCGCTCTCGCTCCAGACGCTCTCGCTCTCGCTCCAGACGCTCTCGCTCCAGACGCTCTCGCTCTCGCTCCAGACGCTCTCGCTCCAGACGCTCTCGCTCAGGCGCGCTCAGACGCTCTCGCTTCCAGACGCTTCGCTCCAGGACGCTCTCGCTCCAGACGCCAGACGCTCTCGCTTCCAGACGCTCGCGCTCCAGACGCTCTCGCTCTCGCTCCAGACGCTCTCGCTCTCGCTCCAGGCGCTCTCGCTCCAGACGCTCTCGCTCCAGACGCTCAGACGCTCTCGCTCCAGACGCTCTCGCTCAGACGCTCGCTCCAGACGCTCTCGCTCTCGCTCCAGGCTCTCGCTCCAGACGCTCCGCTCTCGCTCCAGACGCTCCCGCTCCAGACGCTCTCCTCTCGCTCCAGACGCTCTCGCTCCAGACGCTCCGCTCCAGGCGCTCCCGCTCCAGACGCTCTCGCTCCAGACGCTCTCGCTCCAGACGCTCTCGCTCCAGACGCGGCTCGCTCGCTTCCAGACGCTCTTGCTCCAGACGCTCTCGCTCTCGCCGACGACTCCGCTCAGACGCTCTCGCTCCAGACGCGCTCCCGCTCTCGCTCCAGACGCTCTCGCCGCTTCCAGACGCTCTCGCTCCAGGCGCTCCGCTCCAGACGCTCCCGCTTCCAGACGCTCCCAGCGCCTCGCCCAGGCGCTCTCGCTCTCTCTCGCTCCAGACGCTCCCGCTCCCGCTCCAGACGCTCTCGCTCCAGGACGCTCCCTCTCGCTCCAGGCGCTCTCGCTCCAGACGCTCTCGCTCCAGACGCTCCCGCTCCAGACGCTCTCGCTCCAGACGCTCTCGCTCCAGACGCTCTCGCTCTCGCTCCCAGACGCTCCCGCTCTCGCTCCAGACGCTCTCGCTCCAGACGCTCGCTCTCGCTCCAGACGCTCTCGCTCTCGCTCCAGACGCTCGCGCTCCAGACGCTCCGCTCTCGCTCCAGACGCTCCGCTCTCGCTCAGGCGCTCTCGCTCCAGACGCTCCCGCTCTCGCTCCAGACGCTCTCGCTCCAGACGCTCTCGCTCCAGACGCTCTCGCTCTCGCTCCAGACGCTCTCGCTCCAGGCGGCTCTCGCTCGCTCCAGACGCTCTCGCTCAGGCGCTCTCGCTCTCGCTCCAGACGCTCTCGCTCAGACGCGCTCTCGCTCCAGACGCTCCCGCTGCAGACGCTCTCGCTCCAGACGCTCTCGCTCCAGACGCTCTCGCTCCAGACGCTCCGCTCCAGACGCTCTCGCTCCAGACGCTCTCGCTCCAGCGCTCTCGCTCTCGCTCCAGACGCTCTCGCTCTCGCTCCAGACGCTCTCGCTCCAGACGCTCTCGCTCTCGCTCCAGACGCTCTCGCTCTCGCTCCAGACGCTCCCGCTCCAGACGCTCTCGCTCCAGGACGCTCTCGCTCTGCGCTCCAGGCGCTCCCGCTCTCGGCTCTCGCTCCAGACGCTCTCGCTCTCGCTCCAGACGCTCTCGCTCCAGGACGCTCTCGCTCCAGGCTCTCGCTCAGACGCTCTCGCTCTCGCTCCAGGCGCTCCCGCTCTCGCTCCAGGCGCTCTCGCTCTCGCTCCAGACGCTCTCGCTCCAGCGGCTCTCGCTCGCTCCAGACGCTCTCGCTCTCGCTCCAGACGCTCTCGCTCCAGAGCGCTCCCGCTTTCGCTCAGGCGCTCTCGCTCCAGACGCTCCCGCTCTCGCTCCAGGCGCTCGCTCTCGCTCCAGACGCTCTCGCTCCAGACGCTCTCGCTCGCTCCAGACGCTCTCGCTCTCGCTCCAGACGCTCTCGCTCCAGACGCTCTCGCTCCAGACGCTCTCGCTCTCGCTCCAGACGCTCTCGCTCCAGACGCTCTCGCTCCAGACGCTCTCGCTCTCGCTCCAGACGCTCTCGCTCCAGACGCTCTCGCTCTCGCTCCAGACGCTCTCGCTCCAGACGCTCCCGCTCTCGCTCCAGACGCGCTCCGCTCCAGACGCTCCGCTCTCGCTCCAGACACTCTCGCTCCAGACGCTCGCTCCAGACGCTCCCGCTCCAGACGCTCCGCTCCAGACGCTCTCGCTCCAGACGCTCTCGCTCCAGACGCTCTCGCTCCAGACGCTCTCGCTCTCGCTCCAGACGCTCTCGCTCCAGACGCTCTCGCTCCAGACGCTCTCGCTCTCGCTCTCGCTCTCGCTCCAGACGCTCGCTCCAGACGCTCGCTCAGACGCTCTCGCTCTCGCTCCAGACGCTCTCGCTCCAGACGCTCCCGCTCTCGCTCAGACGCTCTCGCTCCAGACGCTCTCGCTCTCGCTCCAGACGCTCTCGCTCCAGGCGCTCTCGCTCCAGACGCTCCCGCTCTCGCTCCAGACGCTCTCGCTCCAGGCGCTCTCGCTCCAGACGCTCCCGCTCCAGACGCTCGCTCCAGACGCGCTCTCGCTCAGACGCTCCGCTCTCGCCAGACGCTCTCGCTCCAGACGCTCTCGCTCTCGCTCCAGACGCTCTCGCTCTCGCTCCAGACGCTCCCGCTCGCTACCTGCGCCGCACCTCCTGTCGCTCCTTCCCGAACGCCGGACGCAAGACGCCGATTGGCTAGGACCTAACCAGGACTCAAACTCGGAATATTCACCGATTCCAACACTCTCACTCTCACAAAGTAAAGACTACAAACGTAAGTAGCTAACTAGTTAACCTACGATGGTTTCTCGCAGCTCCGTCTCTCCCATTCTTAGCTCTCCTCCCCCTCGCTGTCTCCCCTGCTCTGTGTGCAACATGTTTAGTTATTCCTTCTCCGCCATTACTACCAACTTTACTTGTGATAAGTGCGGGCTAAATACTAGGTTGACGGAGAAGGTAGCAGAATTAGAAGCACGCATCCGCACCTTATACGAGATTAAAGCTAGCGAGAAGTTTATCGAATCTTTCTCCGTACCGGATGCGTCAGTTAGCCTTTCCCCTAGTTCAACCCGGCAGAGCCTTCGCAGCAAGGCGAGTGGGTTCTGATTCGGGAAAATAGACGCAAGCGCAAGCCCCGGTGCACCACCAACCCTCGGTTCACGTTTCCAACAGGTTCTCCCCCCTCAGTAACACACCTGCTGAGAAACCTGTTAAAAGAGCTCTGATCATTGGCGATTCTATTCTTAGAAACGTGAACGTAGAGACGCCAACGACCATAGTCAATTGCATTCCCGGAGCCAGAGCTTCCGACATAGAAGCCAATCTGAAAGTGCTGGCTAAAGCTAAAGATAAAAATAAAGCTAAATTCTCTAAAATTGTTATCCACGTCGGCGCTAACGATGTCTGTATGAGACAATGGGAAGTAACAAAGTTAACTATTAAATGAGTGTGCAGGATTGCTAAACAAATGTCGGAATCAGTAATTTTCTCTGGCCCCATCCCCATGCGGCGCGGTGACGAGATCTACAGCAGATTAACGTCACTTAATCGTTGGTTGTCTGAGTGGTGCCCCTCTAACAACGTGGGCTTTATAGATAATTGGCATAAGTTTTGGGAGAGGCCTGGTCTTTTAAAACCAGATGGCATCCACCTCTCGAAGGAGGGTGCAGCTATCATCTCTAGGAATCTGGACCATAGTTTAAATTGCTCCAAACCTTGACTCATCAGGGCCAAGGCCAGGCAGCAGACTCTCTGTCCTACACAGATGTCTGCTCTTTCCCTGGAACCACCACTTATAGCCAATCCCATAGAGGCAGTGTCTGTTCCACGTCTCTCGGTCCCAAACTTTAAAAACATCTAGTAGGGGGCATTTGTGCTGATAATTTGATAAAAATTAAATTTGTCAAACCTAAAAGTAGTACCTGTAGACAGATGGTCCTTAAGATTGGGTTAATAAATATCAGGTCATTACAACCTGAAGCTGTATTAGTAAACGAATTGATTACTGATCACCAATTTGACATCTTGTGCCTGACTGAAACTTAGCTTAAACCTAATGACTTTGTCGCTCTTAATGAATCAACTCCTCCCAGTTACAGTAATCACCGGGTCCCTCGACCTACTGGTAGAGGTGGCGGTGTTGCTGCTGTACACAGCTCCAAACTCTGTGCCACTTTTACACCTGGCTATAACTTTCATTCATTTGAACTGTTAGTACTTAGCTTTGCACATCCTGACAAGACTGCATTTCAGCTATTTACTCTTGTAATAGTTTACAGGCCACCTGGCCCTTACAGTGTTTTCTTACCTGAATTCGCTCACTTCTTATCTGACGTGGTTGTCAATACAGAAAAGGCTGTGATAGTAGGTGACTTTAATGTGCATATGGATAATGAAAATGACCCGTTCAGAACAGCATTCTTGTCGATCATCGAACCCATTGGACTCTATCAAGTTGTGGATAAACCCACACATTACCGTAACCATACTCTAGATTTGGTCCTCACATATGGAGCAGATATCAGCCAGGTAGAAATTATGCCACACAACCCTGTGTTATCAGACCACTATCTCATTTCTTTCAATTTACCGCAAACGTGCTTGACATACTCGGAACCCAGATCTTCTTTTAGGCGCACGTTCTGTTCCCTTACAGCCAATGCCTTTATTGATGAGCTCCCTACATCTTACAACCTGCACAATGAAATCTCCTCCAGTTTATGTTCAAACCTTAGCTTAACTGAAATTAATCTACTATAGACAGTATTGACTCTACTTTGCGTAAAACTCTGGATGCCGTTGCTCCCCTCAAAAGGAAGAAAATTAGACAAAAAGCTTGCACCTTGGTATAATGACCATACTCGTGCTCTCAAACAAGCCACGCAAAAACTCAAAGAAAATGGCGCTCCACGAAATTACAGGTTTTTTCTCCTGGCGTGGAAGGAAAGTCTCCTGACCTACAAGCATGCCCTCACAGCTAATAGATCCAAATATTTCTCTACCCTTATTGAGAGAAATAAGGACAATCCTCGGTATCTGTTTAGCACTATCGCCAGATTAACTAAGAGTCCCGCATCAGTTAACCCTAGCATACCAGCAATTTATAGTAGCAATGACTTCATCGACTTCTGCTTCCTGCCTGGCCAGTCCTGTCCCAGATTATGTAAGTATGTCCATTAGGCCCGCCTCTCGCTTTGACTCTTTTATACCCATTGAATTTAGCGACTTTTCTTCTCTCATCAATCTAATAACTCTACCAGCAAACTAGACCCCATACCAACCGGCTTCCTAAAACAGCTACTGCCTGCAATTGGCACACCGCTATTAAATCTTATCAATGCCTCCCTAATGTCTGGACATGTACCTCAGTCCTTCAAAGTAGCAGTTATCAAGCCTATTCTGAAAAAGCCCAATCTAGATCCCAATGACCTGTCAAACTATAGGCCCATCTCGAACCTTCCATTCCTCTCAAAAATTCTGGAAAAAGCAGTATCAAAGCAACTCTGTGCATTTTTACACTCTAACAATATCTTGGAAGTCTTTCAGTCCGGGTTTAGACCTCATCATAGTACGGAAACCGCTCTCCTGAAAGTGCTCAACGACCTCCTACTCTCCTGTGACGATGGCTGTATCTCCCGTATCCTCCTTGACCGCCTGGAAAACTTGGTTGGCATAAGCGGACAGGCTCTATCTTGGCTTAGGGCTTATCTATCAGAACGATATCAGTTTGTCTCCATTAACAACAAATCTTCCGCTCGTTCCAGAGTAAGATATGGTATACCACAAGGATCTGTGCTTGGGCCTCTGCTCTTCTCGTTATACATGTTGCCCCTTGGCGATATCATCTGTAAACATGACATTAGTTTCCACTGTTACGCGGATGATACGCAGTTATACATATCAGTCAAACCCAATGTCCCCCTGAATATATCAAACATGGAGGCCTGCCTAACAGACGTAAAGAATTGGATGGCCCGAAATTTTCTCCTCCTGAACTCAGACAAAACCGAAATATTGGTAATTGGCCAAAACTCAATCAGGAGCAAATTCACTCATTTTACACTGGACCTTGATGGTGTCTCCCTTGCCCCGAGTGCTGCCATCAAAGACCTTGGTGTTGTCATTGATCCTGAGCTGTCTTTTGAAACTCATATAACTAACACCTCTAGGACAGCCTTCTTCCATTTGAGAAATAATGCCAAAATCAGGAAAATTGTATCAACTAAGGACTCTGAAAAATTAATTCATGCCTTTGTAACATCCACATTAGACTACTGTAATGCCCTCTTGTCAGGATGTGCTGTCTCATCCTCATCTCAGGATGTCTCATTAAAACCCCTTCAGCTGGTACAAAATGCAGCTGCTCGA
>JAFDVH010000144.1:0-11548 GCA_019176425.1 Megalops atlanticus
ATGGCCAGAAACCTTCTCAAATGCACTTTCAGAGTCCAAAAAATTGATTCTTACTACAGATATTCACTCCACACAGAGCTTCCAGTAGAAGGCCAGAAACGCTCTCAAATGCACTTTGAGAGTCCAAAAAATTGATTCTTACTGCAGATATTCACTCAACACAGAGTTTCCACTGGAAGGCCAGAAACGCTCTCAAATACACTTTCAGAGTCCAAAAAAGTGATTCTTAGTGCAGATATTCACTCAACACAGAGTTTCCACTGGAAGGCCCGAAACGCTCTCAAATGCACTTTTGGAGTCCAAAAAAGTGATGCTTAGTGCAGATATTCACTCAACACATAGTTTACAGTGGATGGCCAGAAACGCTCTCAAAAGCACTTTCGGAGTCCAAAAAAGTGATTGTCAGTGCAGATATTCACTCTACACATAGTTTACAGTAGATGGACAGAAACCTTCTCAAATGCACTTTCAGAGTCCAAAAAATTGATTCTTACTACAGATATTCACTCAACACAGAGTTTTCACAAGAAGGCCAGAAACGCTCTCAAATGCACTTTCAGAGTCCAAAAAGTGATGCTTAGTGCAGATATTCACTCAACACATAGTTTACAGTGGATGGCCAGAAACGCTCTCAAAAGCACTTTCGAGTCCAAAAATTGATTCTTACTACAGATATTCACAAAACACAGAGTTTCCACTGGAAGGCCAGAAACGCTCTCAAATGCACTTTCAGAGTCCAAAAAATTGATTCTTACTACAGATATTCACTCCACACAGAGCTTCCAGTAGAAGTCCAGAAACGCTCTCAAATGCACTTTGAGAGTCCAAAAAATTGATTCTTACTGCAGATATTCACTCAACACAGAGTTTCCACTGGAAGGCCAGAAACGCTCTCAAATACACTTTCAGATCCCAAAAAAGTGATTCTTAGTGCAGATATTCACTCAACACAGAGTTTCCACTGGAAAGCCCGAAACGCTCTCAAATGCACTTTTGGAGTCCAAAAAAGTGATTCTTAGTGCAGATATTCACTCAACACAGAGTTTTCACTGGAAGGCCAGAAACGCTCTCAAATGCACTTTCGGAGTCCAAAAATTGATTCTCACTGCAGATATTCGCTCAACACAGAGTTTTCATTGGAAGGCCAGAAACGCTCTCAGAAGCACTTTCTGAGTCCAAAAAAGTGATTCTTAGTGCAGATATTCACTCAACACAGACTTCCACAAGAAGGCCAGAAACGCTCTCAGAAGCACTTTTTGAGTCCAAAAATTGATTTTCACTGCAGATATTCACTCAACACAGAGTTTTCACTGGAAGGCCAGAAACGCTCTCAAATGCACTTTCAGAGTCCAAAAAAGTGATTCTTAGTGCAGATATTCACTCAACACAGAGTTTCCACTGAAAGGCCTGAAACGCTCTCAAATGCACTTTCGGAGTCCAAAAAATTGATTGTTAGTGCAGATGTTCACTCAACACAGAGTTTCCACTGGAAAGCCAGAAACGCTCTCAAATGCGCTTTCGGAGTCCAAAAATTGATTTTCACTGCAGATATTCACTCAACACAGAGTTTTCACAAGAAGGCCAGAAACGCTCTCAAATGCAATTTCAGAGTCCAAAAAAGTGATGCTTAGTGCAGATATTCACTCAACACATAGTTTACAGTGGATGGCCAGAAACGCTCTCAAATGCACTTTCGGAGTCCAAAAAAGTGATTGTTAGTGCAGATATTCACTCAACACAGTGTTCCACAAGATTGCCAGAAACGCTCTCAGAAGCACTTTCTGAGTCCAAAAAAGTGTTTCTTACTGCAGATATTCACTCAACACAGAGTTTCCACTGGAAAGCCAGAAACGCTCTCAAATGCACTTTCGGAGTCCAAAAATTGATTTTCACTGCAGATATTCACTCAACACAGAGTTTTCACAAGAAGGCCAGAAACGCTCTCAAATGCACTTTCAGAGTCCAAAAAAGTGATGCTTAGTGCAAATATTCACTCAACACATAGTTTACAGTAGATGGCCAGAAACCTTCTCAAATGCACTTTCAGAGTCCAAAAAATTCATTCTTACTACAGATATTCACTCAACACATAGTTTACAGTAGAAGGCCAGAAACGCTCTCAAAAGTACTTTCGGAGTCCAAAAAATTGATTCTTACTACAGATATTCACTAAACACAGAGTTTCCACTGGAAGGCCAGAAACGCTCTCAAATGCACTTTCAGAGTCCAAAAAAGTGATTCTTAGTGCAGATATTCACTCAACACAGAGTTTCCACTGGAAGGCCAGAAACGCTCTCAGAAGCACTTTCTGAGTCCAAAAAAGTGATTCTTAGTGCAGATATTCACTCAACACAGAGTTTCCACTGGAAGGCCCGAAACGCTCTCAAATGCACTTTTGGAGTCCAAAATTGATTTTCACTGCAGATATTCACTCAACACAGAGTTTTCACGGGAAGGCCAGAAACGCTCTCAAATGCACTTTCAGAGTCCAAAAAAGTGATTCTTACTGCATATATTCACTCAACACAGAGTTTCCACTGGAAGGCCCGAAACGCTCTCAAATGCACTTTCGGAGTCCAAAAAAGTGATTGTTAGTGCAGATATTCACTCAACACAGAGTTCCACAAGATTGCCAGAAACGCTCTCAGAAGCACTTTCTGAGTCCAAAAAAGTGTTTCTCACTGCAGATGTTCACTCAACACAGAGTTTTCACTGGAGGGCCGGAAACGCTCTCAAATGCACTTTCAGAGTCCAAAAATTGATTTTCACTGCAGATATTCACTCAACACAGAGTTTTCACAAGAAGGCCAGAAACGCTCTCAAATGCACTTTCAGAGTCCAAAAAAGTGATGCTTAGTGCAGATATTCACTCAACACATAGTTTACAGTGGATGGCCAGAAACGCTCTCAAAAGCACTTTCGGAGTCCAAAAAAGTTATGCTTAGTGCAGATAATCACTCAACACATAGTTTACAGTAGATGGACAGAAACCTTCTCAAATGCACTTTCAGAGTCCAAAAAATTGATTCTTACTACAGATATTCACTAAACATAGAGTTTCCACTGGAAAGCCAGAAATGCTCTCAAATGCACTTTCAGAGTCCAAAAAATTGATTCTTACTACAGATATTCACTCCACACAGAGCTTCCAGTAGAAGGCCAGAAACGCTCTCAAATGCACTTTGAGAGTCCAAAAAATTGATTCTTACTACAAATATTCACTCAACACAGAGTTTCCACTGGAAAGCCAGAAACGCTCTCAAATGCACTTTCAGAGTCCAAAAATTGATTTTCCCTGCAGATATTCACTCAACACAGAGTTTTCACAAGAAGGCCAGAAACGCTCTCAAATGCACTTTCAGAGTCCAAAAAAGTGATGCTTAGTGCAGATATTCACTCAACACATAGTTTACAGTGGATGACCAGAAACGCTCTCAAAAGCACTTTCGGAGTCCAAAAAAGTGATGCTTAGTGCAGATATTCACTCAACACATAGTTTACAGTAGATGGCCAGAAACCTTCTCAAATGCACTTTCAGAATCCAAAAAATTAATTCTTACTACAGATATTCACTGAACACAGAGTTTCCACTGGAAGGCCAGAAACGTTCTCAAATGCACTTTCAGAGTCCAAAAAATTGATTCTTAGTGCAGATATTCACTCAACACAGACTTCCACAAGAAGGCCAGAAACGCTCTCAGAAGCACTTTCTGAGTCCAAAAATTGATTTTCACTGCAGATATTCACTCAACACAGAGTTTTCACTGGAAGGCCAGAAACGCTCTCAAATGCACTTTCAGAGTCCAAAAAAGTGATTCTTAGTGCAGATATTCACTCAACACAGAGTTTCCACTGGAAGGCCTGAAACGCTCTCAAATGCACTTTCGGAGTCCAAAAAATTGATTGTTAGTGCAGATGTTCACTCAACACAGAGTTTCCACTGGAAAGCCAGAAACGCTCTCAAATGCGCTTTCGGAGTCCAAAAATTGATTTTCACTGCAGATATTCACTCAACACAGAGTTTTCACAAGAAGGCCAGAAACGCTCTCAAATGCACTTTCAGAGTCCAAAAAAGTGATGCTTAGTGCAAATATTCACTCAACACATAGTTTACAGTAGATGGCCAGAAACCTTCTCAAATGCACTTTCAGAGTCCAAAAAAGTGATGCTTAGTGCAAATATTCACTCAACACATAGTTTACAGTGGATGGCCAGAAACGCTCTCAAAAGTACTTTCGGAGTCCAAAAAAGTGATGCTTAGTGCAAATATTCACTCAACACATAGTTTACAGTAGATGGCCAGAAACCTTCTCAAATGCACTTTCTGAGTCCAAAAATTGATTTTCACTGCAGATATTCACTCAACACATAGTTTACAGTGGATGGCCAGAAACGCTCTCAAAAGCACTTTCAGAGTCCAAAAAAGTGATTGTCAGTGCAGATATTCACTCAACACAGAGTTTCCACTGGAAGGCCAGAAACGCTCTCAAATGCACTTTTGGAGTCCAAAAAAGTGATTCTTAGTGCAGATATTCACTCAACACAGAGTTTTCACTGGAAGGCCAGAAACGCTCTCAAATGCACTTTCGTAGTCCAAAAAAGTGATTCTTAGTGCAGATATTCACTCAACACAGAGTTTCCACTGAAAGGCCAGAAACGCTCTCAAATGCACTTTCGAGTCCAAAATTGATTCTCACTGCAGATATTCGCTCAACACAGAGTTTTCATTGAAGGCCAGAAACGCTCTCAGAAGCACTTTCTGAGTCCAAAAAAGTGATTCTTAGTGCAGATATTCACTCAACACAGAGTTCCACAAGAAGGCCAGAAACGCTCTCAGAAGCACTTTCTGAGTCCAAACATTGATTTTCACTGCAGATGTTCACTCAACACAGAGTTTTCACTGGAAGGCCAAAAACGCTCTCAAATGCACTTTCAGAGTCCAAAAGTGATTCTTAGTGCAGATATTCACTCAACACAGAGTTTCCACTGGAAGGCCAGAAACGCTCTCAAATGCACTTTCAGAGTCCAAAAAATTGATTCTTACTACAGATATTCACTCCGCACAGAGCTTCCAGTAGAAGGCCAGATACGCTCTCAAATGCACTTTGAGAGTCCAAAAAATTGATTCTTACTACAGATATTCACTCAACACAGAGTTTCCACTGGAAAGCCAGAAACGCTCTCAAATACACTTTCAGAGTCCAAAAAAGTGATTCTTAGTGCAGATATTCACTCAACACAGAGTTTCCACTGGAAGGCCCGAAACGCTCTCAAATGCACTTTTGGAGTCCAAAAAAGTGATTCTTATTGCAGATATTCACTCAACACAGAGTTTTCACTGGAAGGCCAGAAACGCTCTCAAATGCACTTTCGGAGTCCAAAAAAGTGATTCTTAGTGCAGATATTCACTCAACACAGAGTTTCCACTGAAAGGCCAGAAACGCTCTCAAAAGCACTTTCGGAGTCCAAAAAAGTGATGCTTAGTGCAGATATTCACTCAACACATAGTTTACAGTAGATGGACAGAAACCTTCTCAAATGCACTTTCAGAGTCCAAAAAATTGATTCTTACTACAGATATTCACTAAACACAGAGTTTCCACTGGAAGGCCAGAAACGCTCTCAAATGCACTTTCAGAGTCCAAAAAATTGATTCTTACTACAGATATTCACTCAACACAGAGTTTTCACAAGAAGGCCAGAAACGCTCTCAAATGCACTTTCAGAGTCCAAAAAAGTGATGCTTAGTGCAGATATTCACTCAACACATAGTTTACAGTGGATGGCCAGAAACGCTCTCAAAAGCACTTTCGGAGTCCAAAAAATTGATTCTTACTACAGATATTCACTAAACACAGAGTTTCCACTGGAAGGCCAGAAACGCTCTCAAATGCACTTTCAGAGTCCAAAAAATTGATTCTTACTACAGATATTCACTCCACACAGAGCTTCCAGTAGAAGGCCAGAAACGCTCTCAAATGCACTTTGAGAGTCCAAAAAATTGATTCTTACTGCAGATATTCACTCAACACAGAGTTTCCACTGGAAGGCCAGAAACGCTCTCAAATACACTTTCAGATCCCAAAAAGTGATTCTTAGTGCAGACATTCACTCAACACAGAGTTTCCACTGGAAGGCCTGAAACGCTCTCAAATGCACTTTTGGAGTCCAAAAAAGTGATTCTTAGTGCAGATATTCACTCAACACAGAGTTTTCACTGGAAGGCCAGAAACGCTCTCAAATGCACTTTCGGAGACCAAAAATTGATTCTCACTGCAGATATTCGCTCAACACAGAGTTTTCATTGGAAGGCCAGAAACGCTCTCAGAAGCACTTTCTGAGTCCAAAAAAGTGATTCTTAGTGCAGATATTCACTCAACACAGAGTTTCCACTGGAAGGCCCGAAACGCTCTCAAATGCACTTTTGGAGTCCAAAAATTGATTTTCACTGCAGATATTCACTCAACACAGAGTTTTCACTGGAAGGCCAGAAACGCTCTCAAATGCACTTTCAGAGTCCAAAAAAGTGATTCTTAGTGCAGATATTCACTCAACACAGAGTTTCCACTGGAAGGCCCGAAACGCTCTCAAATGCACTTTCGGAGTCCAAAAAGTGATTGTTAGTGCAGATATTCACTCAACACAGAGTTCCACAAGATTGCCAGAAACGCTCTCAGAAGCACTTTCTGAGTCCAAAAAAGTGTTTCTTACTGCAGATATTCACTCAACACAGAGTTTCCACTGGAAAGCCAGAAACGCTCTCAAATGCACTTTCGGAGTCCAAAAAATTGATTTTCACTGCAGATATTCACTCAACACAGAGTTTTCACAAGAAGGCCAGAAACGCTCTCAAATGCACTTTCAGAGTCCAAAAAAGTGATGCTTAGTGCAGATATTCACTCAACACATAGTTTACAGTAGATGGACAGAAACCTTCTCAAATGCACTTTCAGAGTCCAAAAAATTGATTCTTACTACAGATATTCACTAAACATAGAGTTTCCACTGGAAAGCCAGAAACGCTCTCAAATGCACTTTCAGAGTCCAAAAAATTGATTCTTACTACAGATATTCACTCCACACAGAGCTTCCAGTAGAAGGCCAGAAACGCTCCCAAATGCACTTTGAGAGTCCAAAAAATTGATTCTTACTACAGATATTCACTCAACACAGAGTTTCCACTGGAAAGCCAGAAACGCTCTCAAATGCACTTTCGGAGTCCAAAAAATTGATTTTCACTGCAGATATTCACTCAACACAGAGTTTTCACAAGAAGGCCAGAAACGCTCTCAAATGCACTTTCAGAGTCCAAAAAAGTGATGCTTAGTGCAGATATTCACTCAACACATAGTTTACAGTGGATGACCAGAAACGCTCTCAAAAGCACTTTCGGAGTCCAAAAAAGTGATGCTTAGTGCATATATTCACTCAACACATAGTTTACAGTAGATGGCCAGAAACCTTCTCAAATGCACTTTCAGAATCCAAAAAATTGATTCTTACTACAGATATTCACTGAACACAGAGTTTCCCCTGGAAGGCCAGAAACGCTCTCAAATGCACTTTCAGAGTCCAAAAAATTGATTCTTACTACAGATATTCACTCCACACAGAGCTTCCAGTAGAAGGCCAGATACGCTCTCAAATGCACTTTGAGAGTCCAAAAAATTGATTCTTACTACAGATATTCACTCAACACAGAGTTTCCACTGGAAGGCCAGAAACCTTCTCAAATGCACTTTCGGAGTCCAAAAAAGTGATTCTTAGTGCAGATATTCACTCAACACAGAGTTTCCACTGAAAGGCCAGAAACGCTCTCAAATGCACTTTCGGAGTCCAAAAATTGATTCTCACTGCAGATATTCGCTCAACACAGAGTTTTCATTGGAAGGCCAGAAACGCTCTCAGAAGCACTTTCTGAGTCCAAAAAAGTGATTCTTAGTGCAGATATTCACTCAACACAGAGTTCCACAAGAAGGCCAGAAACGCTCTCAGAAGCACTTTCTGAGTCCAAACATTGATTTTCACTGCAGATGTTCACTCAACACAGAGTTTTCACTGGAAGGCCAAAAACGCTCTCAAATGCACTTTCAGAGTCCAAAAAAGTGATTCTTAGTGCAGATATTCACTCAACACAGAGTTTCCACTGGAAGGCCAGAAACGCTCTCAAAAGCACTTTCAGAGTCCAAAAAATTGATTCTTACTACAGATATTCACTCCGCACAGAGCTTCCAGTAGAAGGCCAGATACGCTCTCAAATGCACTTTGAGAGTCCAAAAAATTGATTCTTACTACAGATATTCACTCAACACAGAGTTTCCACTGGAAAGCCAGAAACGCTCTCAAATACACTTTCAGAGTCCAAAAAAGTGATTCTTAGTGCAGATATTCACTCAACACAGAGTTTCCACTGGAAGGCCCGAAACGCTCTCAAATGCACTTTTGGAGTCCAAAAAAGTGATTCTTATTGCAGATATTCACTCAACACAGAGTTTTCACTGGAAGGCCAGAAACGCTCTCAAATGCACTTTCGGAGTCCAAAAAAGTGATTCTTAGTGCAGATATTCACTCAACACAGAGTTTCCACTGAAAGGCCAGAAACGCTCTCAAAAGCACTTTCGGAGTCCAAAAAAGTGATGCTTAGTGCAGATATTCACTCAACACATAGTTTACAGTAGATGGACAGAAACCTTCTCAAATGCACTTTCAGAGTCCAAAAAATTGATTCTTACTACAGATATTCACTAAACACAGAGTTTCCACTGGAAGGCCAGAAACGCTCTCAAATGCACTTTCAGAGTCCAAAAAATTGATTCTTACTACAGATATTCACTCAACACAGAGTTTTCACAAGAAGGCCAGAAACGCTCTCAAATGCACTTTCAGAGTCCAAAAAGTGATGCTTAGTGCAGATATTCACTCAACACATAGTTTACAGTGGATGGCCAGAAACGCTCTCAAATGCACTTTCAGAGTCCAAAAAATTGATTCTTACTACAGATATTCACTCCACACAGAGCTTCCAGTAGAAGGCCAGAAACGCTCTCAAATGCACTTTGAGAGTCCAAAAAATTGATTCTTACTGCAGATATTCACTCAACACAGAGTTTCCACTGGAAGGCCAGAAACGATCTCAAATACACTTTCAGATCCCAAAAAAGTGATTCTTAGTGCAGACATTCACTCAACACAGAGTTTCCACTGGAAGGCCTGAAACGCTCTCAAATGCACTTTTGGAGTCCAAAAAAGTGATTCTTAGTGCAGATATTCACTCAACACAGAGTTTTCACTGGAAGGCCAGAAACGCTCTCAAATGCACTTTCGGAGACCAAAAATTGATTCTCACTGCAGATATTCGCTCAACACAGAGTTTTCATTGGAAGGCCAGAAACGCTCTCAGAAGCACTTTCTGAGTCCAAAAAAGTGATTCTTAGTGCAGATATTCACTCAACACAGAGTTTCCACTGGAAGGCCCGAAACGCTCTCAAATGCACTTTTGGAGTCCAAAAATTGATTTTCACTGCAGATATTCACTCAACACAGAGTTTTCACTGGAAGGCCAGAAACGCTCTCAAATGCACTTTCAGAGTCCAAAAAGTGATTCTTAGTGCAGATATTCACTCAACACAGAGTTTCCACTGGAAGGCCCGAAACGCTCTCAAATGCACTTTCGGAGTCCAAAAAAGTGATTGTTAGTGCAGATATTCACTCAACACAGAGTTCCACAAGATTGCCAGAAACGCTCTCAGAAGCACTTTCTGAGTCCAAAAGTGTTTCTTACTGCAGATATTCACTCAACACAGAGTTTCCACTGGAAAGCCAGAAACGCTCTCAAATGCACTTTCAGAGTCCAAAAATTGATTTTCACTGCAGATATTCACTCAACACAGAGTTTTCACAAGAAGGCCAGAAACGCTCTCAAATGCACTTTCAGAGTCCAAAAAGTGATGCTTAGTGCAGATATTCACTCAACACATAGTTTACAGTAGATGGCCAGAAACCTTCTCAAATGCACTTTCAGAATCCAAAAATTGATTCTTACTACAGATATTCACTGAACACAGAGTTTCCCTGGAAGGCCAGAAACGCTCTCAAATGCACTTTCAGAGTCCAAAATTGATTCTTACTGCAGATATTCACTCAACACAGAGTTTCCACTGGAAGGCCAGAAACGCTCTCAAATACACTTTCAGATTCCAAAAAAGTGATTCTTAGTGCAGATATTCACTCAACACAGAGTTTTCACTGGAAGGCCAGAAACCTTCTCAAATGCACTTTCAGAGTCTCAAAAAGTGATTCTTTGTGCAGATATTCACTCAACACAGAGTTTTCACAAGAAGGCCCGAAACGCTCTCAAATGCACTTTCGGAGTCCAAAAATTGATTCTCACTGCAGATATTCGCTCAACACAGAGTTTTCATTGGAAGGCCAGAAACGCTCTCAGAAGCACTTTCTGAGTCCAAAAAAGTGATTCTTAGTGCAGATATTCACTCAACACAGAGTTCCACAAGAAGGCCAGAAACGCTCTCAGAAGCACTTTCTGAGTCCAAAAATTGATTTTCACTGCAGATATTCACTCAACACAGAGTTTTCACTGGAAGGCCAGAAACGCTCTCAAACGCACTTTCAGAGTCCAAAAAAGTGATTCTCACTGCAGATATTCACTCAACACAGAGTTTCCACTGGAAAGCCAGAAACGCTCTCAAATGCACTTTCAGAGTCCAAAAATTGATTTTCACTGCAGATATTCACTCAACACAGAGCTTCCAGTAGAAGGCCAGAAACGCTCTCAAATGCACTTTGAGAGTCCAAAAAATTGATTCTTACTGCAGATATTCACTCAACACAGAGTTTCCACTGGAAGGCCAGAAACGCTCTCAAATACACTTTCAGATTCCAAAAAAGTGATTCTTAGTGCAGATATTCACTCAACACAGAGTTTCCACTGGAAGGCCCGAAACGCTCTCAAATGCACTTTTGGAGTCCAAAAAAGTGATTATTAGTGCAGATATTCACTCAACACATAGTTTACAGTAGATGGACAGAAACCTTCTCAAATGCACTTTCAGAGTCCAAAAAATTGATTCTTACTACAGATATTCACTAAACACAGAGTTTCCACTGGAAGGCCACAAACGCTCTCAAATGCACTTTCAGAGTCCAAAAAATTGATTCTTACTACAGATATTCACTCCACACAGAGCTTCCAGTAGAAGGCCAGAAACGCTCCCAAATGCACTTTGAGAGTCCAAAAAATTGATTCTTACTACAGATATTCACTCAACACAGAGTTTCCACTGGAAAGCCAGAAACGCTCTCAAATGCACTTTCAGAGTCCAAAAATTGATTTTCACTGCAGATATTCACTCAACACAGAGTTTTCACAAGAAGGCCAGAAACGCTCTCAAATGCACTTTCAGAGTCCAAAAAAGTGATGCTTAGTGCAAATATTCACTCAACACATAGTTTACAGTGGATGGCCAGAAACGCTCTCAAAAGCACTTTCGGAGTCCAAAAAAGTGATTGTTAGTGCAAATATTCACTCAAC
>JAFDVH010000037.1:0-16643 GCA_019176425.1 Megalops atlanticus
CACTGTTTTGGACTCCTAAAGTGCATTTGAGAGCGTTTCTGGCCTTCTAGTGAAAACTCTGTGTTGAGTGAATATTTGCAGTAAGAATCAATTTTTTGGACTCTGAAAGTGCATTTGACAGCGTTTCTGGCCTTCCAGTGGAAACTCTCTGTGTTGAGTGAATATCTGCAGTAAGAATCACTTTTTGGACGCTGAAAGTGCATTTGAGAGCTTTTCTGGCCTTTTTTACTGAAACTGTGTTGAGTGAATATCTGCACTAAGAATCACTTTTTTTGGACTCTGAAAGTGCATTTGAGACCGTTTCTGGTCATCCAGTGTAAACTCTGTGTTGAGTGAATATCTGCACTATGAATCACTTTTTGTACTCAGAAAGTTCATTTGAAAGCGTTATTGGCCTTCCAGTGTAAACTCTGTGTTGAGTGATTATCTGCGCTGAGAATCACTTTTTGGACTCTGAAGTGCATTTGACAGCGTTTCTGGCCTTCCAGTGAAAACTCTGTGTTGAGTGAATATTTGCAGTAATAATCAATTTTTGGACTCTGAAAGTGCATTCGAGAGCGTTTCTGCCTTTTACTGGAAACTCTCTGTTGAGTGAATATTTGCAGCAAGAATAAATTTTTGGACTCTGAAAATGCATTTGAGAGCGTTTCTGGCCTTTTACTGAAACTCTGTGTTGAGTGAATCTCTGCACTAAGAATCACTTTTTGGACTCTGAAAGTGCATTTGAGAGCATTTCTGGCCTTCCAGTGGAAACTCTCTGTTGAGTGAATATTTGCTGCAAGAATAAATTTTTGGACTCTGAAAATGCATTTTAGAGCGTTTCTGGCCTTTTACTGGAAACTCTGTGTTGAGTGAATATTTGCAGTAAGAATCAATTTTTTGGACTCTGAAAGTGCATTTGACAACATTTCTGGTCTTCCAGTGGAAACTCTCTGTGTTGAGTGAATATCTGCAGTAAGAATCACTTTTTTGGACACTGAAAGTGCATTTGAGAGCTTTTCTGGCCTTCCAGTGGAAACTGTGTGTTGAGTGTATATTTGCAGTAATAATCAATTTTTTGGACTCTGAAAGTGCATTTGAGAGCGTTTTTGGCCTTTTACTGGAAACTCTGTGTTGAGTGAATATTTGCAGTAAGAATCAATTTTTTGGACTCTGAAAATGCATTTGAGAGCGTTTCTGGCCTTCTTGTGAAAACTCTGTGTTGAGTGAATATTTGCAGTAAGAATCAATTTTTTGGACTCAGAAAGTGCATTTGACAGCGTTTCTGGCCTTCCAGTGAAAACTCTGTGTTGAGTGTATATTTGCAGTAATAATCAATTTTTTGGACTCTGAAAGTGCATTTGAGAGCGTTTTTGGCCTTTTACTGGAAACTCTGTGTTGAGTGAATATTTGCAGTAAGAATAAATTTTTTGGACTCTGAAAATGCATTTGAGAGCGTTTCTGGCCTTCTTGTGAAAACTCTGTGTTGAGTGAATATTTGCAGTAAGAATCAATTTTTTGGACTCAGAAAGTGCATTTGACAGCGTTTTTGGCCTTCCAGTGAAAACTCTGTGTTGAGTGTATATTTGCAGTAATAATCAATTTTTTGGACTCTGAAAGTGCATTTGAGAGCGTTTTTGGCCTTTTACTGGAAACTCTCTGTTGAGTGAATATGTGCACTAAGAATCACTTTTTTGGACTCCGAAAGTTCATTTCTGAGCGTTAATGGCCTTCCAGTGTAAACTCTGTGTTGAGTGAATATCTTCATTATCAATCACTTTTGGACTCTGAAAGTGCATTTGAGAGCATTTCTGGCCTTCCAGTGAAACTCTCTGTTGAGTGAATATTTGCAGTAAGAATCAATTTTTTGGACTCTGAAATGCATTTGAGAGCGTTTCTGGCCTTTTACTGGAAACTCTGTGTTGAGTGAATATCTGCACTAAGAATCACTTTTTGGTTCAGAAGTCCATTTGAGAGCGTTTCTGGCCTTCCAGTGAAAACTCTGTGTTGAGTGAATATCTGAAGTAGAATCCTTTTTTTGACTCTGAAAGTGCATTTGAGAGCGTTTCTGGCCATCTAGTGGAAACTCTGTGTTGAGTGAATATCTGCACTAAGAATCACTGTTTTGGACTCTAAAGTGCATTTGAGAGCGTTTCTGGCCTTCTAGTGAAAACTCTGTGTTGAGTGAATATTTGCAGTAAGAATCAATTTTTGGACTCTGAAAGTGCATTTGACAGCGTTTCTGGCCTTCCAGTGGAAACTCTCTGTGTTGAGTGAATATCTGCAGTAAGAATCACTTTTTGGACGCTGAAAGTGCATTTGAGAGCTTTTCTGGCCCTTCCAGTGGAAACTGTGTTGAGTGAATATCTGCACTAAGAATCACTTTTTGGACTCTGAAAGTGCATTTTGAGACCGTTTCTGGTCATCCAGTGTAAACTCTGTGTTGAGTGAATATCTGCACTATGAATCACTTTTTGTACTCAGAAAGTTCATTTGAAAAGCGTTATTGGCCTTCCAGTGTAAACTCTGTGTTGAGTGATTATCTGCGCTGAGAATCACTTTTGGACTCTGAAAGTGCATTTGAGAGCGTTTCTGGCCTTCCAGTGAAAACTCTGTGTTGAGTGAATATTTGCAGTAAGAATCAATTTTTTGGACTCTGAAAATGCATTTGAGAGCGTTTCTGGCCTTCTTGTGAAAACTCTGTGTTGAGTGAATATTTGCAGTAAGAATCAATTTTTGGACTCAGAAAGTGCATTTGACAGCGTTTCTGGCCTTCCAGTGAAAACTCTGTGTTGAGTGAATATTTGCAGTAATAATCAATTTTTGGACTCTGAAAGTGCATTTGAGAGCGTTTTTGGCCTTTTACTGAAACTCTCTGTTGAGTGAATATTTGCAGCAAGAATCATTTTTGGACTCTGAAAAGTGCATTTGAGAGCGTTTCTGGCCTTTTACTGGAAACTCTGTGTTGAGTGAATATCTGCACTAAGAATCACTTTTTTGGACTCTGAAAGTGCATTTGAGAGCATTTCTGGCCTTCCAGTGGAAACTCTCTGTTGAGTGAATATTTGCAGCAAGAATAAATTTTTTGGACTCTGAAAATGCATTTGAGAGCGTTTCTGGCCTTTTACTGGAAACTCTGTGTTGAGTGAATCTCTGCACTAAGAATCACTTTTTTGGTTCAGAAAGTCCATTTGAGAGCGTTTCAGGCCTTCCAGTGAAAACTCTGTGTTGAGTGAATATCTGAAGTAAGAATCACTTTTTTGTACACCGAAAGTGCATTTGAGAGCGTTTCTGGCCATCTAGTGGAAACTCTGTGTTGAGTGAATATCTGCACTAAGAATCACTGTTTTGGACTCTAAAGTGCATTTGAGAGCATTTCTGGCCTTCTTGTGAAAACTCTGTGTTGAGTGAATATTTGCAGTAAGAATCAATTTTTGGACTCAGAAAGTGCATTTGAAAGCGTTTCTGGCCTTCCAGTGGAAACTCTCTGTGTTGAGTGAATATCTGCACTAAAAATCACTTTTTGGACTCTGAAAGTGCATTTGAGAGCTTTTCTTGGCCTTCCAGTGGAAACTGTGTTGAGTGAATATCTGCACTAAGAATCACTTTTTGGACTCTGAAAGTGCATTTGAGACCGTTTCTGGTCATCCAGTGAAAACTCTGTGTTGAGTGAATATCTGCACTATGAATCACTTTTTGTACTCAGAAAGTTCATTTGAAAGCGTTACTGGCCTTCCAGTGTAAACTCTGTGTTGAGTGATTATCTGCGCTGAGAATCACTTTTTTGGACTCTGAAAGTGCATTTGAGAGCGTTTCTGGCCTTCCAGTGAAAACTCTGTGTTGAGTGAATATTTGCAGTAAGAATCAATTTTTTGGACTCTGAAAATGCATTTGAGAGCGTTTCTGGCCTTCTTGTGAAAACTCTGTGTTGAGTGAATATTTGCAGTAAGAATCAATTTTTTGGACTCAGAAAGTGCATTTGACAGCGTTTCTGGCCTTCCAGTGAAAACTCTGTGTTGAGTGTATATTTGAGAGCGTTTTTGGCCTTTTACTGGAAACTCTGTGTTGAGTGAATATTTGCAGTAAGAATAAATTTTGGACTCTGAAAATGCATTTGAGAGCGTTTCTGGCCTTCTAGTGAAAACTCTGTGTTGAGTGAATATTTGCAGTAAGAATCAATTTTTGGACTCAGAAAGTGCATTTGACAGCGTTTGTGGCCTTCCAGTGAAAACTCTGTGTTGAGTGTATATTTGCAGTAATAATCAATTTTTGGACTCTGAAAGTGCATTTGAGAGCGTTTTTGGCCTTTTACTGAAACTCTCTGTTGAGTGAATATGTGCACTAAGAATCACTTTTTGGACTCTGAAAGTTCATTTCTGAGCGTTAATGGCCTTCCAGTGTAAACTCTGTGTTGAGTGAATATCTTCATTATCAATCACTTTTTTGGACTCTGAAAGTGCATTTGAGAGCATTTCTGGCCTTCCAGTGGAAACTCTCTGTTGAGTGAATATTTGCAGCAAGAATAAATTTTTTGGACGCTGAAAATGCATTTGAGAGCGTTTCTGGCCTTTTACTGGAAACTCTGTGTTGAGTGAATATCTGCACTAAGAATCACTTTTTTGGTTCAAAAGTCCATTTGAGAGCGTTTCAGGCCTTCCAGTGAAAACTCTGTGTTGAGTGAATATCTGAAGTAAGAATCACTTTTTTGTACTCCGAAAGTGCATTTGAGAGCGTTTCTGGCCATCTAGTGGAAACTCTGTGTTGAGTGAATATCTGCACTAAGAATCACTGTTTTGGACTCCTAAAGTGCATTTGAGAGCGTTTCTGGCCTTCTAGTGAAAACTCTGTGTTGAGTGAATATTTGCAGTAAGAATCAATTTTTGGACTCTGAAAGTGCATTTGACAGCGTTTCTGGCCTTCCAGTGGAAAACTCTGTGTTGAGTGAATATCTGCAGTAAGAATCACTTTTTTGGACTCTGAAAGTGCATTTGAGAGCTTTTCTGGCCTTCCAGTGGAAACTGTGTTGAGTGAATATCTGCACTAAGAATCACTTTTTTGGACTCTGAAAGTGCATTTGAGAGCGTTTCTGGTCATCCAGTGTAAACTCTGTGTTGAGTGAATATCTGCACTATGAATCACTTTTTGTACTCAGAAAGTTCATTTGAAAGCGTTTCTGGCCTTCCAGTGTAAACTCTGTGTTGAGTGATTATCTGCGCTGAGAATCACTTTTTTGGACTCTGAAAGTGCATTTGAGAGCGTTTCTGGCCTTCCAGTGAAAACTCTGTGTTGAGTGAATATTTGCAGTAAGAATCAATTTTTTGGACTCTGAAAATGCATTTGAGAGCGTTTTCTGGCCTTCTTGTGAAAACTCTGTGTTGAGTGAATATTTGCAGTAAGAATCAATTTTTTGGACTCAGAAAGTGCATTTGACAGCGTTTCTGGCCTTCCAGTGAAAACTCTGTGTTGAGTGTATATTTGCAGTAATAATCAATTTTTTGGACTCTGAAAGTGCATTCGAGAGCGTTTTTGGCCTTTTACTGGAAACTCTCTGTTGAGTGAATATTTGCAGCAAGAATAAATTTTTTGGACGCTGAAAATGCATTTGAGAGCGTTTCTGGCCTTTTACTGGAAACTCTGTGTTGAGTGAATCTCTGCACTAAGAATCACTTTTTTGGACTCTGAAAGTGCATTTGAGAGCATTTCTGGCCTTCCAGTGGAAACTCTCTGTTGAGTGAATATTTGCAGCAAGAATAAATTTTTTGGACTCTGAAAATGCATTTGAGAGCGTTTCTGGCCTTTTACTGGAAACTCTGTGTTGAGTGAATCTCTGCACTAAGAATCACTTTTTTGGTTCAGAAAGTCCATTTGAGAGCGTTTCAGGCCTTCCAGTGAAAACTCTGTGTTGAGTGAATATCTGAAGTAAGAATCACTTTTTTGTACACCGAAAGTGCATTTGAGAGCGTTTCTGGCCATCTAGTGGAAACTCTGTGTTGAGTGAATATCTGCACTAAGAATCACTGTTTTGGACTCCTAAAGTGCATTTGAGAGCGTTTCTGGCCTTCTTGTGAAAACTCTGTGTTGAGTGAATATTTGCAGTAAGAATCAATTTTTTGGACTCAGAAAGTGCATTTGACAGCGTTTCTGGCCTTCCAGTGGAAACTCTCTGTGTTGAGTGAATATCTGCAGTAAGA
This sequence comes from Megalops atlanticus, assembly GCA_019176425.1. Taxonomy (NCBI): domain Eukaryota; kingdom Metazoa; phylum Chordata; class Actinopteri; order Elopiformes; family Megalopidae; genus Megalops; species Megalops atlanticus. The sequence continues at coordinate 6,171 of JAFDVH010000037.1, forward strand.
ATCACTTTTTTGGACTCAGAAAGTGCTTCTGAGAGCGTTTCTGGCCTTTTTACTGAAACTCTCTGTTGAGTGAATATCTGCACTAAGAATCACTTTTTGGACTCCGAAAGTTCATTTCTGAGCGTTACTGGCCTTCCAGTGTAAACTCTGTGTTGAGTGAATATCTGCACTAACAATCACTTTTTTGGACTCTGAAAGTGCATTTGAGAGCATTTCTGGCCTTCCATTGGAAACTCTGTGTTGAGTGAATATCTGCACTAACAATCACTGTTTTGGGCTCCTAAAGTGCATTTGAGAGCGTTTCTGGCCTTCTAGTGAAAACTCTGTGTTGAGTGAATATTTGCAGTAAGAATCAATTTTTGGACTCTGAAAGTGCATTTGACAGCGTTTCTGGCCTTCCAGTGAAAACTCTGTGTTGAGTGAATATCTGCAGTAAGAATCACTTTTTGGACACTGAAAGTGCATTTGAGAGCTTTTCTGGCCTTCCAGTGGAAACTGTGTTGAGTGAATATCTGCACTAAGAATCACTTTTTTGGACTCAGAAAGTGCATTTGAGACCGTTTCTGGTCATCCAGTGTAAACTCTGTGTTGAGTGAATATCTGCACTATGAATCACTTTTTTGTATTCAGAAACTTCATTTGAAAGCGTTACTGGCCTTCCAGTGTAAACTCTGTGTTGAGTGATTATCTGCGCTGAGAATCACTTTTTTGGACTCTGAAAGTGCATTTGAGAGCGTTTCTGGCCTTCCAGTGAAAACTCTGTGTTGAGTGAATATTTGCAGTAAGAATCAATTTTTTGGACTCTGAAAATGCATTTGAGAGCGTTTCTGGCCTTCTTGTGAAAACTCTGTGTTGAGTGAATATTTGCAGTAAGAATCAATTTTTTGGACTCAGAAAGTGCATTTGACAGCGTTTCTGGCCTTCCAGTGAAAACTCTGTGTTGAGTGTATATTTGCAGTAATAATAAATTTTTTGGACTCTGAAAGTGCATTTGAGAGCGTTTTTGGCCTTTTACTGGAAACTCTCTGTTGAGTGAATATCTGCACTAAGAATCACTTTTTTGGACTCCGAAATTTCATTTCTGAGCGTTAATGGCCTTCCAGTGTAAACTCTGTGTTGAGTGAATATCTGCACTATCAATCACTTTTTTGGACTCTGAAAGTGCATTTGAGAGCACTTCTGGCCTTCCAGTGGAAATTCTCTGTTGAGTGAATATTTGCAGCAAGAATCAATTTTTTGGACGCTGAAAATGCATTTGAGAGCGTTTCTGGCCTTTTACTGTAAACTCTGTGTTGAGTGAATCTCTGCACTAAGAATCACTTTTTTGGTTCAGAAAGTCCATTTGAGAGCGTTTCAGGCCTTCCAGTGAAAACTCTGTGTTGAGTGAATATCTGAAGTAAGAATAACTTTTTTGTACTCCGAAAGTGCATTTGAGAGCGTTTCTGGCCATCTAGTGGAAACTCTGTGTTGAGTGAATATCTGCACTAAGAATAACTGTTTTGGACTCCTAAAGTGCATTTGAGAGCGTTTCTGGCCTTCTAGTGAAAACTCTGTGATGAGTGAATATTTGCAGTAAGAATCAATTTTTTGGACTCTGAAAATGCATTTGAGAGCGTTTCTGGCCATCTTGTGAAAACTCTGTGTTGAGTGAATATTTGCAGTAAGAATCAATATTTTGGACTCTGAAAGTGCATTTGAGAGCGTTTTTGGCCTTTTACTGGAAACTCTCTGTTGAGTGAATATCTGCACTAAGAATCACTTTTTTGGACTCCGAAAGTTCATTTCTGAGCGTTAATGGCCTTCCAGTGTAAACTCTGTGTTGAGTGAATATCTGCACTATCAATCACTTTTTTGGACTCTGAAAGTGCATTTGAGAGCACTTCTGGCCTTTTACTGGAAACTCTGTGTTGAGTGAATCTCTGCACTAAGAATCACTTTTTTGGTTCAGAAAGTCCATTTGAGAGCGTTTCAGGCCTTCCAGTGAAAACTCTGTGTTGAGTGAATATCTGAAGTAAGAATCACTTTTTGTACTCTGAAAGTGCATTTGAGAGCGTTTCTGGCCATCCAGTGGAAACTCTGTGTTGAGTGAATATCTGCACTAAGAATCACTTTTTGGACTACAGAAAGTGCATTTGAGAGCGTTTCTGGCCTTCTAGTGAAAATCTGTGTTGAGTGAATATTTGCAGTAAGAATCAATTTTTGGACTCAGAAAGTGCATTTGACAGCGTTTCTGGCCTTCCAGTGAAACTCTCTGTGTTGAGTGAATATCTGCACTAACAATCACTTTTTTGGACTCTGAAAGTGCATTTGAGAGCATTTCTGGCCTTCCATTGGAAACTCTGTGTTGAGTGAATATCTGCACTAACAATAACTGTTTTGGGCTCAGAAAGTGCATTTGAGAGCGTTTCTGGCCTTCTAGTGAAAACTCTGTGTTGAGTGAATATTTGCAGTAAGAATCAATTTTTGGACTCTGAAAATGCATTACTGGCCTTCCAGTGTAAACTCTGTGTTGAGTGAATATCTGCACTAAGAATCACTTTTTGGACACTGAAAGTGCATTTGAGAGCATTTCTGGCCTTCAGTGGAAACTCTCTGTTGAGTGAATATTTGCAGTAAGAATCAATTTTTTGGACTCTGAAAATGCATTACTGGCCTTCCAGTGTAAACTCTGTGTTGAGTGAATATCTGCACTATCAATCACTTTTTTGGACACTGAAAGTGCATTTGAGAGCATTTCTGGCCTTCCAGTGGAAACTCTCTGTTGAGTGAATATTTGCAGCAAGAATCAATTTTTGTACTCTTAAATGCATTTAGAGCGTTTCTGGCCTTTTAGTGGAAACTCTGTGTTGAGTGAATATCTGCACTAAGAATCACTTTTTGGTTCAGAAAGTCCATTTGAGAGCGTTTCAGGCCTTCCAGTGAAAACTCTGTGTTGAGTGAATATCTGAAGTAAGAATCACTTTTTTGTACTCCGAAAGTGCATTTGAGAGCGTTTCTGGCCATCTAGTGGAAACTCTGTGTTGAGTGAATATCTGCACTTAGAATAACTGTTTTGGACTCCAGAAAGTGCATTTGAGGCGTTTCTGGCCTTCTAGTGAAAACTCTGTGTTGAGTGAATATTTGCAGTAAGAATCAATTTTTTGGACTCAGAAAGTGCATTTGACAGCGTTTCTGGCCTTCCAGTGAAAACTCTGTGTTGAGTGTATATTTGCAGTAATAATCAATTTTTTGGACTCTGAAAGTGCATTTGAGAGCGTTTTTGGCCTTTTACTGGAAACTCTGTGTTGAGTGAATATTTGCAGTAAGAATCAATTTTTGGACTCAGAAAGTGCATTTGACAGCGTTTCTGGCCTTCCAGTGAAAACTCTGTGTTGAGTGTATATTTGCAGTAATAATCAATTTTTGGACTCTGAAAGTGCATTTGAGAGCGTTTTTGGCCTTTTACTGGAAACTCTGTGTTGAGTGAATATTTGCAGTAAGAATCAATTTTTTGGACTCTGAAAATGCATTCGAGAGCGTTTCTGGCCTTCTTGTGAAAACTCTGTGTTGAGTGAATATTTGCAGTAAGAATCAATTTTTTGGACTCAGAAAGTGCATTTGACAGCGTTTCTGGCCTTCCAGTGAAAACTCTGTGTTGAGTGTATATTTGCAGTAATAATCAATTTTTTGGACTCTGAAAGTGCATTTGAGAGCGTTTTTGGCCTTTTACTGGAAATTCTCTGTTGAGTGAATATCTGCACTAAGAATCACTTTTTTGGACTCCGAAAGTTCATTTCTGAGCGTTAATGGCCTTCCAGTGTAAACTCTGTGTTGAGTGAATATCTGCATTATCAATCACTTTTTTGGACTCTGAAAGTGCATTTGAGAGCATTTCTGGCCTTCCAGTGGAAACTCTGTGTTGAGTGAACATCTGCAGTAAGAATCACTTTTTTGGACACTGAAAATGCATTTGAGAGCTTTTCTGGCCTTCCAGTGGAAACTCTGTGTTGAGTGAATATCTGCACTAAGAATCACTTTTTTGGACTCTGAAAGTGCATTTGAGACCGTTTCTGGTCATCCAGTGTAAACTCTGTGTTGAGTGAATATCTGCACTATGAATCACTTTTTTGTACTCAGAAAGTTCATTTGAAAGCGTTACTGGCCTTCCAGTGTAAAATCTGTGTTGAGTGATTATCTGCGCTGAGAATCACTTTTTTGGACTCTGAAAATGCATTTGAGAGCGTTTCTGGCCTTCTTGTGAAAACTCTGTGTTGAGTGAATATTTGCAGTAAGAATCAATTTTTTGGACTCAGAAAGTGCATTTGAGAGCGTTTCTGGCCTTCCAGTGAAAACTCTGTGTTGAGTGTATATTTGCAGTAATAATCAATTTTTTGGACTCTGTAAGTGCATTTGAGAGCGTTTTTGGCCATTTACTGGAAACTCTGTGTTGAGTGAATATTTGCAGTAAGAATCAATTTTTTGGACTTAGAAAGTGCATTTGACAGCGTTTCTGGCCTTCCAGTGAAAACTCTGTGTTGAGTGTATATTTGCAGTAATAATCAATTTTTTGGACGCTGAAAATGCATTTGAGAGCGTTTCTGGCCTTTTACTGGAAACTCTGTGTTGAGTGAATCTCTGCACTAAGAATCACTTTTTTGGTTCAGAAAGTCCATTTGAGAGCGTTTCAGGCCTTCCAGTGAAAACTCTGTGTTGAGTGAATATCTGAAGTAAGAATCACTTTTTGTACTCGAAAGTGCATTTGAGAGCGTTTCTGGCCATCTAGTGGAAACTCTGTGTTGAGTGAATATCTGCACTAAGAATAACTGTTTGGACTCTAAAGTGCATTTGACAGCGTTTCTGGCCTTCCAGTGAAAACTCTGTGTTAGTGTATATTTGCAGTAATAATCAATTTTTGGACTCTGAAAGTGCATTTGAGAGCGTTTTGGCCTTTTACTGGAAACTCTGTGTTGAGTGAATATTTGCAGTAAGAATCAATTTTTGGACTCTGAAAATGCATTTGAGAGCGTTTCTGGCCTTCTTGTAGAAAACTCTGTGTTGAGTGTATATTTGCAGTAATAATCAATTTTGGACTCTGAAAGTGCATTTGAGAGCGTTTTTGGCCTTTTACTGGAAAGTCTCTGTTGAGTGAATATGTGCACTAAGAATCACTTTTTGGACTCTGAAAGTTCATTTGAGAGCGTTAATGGCCTTCCAGTGTAAACTCTGTGTTGAGTGAATATCTGCATTATCAATCACTTTTTGGACTCTGAAAGTGCATTTGAGAGCATTTCTGGCCTTCCAGTGGAAACTCTCTGTTGAGTGAATATTTGCAGCAAGAATAATTTTTTGGACGCTGAAAATGCATTTGAGAGCGTTTCTGGCCTTCTTGTGGAAAACTCTGTGTTGAGTGTATATTTGCAGTAATAATCAATTTTTGGACTCTGAAAGTGCATTTGACAGCGTTTCTGGCCTTCCAGTGAAAACTCTGTGTTGAGTGAATATCTGCAGTAAGAATCACTTTTTGGACTCTGAAAATGCATTTGAGAGCTTTTCTGGCCTTCCAGTGGAAACTGTGTTGAGTGAATATCTGCACTAAGAATCACTTTTTTGGACTCTGAAAGTGCATTTGAGACCGTTTCTGGTCATCCAGTGTAAACTCTGTGTTGAGTGAATATCTGCACTATGAATCAATTTTTGTACTCAGAAAGTTCATTTGAAAGCGTTACTGGCCTTCCAGTGTAAACTCTGTGTTGAGTGATTATCTGCGCTGAGAATCACTTTTTTGGACTCTGAAAGTGCATTTGAGAGCGTTTCTGGCCTTCCAGTGAAAACTCTGTGTTGAGTGAATATTTGCAGTAAGAATCAATTTTTTGGACTCTGAAAATGCATTTGAGAGCGTTTCTGGCCTTCTTGTGAAAACTCTGTGTTGAGTGAATATTTGCAGTAAGAATCAATTTTTTGGACTCAGAAAGTGCATTTGACAGCGTTTCTGGCCTTCCAGTGAAAACTCTGTGTTGAGTGTATATTTGCAGTAATAATCAATTTTTTGGACTCTGAAAGTGCATTTGAGAGCGTTTTTGGCCTTTTACTGGAAACTCTCTGTTGAGTGAATATGTGCACTAAGAATCACTTTTTTGGACTCCGAAAGTTCATTTCTGGTGTTTAATGGCCTTCCAGTGTAAACTCTGTGTTGAGTGAATATCTGCACTATCAATCACTTTTTGGACTCTGAAAGTGCATTTGAGAGCATTTCTGGCCTTCAGTGGAAACTCTCTGTTGAGTGAATATTTGCTGCAAGAATAAATTTTTGGACTCGCTGAAAATGCATTTTAGAGCGTTTCTGGCCTTTTACTGGAAACTCTGTGTTGAGTGAATATTTGCAGTAAGAATCAATTTTTTGGACTCTGAAAGTGCATTTGACAACATTTCTGGTCTTCCAGTGGAAACTCTCTGTGTTGAGTGAATATCTGCAGTAAGAATCACTTTTTTGGACACTGAAAGTGCATTTGAGAGCTTTTCTGGCCTTCCAGTGGAAACTCTGTGTTGAGTGTATATTTGCAGTAATAATCAATTTTTTGGACTCTGAAAGTGCATTTGAGAGCGTTTTTGGCCTTTTACTGGAAACTCTGTGTTGAGTGAATATTTGCAGTAAGAATCAATTTTTTGGACTCTGAAAATGCATTTGAGAGCGTTTCTGGCCCTCTTGTGAAAACTCTGTGTTGAGTGAATATTTGCAGTAAGAATCAATTTTTTGGACTCAGAAAGTGCATTTGACAGCGTTTCTGGCCTTCCAGTGAAAACTCTGTGTTGAGTGTATATTTGCAGTAATAATCAATTTTTTGGACTCTGAAAGTGCATTTGAGAGCGTTTTTGGCCTTTTACTGGAAACTCTGTGTTGAGTGAATATTTGCAGTAAGAATAAATTTTTTGGACTCTGAAAATGCATTTGAGAGCGTTTCTGGCCTTCTTGTGAAAACTCTGTGTTGAGTGAATATTTGCAGTAAGAATCAATTTTTGGACTCAGAAAGTGCATTTGACAGCGTTTTTGGCCTTCCAGTGAAAACTCTGTGTTGAGTGTATATTTGCAGTAATAATCACTTTTTTTGGACTCTGAAAGTGCATTTGAGAGCGTTTTTGGCCTTTTACTGGAAACTCTCTGTTGAGTGAATATGTGCACTAAGAATCACTTTTTGGACTCCAAAGTTCATTTCTGAGCGTTAATGGCCTTCTTGTGAAAACTCTGTGTTGAGTGAATATCTTCATTATCAATCACTTTTTGGACTCTGAAAGTGCATTTGAGAGCATTTCTGGCCTTCCAGTGGAAACTCTCTGTTGAGTGAATATTTGCAGTAAGAATAAATTTTTTGGACGCTGAAAATGCATTTGAGAGCGTTTCTGGCCTTTTACTGGAAACTCTGTGTTGAGTGAATCTCTGCACTAAGAATCACTTTTTTGGTTCAAAAGTCCATTTGAGAGCGTTTCAGGCCTTCCAGTGAAAACTCTGTGTTGAGTGAATATCTGAAGTAAGAATCACTTTTTGTACTCTGAAAGTGCATTTGAGAGCGTTTCTGGCCATCTAGTGGAAACTCTGTGTTGAGTGAATATCTGCACTAAGAATCACTGTTTTGGACTCCTAAAGTGCATTTGAGAGCGTTTCTGGCCTTCTAGTGAAAACTCTGTGTTGAGTGAATATTTGCAGTAAGAATCAATTTTTTGGACTCTGAAAGTGCATTTGACAGCGTTTCTGGCCTTCCAGTGGAAACTCTCTCTGTGTTGAGTGAATATCTGCAGTAAGAATCACTTTTTTGGACGCTGAAAGTGCATTTGAGAGCTTTTCTGGCCTTCCAGTGGAAACTGTGTTGAGTGAATATCTGCACTAAGAATCACTTTTTTGGACTCTGAAAGTGCATTTGAGACCGTTTTTGGTCATCCAGTGTAAACTCTGTGTTGAGTGAATATCTGCACTATGAATCACTTTTTTGTACTCAGAAAGTTCATTTGAAAGCGTTACTGGCCTTCCAGTGTAAACTCTGTGTTGAGTGATTATCTGCGCTGAGAATCACTTTTGGACTCTGAAAGTGCATTTGAGAGCGTTTCTGGCCTTCCAGTGAAAACTCTGTGTTGAGTGAATATTTGCAGTAAGAATCAATTTTTGGACTCTGAAAATGCATTTGAGAGCGTTTCTGGCCTTCTTGTGAAAACTCTGTGTTGAGTGAATATTTGCAGTAAGAATCAATTTTTGGACTCAGAAAGTGCATTTGACAGCGTTTCTGGCCTTCCAGTGAAAACTCTGTGTTGAGTGTATATTTGCAGTAATAATCAATTTTTGGACTCTGAAAGTGCATTCGAGAGCGTTTTTTTGGCCTTTTACTGGAAACTCTCTGTTGAGTGAATATCTGCACTAAGAATCACTTTTTGGACTCTGAAAGTTCATTTCTGAGCGTTAATGGCCTTCAGTGTAAACTCTGTGTTGAGTGAATATCTGCACTATCAATCACTTTTTGGACTCTGAAAGTGCATTTGAGAGCATTTCTGGCCTTCCAGTGGAAACTCTCTGTTGAGTGAATATTTGCAGCAAGAATAAATTTTTTGGACGCTGAAAATGCATTTGAGAGCGTTTCTGGCCTTTTACTGGAAACTCTGTGTTGAGTGAATCTCTGCACTAAGAATCACTTTTTTGGACTCTGAAAGTGCATTTGAGAGCATTTCTGGCCTTCCAGTGGAAACTCTCTGTTGAGTGAATATTTGCAGCAAGAATAAATTTTTGGACGCTGAAAATGCATTTGACAGCGTTTCTGGCCTTCCAGTGGAAACTCTCTGTGTTGAGTGAATATCTGCAGTAAGAATCACTTTTTTGGACTCAGAAAGTGCTTCTGAGAGCGTTTCTGGCCTTTTACTGGAAACTCTCTGTTGAGTGAATATCTGCACTAAGAATCACTTTTTGGACTCCAGTTCATTTCTGAGTTTACTGGCCTTCCAGTGTAAACTCTGTGTTGAGTGAATATCTGCACTAACAATCACTTTTTGGACTCTGAAAGTGCATTTGAGAGCATTTCTGGCCTTCCATTGGAAACTCTGTGTTGAGTGAATATCTGCACTAACAATCACTGTTTGGGCTCCTAAAGTGCATTTGAGAGCGTTTCTGGCCTTCTAGTGAAAACTCTGTGTTGAGTGAATATTTGCAGTAAGAATCAATTTTTGGACTCTGAAAGTGCATTTGACAGCGTTTCTGGCCTTCCAGTGGAAACTCTCTGTGTTGAGTGAATATCTGCAGTAAGAATCACTTTTTGGACACTGAAAGTGCATTTGAGAGCTTTTCTGGCCTTCCAGTGGAAACTGTGTTGAGTGAATATCTGCACTAAGAATCACTTTTTTGGACTCAGAAAGTGCATTTGAGACCGTTTCTGGTCATCCAGTGTAAACTCTGTGTTGAGTGAATATCTGCACTATGAATCACTTTTTGTACTCAGAAACTTCATTTGAAAGCGTTATTGGCCTTCAGTGTAAACTCTGTGTTGAGTGATTATCTGCGCTGAGAATCACTTTTTGGACTCTGAAAGTGCATTTGAGCGTTTCTGGCCTTCCAGTGAAAACTCTGTGTTGAGTGAATATTTGCAGTAAGAATCAATTTTTTTGGACTCTGAAAATGCATTTGAGAGCGTTTCTGGCCTTCTTGTGAAAACTCTGTGTTGAGTGAATATTTGCAGTAAGAATCAATTTTTTGGACTCAGAAAGTGCATTTGACAGCGTTTCTGGCCTTCCAGTGAAAACTCTGTGTTGAGTGTATATTTGCAGTAATAATAAATTTTGGACTCTGAAAGTGCATTTGAGAGCGTTTTTGGCCTTTTTACTGGAAACTCTCTGTGAGTGAATATCTGCACTAAGAATCACTTTTGGACTCGAAAGTTCATTTCTGAGCGTTAATGGCCTTCCAGTGTAAACTCTGTGTTGAGTGAATATCTGCACTATCAATCACTTTTTGGACTCTGAAAGTGCATTTGAGAGCACTTCTGGCCTTCCAGTGGAAATTCTCTGTTGAGTGAATATTTGCAGCAGAATAAATTTTGGAGCACGCTGAAAATGCATTTGAGGCGTTTCTGGCCTTTTACTGTAAACTCTGTGTTGAGTGAATCTCTGCACTAAGAATCACTTTTGGTTCAGAAAGTCCATTTGAGACGTTTCAGGCCTTCCAGTGAAACTCTGTGTTGAGTGAATATCTGAGTAAGAATCACTTTTTGTACTCGAAGAAAGTGCATTTGAGGCGTTTCTGGCCATCTATGGAAACTCTGTGTTGGTGAATATTATAAAAATAAATTTTTGGACTCCTAAATATTTGAAGCTTTTGGCCTTCTGTAAAAATCTGTTTGGTGAATATTTGCAGTAAGAATCAATTTTGGACTCTGAAAAAGCATTGGGCGTTTCTGGTTTTTTGAAACTCTGTGTTGGTGAATGTTTTCGGAAAAACAAATTTTGGCTCCCCGAAAGTGCATTTAC
>JAFDVH010000037.1:17143-68044 GCA_019176425.1 Megalops atlanticus
CAAAAAGTAATTCTTACTTCAGATATTCACTCAACACAGAGTTTTAACTGGAAGGCCTGAAACGCTCTCAAATGGACTTTCTGAACCAAAAAGTGATTCTTAGTGCAGAGATTCACTCAACACAGAGTTTCCAGTAAAGGCCAGAAGTGCTCTCAAATGGACTTTCAGAGTCCAAAAAGTGATTGATAGTGCAGATATTCACTCAACACAGAGTTTACACTGAAAGGCCATTAACGCTCAGAAATGAACTTTCGGAGTGCAAAAAAGTGATTATTAGTGCAGATATTCACTCAACAGAGAGTTTCCAGTAAAAGGCCAAAAACGCTCTCAAATGCACTTTCAGAGTCCAAAAAATTGATTATTACTGCAAATATACACTCAACACAGAGTTTTCACTGGAAGGCCAGAAACGCTGTCAAATGCACTTTCTGAGTCCAAAAAATTGATTCTTACTGCAAATATTCACTCAACACAGAGTTTTCACAAGAAGGCCAGAAACGCTCTCAAATGCATTTTCAGAGTCCAAAAAATTGATTCTTACTGCAAATATTCACTCAACACAGAGTTTACACTGGAAGGCCAGAAACGCTTTCAAATGAACTTTCTGAGTACAAAAAAGTGATTCATAGTGCAGATATTCACTCAACACAGAGTTTCCAATGGAAGGCCAGAAACGCTCTCAAATGCACTTTAGGAGTCTAAAACAGTGATTCTTAGTGCAGATATTCACTCAACACAGAGTTTCCACTAGATTGCCAGAAACGCTCTCAAATGCATTTTCAGCGTCCAAAAAATTTATTCTTGCTGCAAATATTCACTCAACAGAGAGTTTCCACTGGAAGGCCAGAAATGCTCTCAAATGCACTTTCAGAGTCCAAAAAATTGATTGATAATGCAGATATTCACTCAACACAGAGTTTACACTGGAAGGCCATTAACGCTCAGAAATGAACTTTCGGAGTCCAAAAAAGTGATTCTTAGTGCAGATATTCACTCAACAGAGAATTTCAGTAAAAGGCCAAAAACGCTCTCAAATGCACTTTCAGAGTCCAAAAATTGATTATTACTGCAAATATACACTCAACACAGAGTTTTCACTGGAAGGCCAGAAACGCTGTCAAATGCACTTTCTGAGTCCAAAAAATTGATTCTTACTGCAAATATTCACTCAACACAGAGTTTTCACAAGAAGGCCAGAAACGCTCTCAAATGCACTTTAGGAGTCCAAAACAGTGATTCTTAGTGCAGATATTCACTCAACACAGAGTTTCCACTAGATGGCCAGAAACGCTCTCAAATGCACTTTCGGAGTACAAAAAAGTGATTCTTACTTCAGATATTCACTCAACACAGAGTTTTCACTGGAAGGCCTGAAACGCTCTCAAATGGACTTTTGAACCAAAAAAGTGATTCTTAGTGCAGAGATTCACTCAACACAGAGTTTCCAGTAAAAGGCCAGAAACGCTCTCAAATGCATTTTCAGCGTCCAAAAAATTTATTCTTGCTGCAAATATTCACTCAACAGAGAGTTTCCACTGGAAGGCCAGAAATGCTCTCAAATGCACTTTCAGAGTCCAAAAAAGTGATTGATAATGCAGATATTCACTCAACACAGAGTTTACACTGGAAGGCCATTAACGCTCAGAAATGAACTTTCGGAGTCCAAAAAAGTGATTCTTAGTGCAGATATTCACTCAACAGAGAATTTCCAGTAAAAGCCAAAAACGCTCTCAAATGCACTTTCAGAGTCCAAAAAATTGATTATTACTGCAAATATACACTCAACACAGAGTTTTCACTGGAAGGCCAGAAACGCTGTCAAATGCACTTTCTGAGTCCAAAAAATTGATTCTTACTGCAAATATTCACTCAACACAGAGTTTTCACAAGAAGGCCAGAAACGCTCTCAAATGCATTTTCAGAGTCCAAAAAATTGATTCTTACTGCAAATATTCACTCAACACAGAGTTTCCAGTAAAAGGCCAAAAACGCTCTCAAATGCACTTTCAGAGTTCAAAAAATTTATTCTTGCTGCAAATATACACTCAACACAGAGTTTTCACTGGAAGGCCAGAAACGCTGTCAAATGCACTTTCTGAGTCCAAAAAATTGATTCTTACTGCAAATATTCACTCAACACAGAGTTTTCACTAGAAGGCCAGAAACGCTCTCAAATGCACTTTCAGAGTCCAAAAAAGTGATTCTCAGCGCAGATAATCACTCAACACAGAGTTTACACTGGAAGGCCAGTAACGCTTTCAAATGAAGTTTCTGAGTACAAAAAAGTGATTCATAGTGCAGATATTCACTCAACACAGAGTTTACACTGGATGACCAGAAACGGTCTCAAATGCACTTTCAGAGTCCAAAAAAGTGATTCTTAGTGCAGATATTCACTCAACACAGTTTCCACTGGAAGGCCAGAAAAGCTCTCAAATGCACTTTCAGTGTCCAAAAAAGTGATTCTTACTGCAGATATTCACTCAACACAGAGAGTTTCCACTGGAAGGCCATTAACGCTCAGAAATGAACTTTCAGAGTCCAAAAATTGATTCTTAGTGCAGATATTCACTCAACAGAGAATTTCCAGTAAAAGGCCAAAAACGCTCTCAAATGCACTTTCAGAGTCCAAAAAGTGATTGTTACTGCAAATATTCACTCAACACAGAGTTTCCAATGGAAGGCCAGAAACGCTGTCAAATGCACTTTCTGAGTCCAAAAAATTGATTCTTACTGCAAATATTCACTCAACACAGAGTTTTCACTGGAAGGCCTGAAACGCTCTCAAATGCACTTTAGGAGTCCAAAACAGTGATTCTTAGTGCAGATATTCACTCAACACAGAGTTTCCACTAGATGGCCAGAAACGCTCTCAAATGCACTTTCGAGTACAAAAAGTGATTCTTACTTCAGATATTCACTCAACACAGAGTTTTCACTGGAAGGCCTGAAACGCTCTCAAATGGACTTTCTGAACCAAAAAGTGATTCTTAGTGCAGAGATTCACTCAACACAGAGTTTCCAGTAAAAGGCCAGAAACGCTCTCAAATGCATTTTCAGCGTCCAAAAATTTATTCTTGCTGCAAATATTCACTCAACAGAGAGTTTCCACTGGAAGGCCAGAAATGCTCTCAAATGCACTTTCAAGTCCAAAAGTGATTCTTAGTGCAGAGATTCACTCAACACAGAGTTTCAGTAAAGGCCAGAAACGCTCTCAGCGTCCAAAAAAATTTATTCTTGCTGCAAATATTCACTCAACAGAGAGTTTCCACTGGAAGGCCAGAAATGCTCTCAAATGCACTTTCAGAGTCCAAAAAGTGATTGATAATGCAGATATTCACTCAACACAGAGTTTACACTGGAAGGCCATTAACGCTCAGAAATGAACTTTGAGTCCAAAAAGTGATTCTTAGTGCAGATATTCACTCAACAGAGAATTTCCAGTAAAAGGCCAAAAACGCTCTCAAATGCACTTTCAGAGTCCAAAAATTGATTATTACTGCAAATATACACTCAACACAGAGTTTTCACTGGAAGGCCAGAAACGCTGTCAAATGCACTTTCTGAGTCCAAAAATTGATTCTTACTGCAAATATTCACTCAACACAGAGTTTTCACAAGAAGGCCAGAAACGCTCTCAAATGCATTTTCAGAGTCCAAAAATTGATTCTTACTGCAAATATTCACTCAACACAGAGTTTCCAGTAAAAGGCCAAAAACGCTCTCAAATGCACTTTCAGAGTTCAAAAATTTATTCTTGCTGCAAATATACACTCAACACAGAGTTTTCACTGGAAGGCCAGAAACGCTGTCAAATGCACTTTCTGAGTCCAAAAATTGATTCTTACTGCAAATATTCACTCAACACAGAGTTTTCACTAGAAGGCCAGAAACGCTCTCAAATGCACTTTCAGAGTCCAAAAAGTGATTCTCAGCGCAGATAATCACTCAACACAGAGTTTACACTGGAAGGCCAGTAACGCTTTCAAATGAAGTTTCTGAGTACAAAAAAGTGATTCATAGTGCAGATATTCACTCAACACAGAGTTTACACTGGATGACCAGAAACGGTCTCAAATGCACTTTCAGAGTCCAAAAAAGTGATTCTTAGTGCAGATATTCACTCAACACAGTTTCCACTGGAAGGCCAGAAAAGCTCTCAAATGCACTTTCAGTGTCCAAAAAGTGATTCTTACTGCAGATATTCACTCAACACAGAGAGTTTCCACTGGAAGGCCAGAAACGCTGTCAAATGCACTTTCAGAGTCCAAAAAATTGATTCTTACTGCAAATATTCACTCAACACAGAGTTTTCACTAGAAGGCCAGAAACGCTCTCAAATGCACTTTAGGAGTCCAAAACAGTGATTGTTAGTGCAGATATTCACTCAACACAGAGTTTCCACTGGAAGGCCAGAAATGCTCTCAAATGCACTTTCAGAGTCCAAAAAGTGATTCTTACTGCAGATATTCACTCAACACAGAGTTTTCACTGGAAGGCCTGAAACGCTCTCAAATGGACTTTCTGAACCAAAAAAGTGATTCTTAGTGCAGAGATTCACTCAACACAGAGTTTCCAGTAAAAGGCCAGAAACGCTCTCAAATGCATTTTCAGTCCAAAAATTTATTCTTGCTGCAAATATTCACTCAACAGAGAGTTTCCACTGGAAGGCCAGAAATGCTCTCAAATGCACTTTCAGAGTCCAAAAAGTGATTCTTAGTGCAGAGATTCACTCAACACAGAATTTCCAGTAAAAGGCCAGAAACGCTCAAATGCATTTTCAGCGTCCAAAAATTTATTCTTGCTGCAAATATTCACTCAACAGAGTTTCACTGGAAGGCCAGAAATGCTCTCAAATGCACTTTCAGAGTCCAAAAAGTGATTGATAGTGCAGATATTCACTCAACACAGAGTTTACACTGGAAGGCCATTAACGCTCAAAATGAACTGTCCAAAAAAGTGATTCTTAGTGCAGATATTCACTCAACAGAGAGTTTCCAGTAAAAGGCCAAAAACGCTCTCAAATGCACTTTCAGAGTCCAAAAATTGATTATTACTGCAAATATACACTCAACACAGAGTTTTCACTGGAAGGCCAGAAACGCTGTCAAATGCACTTTCTGAGTCCAAAAATTGATTCTTACTGCAAATATTCACTCAACACAGAGTTTTCAAAGAAGGCCAGAAACGCTTGCACTTTAGGAGTCCAAAACAGTGATTCTTAGTGCAGATATTCACTCAACACAGAGTTTCCACTGATGGCCAGAAACGCTCAAATGCAAATGATTCTTACTTCAAATCAACACAGAGTTTTCACTGGAAGGCCTGAAACGTCAAATGGACTTTTAAACCAAAAAGTGATTCTTAGTGCAGAGATTCACTCAACACAGAGTTTCCAGTAAAAGGCCAGAAACGCTCTCAAATGCATTTTCAGCGTCCAAAAAATTTATTCTTGCTGCAAATATTCACTCAACAGAGAGTTTCCACTGGAAGGCCAGAAATGCTCTCAAATGCACTTTCAGAGTCCAAAAAAGTGATTGATAATGCAGATATTCACTCAACACAGAGTTTACACTGGAAGGCCATTAACGCTCAGAAATGAACTTTCGGAGTCCAAAAAAGTGATTCTTAGTGCAGATATTCACTCAACAGAGAATTTCCAGTAAAAGGCCAAAAACGCTCTCAAATGCACTTTCAGAGTCCAAAAAATTGATTATTACTGCAAATATACACTCAACACAGAGTTTTCACTGGAAGGCCAGAAACGCTGTCAAATGCACTTTCTGAGTCCAAAAAATTGATTCTTACTGCAAATATTCACTCAACACAGAGTTTTCACAAGAAGGCCAGAAACGCTCTCAAATGCATTTTCAGAGTCCAAAAAATTGATTCTTACTGCAAATATTCACTCAACACAGAGTTTCCAGTAAAAGGCCAAAAACGCTCTCAAATGCACTTTCAGAGTTCAAAAAATTTATTCTTGCTGCAAATATACACTCAACACAGAGTTTTCACTGGAAGGCCAGAAACGCTGTCAAATGCACTTTCTGAGTCCAAAAAATTGATTCTTACTGCAAATATTCACTCAACACAGAGTTTTCACTAGAAGGCCAGAAACGCTCTCAAATGCACTTTCAGAGTCCAAAAAAGTGATTCTCAGCGCAGATAATCACTCAACACAGAGTTTACACTGGAAGGCCAGTAACGCTTTCAAATGAAGTTTCTGAGTACAAAAAAGTGATTCATAGTGCAGATATTCACTCAACACAGAGTTTACACTGGATGACCAGAAACGGTCTCAAATGCACTTTCAGAGTCCAAAAAAGTGATTCTTAGTGCAGATATTCACTCAACACAGTTTCCACTGGAAGGCCAGAAAAGCTCTCAAATGCACTTTCAGTGTCCAAAAAAGTGATTCTTACTGCAGATATTCACTCAACACAGAGAGTTTCCACTGGAAGGCCAGAAACGCTGTCAAATGCACTTTCAGAGTCCAAAAAATTGATTCTTACTGCAAATATTCACTCAACACAGAGTTTTCACTAGAAGGCCAGAAACGCTCTCAAATGCACTTTAGGAGCCCAAAACAGTGATTGTTAGTGCAGATATTCACTCAACACAGAGTTTCCAATGGAAGGCCAGAAATGCTCTCAAATGCACTTTCAGAGTCCAAAAAAGTGATTGTTAGTGCAGATATTCACTCAACACAGAGTTTACACTGGAAGGCCAGTAACGCTCAGAAATGAACTTTCGGAGTCCAAAAAAGTGATTCTTAGTGCAGATATTCACTCAACAGAGAGTTTCCAGTAAAAGGCCAGAAACGCTCTCAGAAGCACTTTCTGAGTCCAAAAAAGTGATTCTTACTGCAGATATTCACTCAACACAGAGAGTTTCCACTGGAAGGCCAGAAACGCTGTCAAATGCACTTTCTGAGTCCAAAAAATTGATTCTTACTGCAAATATTCACTCAACACAGAGTTTTCACTAGAAGGCCAGAAACGCTCTCAAATGCACTTTAGGAGTCCAAAACAGTGATTCTTAGTGCAGATATTCACTCAACACAGAGTTTCCACTAGAAGGCCAGAAACGCTCTCAAATGCACTTTCGGTGTACAAAGAAGTGATTCTTACTTCAGATATTCACTCAACACAGAGTTTTCACTGGAAGGCCTGAAACGCTCTCAAATGGACTTTCTGAACCAAAAAAGTGATTCTTAGTGCAGAGATTCACTCAACACAGAGTTTCCAGTAAAAGGCCAGAAACGCTCTCAAATGCATTTTCAGCGTCCAAAAAATTTATTCTTGCTGCAAATATTCACTCAACAGAGAGTTTCCACTGGAAGGCCAGAAATGCTCTCAAATGCACTTTCAGAGTCCAAAAAAGTGATTCTTAGTGCAGAGATTCACTCAACACAGAGTTTCCAGTAAAAGGCCAGAAACGCTCTCAAATGCATTTTCAGCGTCCAAAAAATTTATTCTTGCTGCAAATATTCACTCAACAGAGAGTTTCCACTGGAAGGCCAGAAATGCTCTCAAATGCACTTTCAGAGTCCAAAAAAGTGATTGATAGTGCAGATATTCACTCAACACAGAGTTTACACTGGAAGGCCATTAACGCTCAGAAATGAACTTTCGGAGTTCAAAAAAGTGATTCTTAGTGCAGATATTCACTCAACAGAGAGTTTCCAGTAAAAGGCCAAAAACGCTCTCGAATGCACTTTCAGAGTCCAAAAAATTGATTATTCCTGCAAATATACACTCAACACAGAGTTTTCACTGGAAGGCCAGAAACGCTGTCAAATGCACTTTCTGAGTCCAAAAAATTGATTCTTACTGCAAATATTCACTCAACACAGAGTTTTCACAAGAAGGCCAGAAACGCTCTCAAATGCATTTTCAGAGTCCAAAAAATTGATTCTTACTGCAAATATTCACTCAACACAGAGTTTTCACTGGAAGGCCAGAAACGCTCTCAAATGCACTTTCAGAGTCCAAAAAGTGATTCTTACTTCAGATATTCACTCAACACAGAGTTTTCACTGGAAGGCCTGTAACGCTTTCAAATGAACTTTCTGAGTACAAAAAGTGATTCTTAGTGCAGATATTCACTCAACACAGAGTTTACACTGGATGACCAGAAACGGTCTCAAATGCACTTTCAGAGTCCAAAAAGTGATTCTTAGTGCAGATATTCACTCAACACAGTTTCCACTGCCAGAAAAGCTTTGCACTTTCAGCGTCCAAAAATTTATTCTTGCTGCAGATATTCACTCAACAGAGAGTTTCCACTGGAAGGCCAGAAATGCTGTCAAATGCACTTTCAGAGTCCAAAAAGTGATTGATACTGCAAATATTCACTCAACACAGAGTTTACACTGGAAGGCCAGTAACGCTCAGAAATGAACTTTGGAGTCCAAAAAGTGATTCTTAGTGCAGATATTCACTCAACAGAGAGTTTCCAGTAAAAGGCCAAAAACGCTCTCAAATGCACTTTCAGAGTCCAAAAAGTGATTATTAATGCAAATATTCACTCAACACAGAGTTTTCACTGGAAGGCCAGAAACGCTGTCAAATGCACTTTCTGAGTCCAAAAATTGATTCTTACTGCAAATATTCACTCAACACAGAGTTTTCACTGGAAGGCCAGAAACGCTGTCAAATGCATTTTCAGAGTCCAAAAATTGATTCTTACTGCAAATATTCACT
The DNA here is from genome assembly GCA_019176425.1 of Megalops atlanticus. Classification (NCBI taxonomy): domain Eukaryota; kingdom Metazoa; phylum Chordata; class Actinopteri; order Elopiformes; family Megalopidae; genus Megalops; species Megalops atlanticus. Next base: position 25,849 of record JAFDVH010000037.1, read on the forward strand.
CAACACAGAGTTTCCAGTAAAAGGCCAAAACGCTCTCAAATGCACTTTCAGAGTCCAAAATAGTGATTATTACTGCAGATATTCACTCAACACAGAGTTTTCACTGGAAGGCCAGAAACGCTCTCAAATGGACTTTCAAAAAGTGATTCTTAGTGCAAATATTCACTCAACACAGAGTTTCCAATGGCCAGAATTCAAATGACTTTCTGAGTGCAAAAATTGATTATTACTGCAAATATACACTCAACACAGAGTTTTCACAAGAAGGCCAGAAACGCTCTCAAATGCATTTTCAGCGTCCAAAAAGTGATTCTTACTGCAAATATTCACTCAACAGAGAGTTTCCACTGGAAGGCCAGAAATGCTCTCAAATGCACTTTCAGAGTCCAAAAAGTGATTGATAATGCAAATATTCACTCAACACAGAGTTTCCACTGGAAGGCCATTAACGCTCAGAAATGAACTTTCTGAGTCCAAAAATTGATTCTTAGTGCAAATATTCACTCAACAGAGAGTTTCCAGTAAAAGGCCAAAAACGCTCTCAAATGCACTTTCAGAGTCCAAAAATTGATTATTACTGCAAATATACACTCAACACAGAGTTTTCACTGGAAGGCCAGAAACGCTGTCAAATGCACTTTCTGAGTCCAAAAATTGATTCTTCCTGCAAATATTCACTCAACACAGAGTTTTCACAAGAAGGCCAGAAACGCTCTCAAATGCATTTTCAGAGTCCAAAAATTGATTCTTACTGCAAATATTCACTCAACACAGAGTTTCCAGTAAAAGCCTGAAACGCTCTCAAATGCACTTTCAGAGTCCAAAAATTGATTATTACTGCAAATATACACTCAACACAGAGTTTTCACTGGAAGGCCAGAAACGCTGTCAAATGCACTTTCTGAGTCCAAAAAATTGATTCTTACTGCAAATATTCACTCAACACAGAGTTTTCACAAGAAGGCCAGAAACGCTCTCAAATGCACTTTAGGAGTCCAAAACAGTGATTCTTACTTCAGATATTCACTCAACACAGAGTTTTCACTGGAAGGCCTGAAACGCTCTCAAATGGACTTTTGAACCAAAAAAGTGATTCTTAGTGCAAATATTCACTCAACACAGAGTTTCCACTAGATGGCCAGAAACGCTGTCAAATGGACTTTCTGAGTCCAAAAAATTGATTCTTACTGCAAATATTCACTCAACACAGAGTTTCCAGTAAAAGGCCAAAAACGCTCTCAAATGCACTTTCAGAGTCCAAAAATTGATTATTACTGCAAATATACATCAACACAGAGTTTTCACTGGAAGGCCAGAAACGCTGTCAAATGCACTTTCTGAGTCCAAAAATTGATTCTTAGTGCAAATATTCACTCAACACAGAGTTTCCACTGGAAGGCCATTAACGCTCAGAAATGAACTTTCGAGTCAAAAAGTGATTCTTACTGCAGATATTCACTCAACACAGAGTTTTCACTGGAAGGCCTGAAACGCTCTCAAATGGACTTTCTGAACCAAAAAGTGATTCTTACTGCAAATATTCACTCAACACAGAGTTTCCACTGGAAGGCCAGAAACGCTCTCAAATGGACTTTCAGAGTCCAAAAAATTGATTGATAGTGCAAATATTCACTCAACACAGAGTTTACACTGGAAGGCCATTAACGCTCAGAAATGAACTTTAGGAGTCCAAAACAGTGATTCTTAGTGCAGATATTCACTCAACACAGAGTTTCCACTAGATGGCCAGAAACGCTCTCAAATGCACTTTCTGAGTACAAAAAGTGATTCTTACTGCAAATATTCACTCAACACAGAGTTTTCACTGGAAGGCCTGAAACGCTCTCAAATGGACTTTCTGAACCAAAAAATTGATTCTTACTGCAAAGATTCACTCAACACAGAGTTTCCAGTAAAAGGCCAGAAACGCTCTCAAATGCATTTTCAGCGTCCAAAAAATTTATTCTTGCTGCAAATATTCACTCAACAGAGAGTTTCCACTGGAAGGCCAGAAATGCTCTCAAATGCACTTTCAGAGTCCAAAAAAGTGATTGATAATGCAGATATTCACTCAACACAGAGTTTACACTGGAAGGCCATTAACGCTCAGAAATGAACTTTCGGAGTCCAAAAAAGTGATTCTTAGTGCAGATATTCACTCAACAGAGAGTTTCCAGTAAAAGGCCAAAAACGCTCTCAAATGCACTTTCAGAGTCCAAAAATTGATTATTACTGCAAATATACACTCAACACAGAGTTTTCACTGGAAGGCCAGAAACGCTGTCAAATGCACTTTCTGAGTCCAAAAATTGATTCTTACTGCAAATATGCACTCAACACAGAGTTTTCACAAGAAGGCCAGAAACGCTCTCAAATGCACTTTCAGAGTCCAAAAAATTGATTATTACTGCAAATATTCACTCAACACAGAGTTTTCACTGGAAGGCCAGAAACGCTCTCAAATGCACTTTCAGAGTCCTAAAAAGTGATTCTCAGCGCAGATAATCACTCAACACAGAGTTTACACTGGAAGGCCAGTAACGCTTTCAAATGAACTTTCTGAGTACAGAAAAGTGATTCATAGTGCAGATATTCACTCAACACAGAGTTTACACTGGATGACCAGAAACGCTCTCAAATGCACTTTCAGAGTCGAAAAAAGTGATTGTTAGTGCAGATATTCACTCAACACAGACTTTCCACTGGAAGGCCAGAAAAGCTCTCAAATGCATTTTCAGTGTCCAAAAAAGTGATTCTTACTGCAGATATTCACTCAACACAGAGAGTTTCCACTGGAAGGCCAGAAACGCTGTCAAATGCACTTTCAGAGTCCAAAAAATTGATTCTTACTGCAAATATTCACTCAACACAGAGTTTTCACAAGAAGGCCAGAAACGCTCTCAAATGCATTTTCAGAGTCCAAAAAATTGATTCTTACTGCAAATATTCACTGAACACAGAGTTTTCACTAGAAGGCCAGAAACGCTCTCAAATGCACTTTAGGAGCCCAAAACAGTGATTGTTAGTGCAGATATTCACTCAACACAGAGTTTCCAATGGAAGGCCAGAAATGCTCTCAAATGCACTTTCAGAGTCCAAAAAGTGATTGTTAGTGCAGATATTCACTCAACACAGAGTTTACACTGGAAGGCCAGTAACGCTCAGAAATGAACTTTCGAGTGCAAAAAGTGATTCTTAGTGCAGATATTCACTCAACAGAGAGTTTCCAGTAAAAGGCCAGAAACGCTCTCAGAAGCACTTTCTGAGTCCAAAAAGTGATTCTTACTGCAGATATTCACTCAACACAGAGAGTTTCCACTGGAAGGCCAGAAACGCTGTCAAATGCACTTTCTGAGTCCAAAAAATTGATTCTTATTGCAAATATTCACTCAACACAGAGGTTTCACTAGAAGGCCAGAAACGCTCTCAAATGCACTTTAGGAGTCCAAAACAGTGATTCTTAGTGCAGATATTCACTCAACACAGAGTTTCCACTAGATGGCCAGAAACGCTCTCAAATGCACTTTCGAGTACAAAAAGTGATTCTTACTTCAGATATTCACTCAACACAGAGTTTTCACTGGAAGGCCTGAAACGCTCTCAAATGGACTTTCTGAACCAAAAAAGTGATTCTTAGTGCAGAGATTCACTCAACACAGAGTTTCCAGTAAAAGGCCAGAAACGCTCTCAAATGCATTTTCAGCGTCCAAAAAATTTATTCTTGCTGCAAATATTCACTCAACAGACAGTTTCCACTGGAAGGCCAGAAATGCTCTCAAATGCACTTTCAGAGTCTAAAATACTGATTGATAGTGCAGGTATTCACTCAACACAGAGTTTACACTGGAAGGCCATTAACGCTCAGAAATGAACTTTCGGAGTCCAAAAAAGTGATTCTTAGTGCAGATATTCACTCAACAGAGAGTTTCCAGTAAAAGGCCAAAAACGCTCTCAAATGCACTTTCAGAGTCCAAAAAATTGATTATTACTGCAAATATACACTCAACACAGAGTTTTCACTGGAAGGCCAGAAACGCTGTCAAATGCACTTTCAGAGTCCAAAAAATTGATTCTTACTGCAAATATTCACTCAACACAGAGTTTTCACAAGAAGGCCAGAAACGCTCTCAAATGCATTTTCAGAGTCCAAAAAATTGATTCTTACTGCAAATATTCACTCAACACAGAGTTTCCAGTAAAAGGCCAAAAACGCTCTCAAATGCACTTTCAGAGTCCAAAAATTGATTATTACTGCAAATATACACTCAACACAGAGTTTTCACTGGAAGGCCAGAAACGCTGTCAAATGCACTTTCTGAGTCCAAAAAATTGATTCTTACTGCAAATATTCACTCAACACAGAGTTTTCACAAGAAGGCCAGAAACGCTCTCAAATGCATTTTCAGAGTCCAAAAAATTGATTCTTACTGCAAATATTCACTCAACACAGAGTTTACACTGGAAGGCCAGTAACGCTTTCAAATGAACTTTCTGAGTACAAAAAAGTGATTCATAGTGCAGATATTCACTCAACACAGAGTTTACACTGGATGACCAGAAACGGTCTCAAATGCACTTTCAGAGTCCAAAAAAGTGATTCTTAGTGCAGATATTCACTCAACACAGAGTTTCCACTGGAAGGCCAGAAAAGCTCTCAAATGCATTTTCAGTGTCCAAAAAGTGATTCTTACTGCAGATATTCACTCAACACAGAGAGTTTCCACTGGAAGGCCAGAAACGCTGTCAAATGCACTTTCAGAGTCCAAAAAATTGATTCTTACTGCAAATATTCACTCAACACAGAGTTTTCACAAGAAGGCCAGAAACGCTCTCAAATGCATTTTCAGAGTCCAAAAATTGATTCTTACTGCAAATATTCACTCAACACAGAGTTTTCACTAGAAGGCCAGAAACGCTCTCAAATGCACTTTAGGAGCCCAAAACAGTGATTGTTAGTGCAGATATTCACTCAACACAGAGTTTCCAATGGAAGGCCAGAAATGCTCTCAAATGCACTTTCAGAGTCCAAAAAAGTGATTGTTAGTGCAGATATTCACTCAACACAGAGTTTACACTGGAAGACCAGTAACGCTCAGAAATGAACTTTCGGAGTGCAAAAAAGTGATTCTTAGTGCAGATATTCACTCAACAGAGAGTTTCCAGTAAAAGGCCAGAAACGCTCTCAGAAGCACTTTCTGAGTCCAAAAAATTGATTCTTACTGCAGATATTCACTCAACACAGAGAGTTTCCACTGGAAGGCCAGAAACGCAGTCAAATGCACTTTCGGAGTCCGAAAAATTGATTCTTACTGCAAATATTCACTCAACACAGATTTTCACTAGAAGGCCAGAAACGCTCTCAAATGCACTTTAGTAGTCCAAAACAGTGATTCTTAGTGCAGATATTCACTCAACACAGAGTTTCCACTAGATGGCCAGAAACGCTCTCAAATGCACTTTCGGAGTACAAAAAAGTAATTCTTACTTCAGATATTCACTCAACACAGAGTTTTCACTGGAAGGCCTGAAACGCTCTCAAATGGACTTTCTGAGCCAAAAAAGTGATTCTTAGTGCAGAGATTCACTCAACACAGAGTTTCCAGTAAAAGGCCAGAAGTGCTCTCAAATGCACTTTCAGAGTCCAAAAAAGTGATTGATAGTGCAGATATTCACTCAACACAGAGTTTACACTGGAAGGCCATTAACGCTCAGAAATGAACTTTCGGAGTCCAAAAAAGTGATTCTTAGTGCAGATATTCACTCAACAGAGAGTTTCCAGTAAAAGGCCAAAAACGCTCTCAAATGCACTTTCAGAGTCCAAAAAATTGATTATTACTGCAAATATACACTCAACACAGAGTTTTCACTGGAAGGCCAGAAACGCTGTCAAATGCACTTTCTGAGTCCAAAATATTGATTCTTACTGCAAATATTCACTCAACACAGAGTTTTCACAAGAAGGCCAGAAACGCTCTCGAATGCATTTTCAGAGTCCAAAAAATTGATTCTTACTGCAAATATTCACTCAACACAGAGTTTTCACTAGAAGGCCAGAAACGCTCTCAAATGCAATTTAGGAGTCCAAAACAGTTATTCTTAGTGCAGATATTCACTCAACACAGAGTTTCCACTAGATGGCCAGAAACGCTCTCAAATGCACTTTCGAGTACAAAAAGTGATTCTTACTTCAGATATTCACTCAACACAGAGTTTTCACTGGAAGGCCTGAAACGCTCTCAAATGGACTTTCTGAACCAAAAAAGTGATTCTTAGTGCAGAGATTCACTCAACACAGGGTTTACAGTAAAAGGCCAGAAACGCTCTCAAATGCATTTTCAGCGTCCAAAAAATTTATTCTTGCTGCAAATATTCACTCAACAGAGAATTTCCACTGGAAGGCCAGAAGTGCTCTCAAATGCACTTTCAGAGTCCAAAAAAGTGATTGATAGTGCAGATATTCACTCAACACAGAGTTTACACTGGAAGGCCATTAACGCTCAGAAATGAACTTTCGGAGTCCAAAAAAGTGATTCTTAGTGCAGATATTCACTCAACAGAGAGTTTCCAGTAAAAGGCCAAAAACGCTCTCAAATGCACTTTCAGAGTCCAAAAAATTTATTATTACTGCAAATATACACTCAACACAGAGTTTTCACTGGAAGGCCAGAAACGCTGTCAAATGCACTTTCTGAGTCCAAAAATTGATTCTTACTGCAAATATTCACTCAACACAGAGTTTTCACAAGAAGGCCAGAAACGCTCTCAAATGCATTTTCAGAGTCCAAAAATTGATTCTTACTGCAAATATTCACTCAACACAGAGTTTTCACTGGAAGGCCAGAAACGCTCTCAAATGCACTTTCAGAGTCCAAAAAAGTGATTCTCAGCGCAGATAATCACTCAACACAGAGTTTACACTGGAAGGCCAGTAACGCTTTCAAATGAACTTTCTGAGTACAAAAAAGTGATTCATAGTGCAGATATTCACTCAACACAGAGTTTACACTGGATGACCAGAAACGGTCTCAAATGCACTTTCTGAGTCCAAAAAAGTGATTCTTAGTGCAGATATTCACTCAACACAGTTTCCACTGGAAGGCCAGAAAAGCTCTCAAATGCACTTTCAGTGTCCAAAAAAGTGATTCTTACTGCAGATATTCACTCAACACAGAGAGTTTCCACTGGAAGGCCAGAAACGCTGTCAAATGCACTTTCAGAGTCCAAAAAATTGATTCTTACTGCAAATATTCACTCAACACAGAGTTTTCACTAGAAGGCCAGAAACGCTCTCAAATGCACTTTAGGAGCCCAAAACAGTGATTGTTAGTGCAGATATTCACTCAACACAGAGTTTCCAATGGAAGGCCAGAAATGCTCTCAAATGCACTTTCAGAGTCCAAAAAAGTGATTGTTAGTGCAGATATTCACTCAACACAGAGTTTACACTGGAAGGCCAGTAACGCTCAGAAATGAACTTTGAGTCCAAAAAGTGATTCTTAGTGCAGATATTCACTCAACAGAGAGTTTCCAGTAAAAGGCCAGAAACGCTCTCAGAAGCACTTTCTGAGTCCAAAAAGTGATTCTTACTGCAGATATTCGCTCAACACAGAGAGTTTCCACTGGAAGGCCAGAAACGCTGTCAAATGCATTTTCAGCGTCCAAAAATTTATTCTTGCTGCAAATATTCACTCAACAGAGAGTTTCCACTGGAAGGCCAGAAATGCTCTCAAATGCACTTTCAGAGTCCAAAAGTGATTCTTAGTGCAGAGATTCACTCAACACAGAGTTTCCAGTAAAGGCCAGAAACGCTCTCAAATGCATTGTCAGCGTCCAAAAATTTATTCTTGCTGCAAATATTCACTCAACAGAGAGTTTCCACTGGAAGGCCAGAAATGCTCTCAAATGCACTTTCAGAGTCCAAAAAGTGATTGATAGTGCAGATATTCACTCAACACAGAGTTTACACTGGAAGGCCATTAACGCTCAGAAATGAACTTTGGAGTCCAAAAAGTGATTCTTAGTGCAGATATTCACTCAACAGAGAGTTTCAGTAAAAGGCCAAAAACTCTCGAATGCACTTTCAGAGTCCAAAAATTGATTATTACTGCAAATATACACTCAACACAGAGTTTTCACTGGAAGGCCAGAAACGCTGTCAAATGCACTTTCTGAGTCCAAAAATTGATTCTTACTGCAAATATTCACTCAACACAGAGTTTTCACAAGAAGGCCAGAAACGCTCTCAAATGCATTTTCAGAGTCCAAAAATTGATTCTTACTGCAAATATTCACTCAACACAGAGTTTTCACTGGAAGGCCAGAAACGCTCTCAAATGCACTTTCAGAGTCCAAAAAGTGATTCTCAGCGCAGATAATCACTCAACACAGAGTTTACACTGGAAGGCCAGTAACGCTTTCAAATGAACTTTCTGAGTACAAAAAGTGATTCATAGTGCAGATATTCACTCAACACAGAGTTTACACTGGATGACCAAAAACGGTCTCAAATGCACTTTCAGAGTCCAAAAAAGTGATTCTTAGTGCAGATATTCACTCAACACAGTTTCCACTGGAAGGCCAGAAAAGCTCTCAAATGCACTTTCAGCGTCCAAAAAAGTGATTCTTACTGCAGATATTCACTCAACACAGAGAGTTTCCACTGGAAGGCCAGAAACGCTGTCAAATGCACTTTCAGAGTCCAAAAAATTGATTCTTACTGCAAATATTCACTCAACACAGAGTTTTCACTAGAAGGCCAGAAACGCTCTCAAATGCACTTTAGGAGTCCAAAACAGTGATTCTTAGTGCAGATATTCACTCAACACAGAGTTTCCACTAGATGGCCAGAAACGCTCTCAAATGCACTTTCGGAGTACAAAAAAGTGATTCTTACTTCAGATATTCACTCAACACAGAGAGTTTCCACTGGAAGGCCAGAAACGCTGTCAAATGCACTTTCAGAGTCCAAAAAATTGATTCTTACTGCAAATATTCACTCAACACAGAGTTTCCAGTAAAAGGCCAAAAACGCTCTCAAATGCACTTTCAGAGTCCAAAAAATTGATTATTACTGCAAATATACACTCAACACAGAGTTTTCACTGGAAGGCCAGAAACGCTGTCAAATGCACTTTCTGAGTCCAAAAAATTGATTCTTACTGCAAATATTCACTCAACTCAGAGTTTTCACAAGAGGGCCAGAAACGCTCTCAAATGCATTTTCAGAGTCCAAAAAATTGATTCTTACTGCAAATATTCACTCAACACAGAGTTTCCAGTAAAAGGCCAAAAACGCTCTCAAATGCACTTTCAGAGTCCAAAAAATTGATTATTACTGCAAATATACACTCAACACAGAGTTTTCACAAGAAGGCCAGAAACGCTCTCAAATGCATTTTCAGCGTCCAAAAAATTTATTCTTGCTGCAAATATTCACTCAACAGAGAGTTTCCACTGGAAGGCCAGAAATGCTCTCAAATGCACTTTCAGAGTCCAAAAAAGTGATTGATAATGCAGATATTCACTCAACACAGAGTTTACACTGGAAGGCCATTAACGCTCAGAAATGAACTTTCGGAGTCCAAAAAAGTGATTCTTAGTGCACATATTCACTCAACAGAGACTTTCCAGTAAAAGGCCAAAAACGCTCTCAAATGCACTTTCAGAGTCCAAAAAATTGATTATTACTGCAAATATACACTCAACACAGAGTTTTCACTGGAAGGCCAGAAACGCTGTCAAATGCACTTTCTGAGTCCAAAAATTGATTCTTACTGCAAATATTCACTCAACACAGAGTTTTCACAAGAAGGCCAGAAACGCTCTCAAATGCATTTTCAGAGTCCAAAAAATTGATTCTTACTGCAAATATTCACTCAACACAGAGTTTCCAGTAAAAGGCCAAAAACGCTCTCAAATGCACTTTCAGAGTCCAAAAATTGATTATTACTGCAAATATACACTCAACACAGAGTTTTCACTGGAAGGCCAGAAACGCTGTCAAATGCACTTTCTGAGTCCAAAATTGATTCTTACTGCAAATATTCACTCAACACAGAGTTTTCACAAGAAGGCCAGAAACGCTCTCAAATGCACTTTAGGAGTCCAAAACAGTGATTCTTACTTCAGATATTCACTCAACACAGAGTTTTCACTGGAAGGCCTGAAACGCTCTCAAATGGACTTTTGAACCAAAAAAGTGATTCTTAGTGCAAATATTCACTCAACACAGAGTTTCCACTAGATGGCCAGAAACGCTGTCAAATGCACTTTCTGAGTCCAAAAAATTGATTCTTACTGCAAATATTCACTCAACACAGAGTTTCCAGTAAAAGGCCAAAAACGCTCTCAAATGCACTTTCAGAGTCCAAAAAATTGATTACTACTGCAAATATACACTCAACACAGAGTTTTCACTGGAAGGCCAGAAACGCTGTCAAATGCACTTTAGGAGTCCAAAACAGTTATTCTTAGTGCAGATATTCACTCAACACAGAGTTTCCACTAGATGGCCAGAAACGCTCTCAAATGCACTTTCTGAGTACAAAAAAGTGATTCTTACTTCAGATATTCACTCAACACAGAGTTTTCACTGGAAGGCCTGAAACGCTCTCAAATGGACTTTCTGAACCAAAAAAGTGATTCTTAGTGCAGAGATTCACTCAACACAGAGTTTCCAGTAAAAGGCCAGAAACGCTCTCAAATGCATTTTCAGCGTCCAAAAAATTGATTATTACTGCAAATATACACTCAACACAGAGTTTTCACTGGAAGGCCAGAAACGCTGTCAAATGCACTTTCTGAGTCCAAAAATTGATTCTTACTGCAAATATTCACTCAACACAGAGTTTCCAGTAAAAGGCCAAAAACGCTCTCAAATGCACTTACAGAGTCCAAAAATTGATTATTACTGCAAATATACACTCAACACAGAGTTTTCACTGGAAGGCCAGAAACGCTCTCAAATGCACTTTCTGAGTCCAAAAATTGATTCTTACTGCAAATATTCACTCAACACAGAGTTTTCACAAGAAGGCCAGAAACGCTCTCAAATGCATTTTCAGAGTCCAAAAAAGTGATTCTCAGCGCAGATAATCACTCAACACAGATTTTACACTGGAAGGCCAGTAACGCTTTCAAATGAACTTTCTGAGTACAAAAAGTGATTCATAGTGCAGATATTCACTCAACACAGAGTTTACACTGGATGACCAGAAACGGTCTCAAATGCACTTTCAGAGTCCAAAAAGTGATTCTTAGTGCAGATATTCACTCAACACAGAGTTTCCACTGGAAGGCCAGAAAAGCTCTCAAATGCATTTCAGTGTCCAAAAAGTGATTCTTACTGCAGATGTTCACTCAACACAGAGTTTCCACTGGAAGGCCAGAAATGCTCTCAAATGCACTTTCAGAGTCCAAAAAGGGATTGATAATGCAGATATTCACTCAACACAGAGTTTACACTGGAAGGCCATTAACGCTCAGAAATGAACTTTCGAGTCCAAAAAGTGATTCTTAGTGCAGATATTCACTCAACAGAGAATTTCCAGTAAAAGGCCAAAAACGCTCTCAAATGCACTTTCAGAGTCCAAAAAATTGATTATTACTGCAAATATACACTCAACACAGAGTTTTCACTGGAAGGCCAGAAACGCTGTCAAATGCACTTTCTGAGTCCAAAAAATTGATTCTTACTGCAAATATTCACTCAACACAGAGTTTTCACAAGAAGGCCAGAAACGCTCTCGAATGCATTTTCAGAGTCCAAAAAATTGATTCTTACTGCAAATATTCACTCAACACAGAGTTTCCAGTAAAAGGCCAAAACGCTCTCAAATGCACTTTCAGAGTCCAAAAATTGATTATTACTGCAAATATACACTCAACACAGAGTTTTCACTGGAAGGCCAGAAACGCTGTCAAATGCACTTTCTGAGTCCAAAAATTGATTCTTACTGCAAATATTCACTCAACACAGAGTTTTCACTAGAAGGCCAGAAACGCTCTCAAATGCACTTTAGGAGTCCAAAACAGTTATTCTAAGTGCAGATATTCACTCAACACAGAGTTTCCACTAGATGGCCAGAAACGCTCTCAAATGCACTTTCGGAGTACAAAAAGTGATTCTTACTTCAGATATTCACTCAACACAGAGTTTTCACTGGAAGGCCTGAAACGCTCTCAAATGGACTTTCTGAACCAAAAAAGTGATTCTTAGTGCAGAGATTCACTCAACACAGAGTTTCCAGTAAAAGGCCAGAAACGCTCTCAAATGCATTTAAGCGTACAAAAAATTTATTCTTGCTGCAAATATTCACTCAACAGAGAGTTTCCACTGGAAGGCCAGAAATGCTCTCAAATGCACTTTCAGTGTCCAAAAAAGTGATTGATAGTGCAGATATTCACTCAACACAGAGTTTACACTGGAAGGCCAGTAATGCATTTTCAGAGTCCAAAAAATTGATTCTTACTGCAAATATTCACTCAACAGAGAGTTTCCACTGGAAGGCCAGAAATGCTCTCAAATGCACTTTCAGTGTCCAAAAAAGTGATTGATAGTGCAGATATTCACTCAACACAGAGTTTACACTGGAAGGCCAGTAATGCATTTTCAGAGTCCAAAAAATTGATTCTTACTGCAAATATACACTCAACACAGAGTTTTCACTAGAAGGCCAGAAACGCTCTCAAATGCACTTTAGGAGCCCAAAACAGTGATTGTTAGTGCAGATATTCACTCAACACAGAGTTTCCAATGGAAGGCCAGAAATGCTCTCAAATGCACTTTCAGAGTCCAAAAAAGTGATTGTTAGTGCAGATATTCACTCAACACAGAGAGTTTCCACTGGAAGGCCAGAAACGCTGTCAAATGCACTTTCTGAGTCCAAAAAATTGATTCTTACTGCAAATATTCACTCAACACAGATTTTCACTAGAAGGCCAGAAACGCTCTCAAATGCACTTTAGTAGTCCAAAACAGTGATTCTTAGTGCAGATATTCACTCAACACAGAGTTTCCACTAGATGGCCAGAAACGCTCTCAAATGCACTTTCGGAGTACAAAAAAGTAATTCTTACTTCAGATATTCACTCAACACAGAGTTTTCACTGGAAGGCCTGAAACGCTCTCAAATGGACTTTCTGAACCAAAAAAGTGATTCTTAGTGCAGAGATTCACTCAACACAGAGTTTCCAGTAAAAGGCCAGAAGTGCTCTCAAATGCACTTTCAGAGTCCAAAAAAGTGATTGATAGTGCAGATATTCACTCAACACAGAGTTTACACTGGAAGGCCATTAACGCTCAGAAATGAACTTTCGGAGTCCAAAAAAGTGATTCTTAGTGCAGATATTCACTCAACAGAGAGTTTCCAGTAAAAGGCCAAAAACGCTCTCAAATGCACTTTCAGAGTCCAAAAAATTGATTATTACTGCAAATATACACTCAACACAGAGTTTTCACTGGAAGGCCAGAAACGCTGTCAAATGCACTTTCTGAGTCCAAAATATTGATTCTTACTGCAAATATTCACTCAACACAGAGTTTTCACAAGAAGGCCAGAAACGCTCTCAAATGCATTTTCAGAGTCCAAAAAATTGATTCTTACTGCAAATATTCACTCAACACAGAGTTTTCACTAGAAGGCCAGAAACGCTCTCAAATGCACTTTAGGAGTCCAAAACAGTTATTCTTAGTGCAGATATTCACTCAACACAGAGTTTCCACTAGATGGCCAGAAACGCTCTCAAATGCACTTTCGAGTACAAAAAGTGATTCTTACTTCAGATATTCACTCAACACAGAGTTTTCACTGGAAGGCCTGAAACGCTCTCAAATGGACTTTCTGAACCAAAAAAGTGATTCTTAGTGCAGAGATTCACTCAACACAGAGTTTACAGTAAAAGGCCAGAAACGCTCTCAAATGCATTTTCAGCGTCCAAAAAATTGATTCTTGCTGCAAATATTCACTCAACAGAGAATTTCCACTGGAAGGCCAGAAGTGCTCTCAAATGCACTTTCAGAGTCCAAAAGTGATTGATAGTGCAGATATTCACTCAACACAGAGTTTACACTGGAAGGCCATTAACGCTCAGAAATGAAATTTGAGTCCAAAAAGTGATTCTTAGTGCAGATATTCACTCAACAGAGAGTTTCAGTAAAAGGCCAAAAACGCTCTCAAATGCACTTTCAGAGTCCAAAAATTTATTATTACTGCAAATATACACTCAACACAGAGTTTTCACTGGAAGGCCAGAAACGCTGTCAAATGCACTTTCTGAGTCCAAAAATTGATTCTTACTGCAAATATTCACTCAACACAGAGTTTTCACAAGAAGGCCAGAAACGCTCTCAAATGCATTTTCAGAGTCCAAAAATTGATTCTTACTGCAAATATTCACTCAACACAGAGTTTTCACTGGAAGGCCAGAAACGCTCTCAAATGCACTTTCAGAGTCCAAAAAAGTGATTCTCAGCGCAGATAATCACTCAACACAGAGTTTACACTGGAAGGCCAGTAACGCTTTCAAATGAAGTTTCTGAATACAAAAAAGTGATTCATAGTGCAGATATTCACTCAACACAGAGTTTACACTGGATGACCAGAAACGGTCTCAAATGCACTTTCTGAGTCCAAAAAAGTGATTCTTAGTGCAGATATTCACTCAACACAGTTTCCACTGGAAGGCCAGAAAAGCTCTCAAATGCACTTTCAGTGTCCAAAAAAGTGATTCTTACTGCAGATATTCACTCAACACAGAGAGTTTCCACTGGAAGGCCAGAAACGCTGTCAAATGCACTTTCAGAGTCCAAAAAATTGATTCTTACTGCAAATATTCACTCAACACAGAGTTTTCACTAGAAGGCCAGAAACGCTCTCAAATGCACTTTTTTCAGAGCCCAAAACAGTGATTGTTAGTGCAGATATTCACTCAACACAGAGTTTCCAATGGAAGGCCAGAAATGCTCTCAAATGCACTTTCAGAGTCCAAAAAAGTGATTGTTAGTGCAGATATTCACTCAACACAGAGTTTACACTGGAAGGCCAGTAACGCTCAGAAATGAACTTTCTGAGTCCAAAAAGTGATTCTTAGTGCAGATATTCACTCAACAGAGAGTTTTCAGTAAAAGGCCAGAAACGCTCTCAAAAGCACTTTCTGAGTCCAAAACAGTGATTCTTAGTGCAGATATTCACTCAACACAGAGAGTTTCCACTGGAAGGCCAGAAACGCTCTCAAATGCACTTTCTGAGTCCAAAAATTGATTCTTACTGCAGATATTCACTCAACACAGAGTTTTCACTGGAAGGCCAGAAACGCTCTCAAATGCACTTTAGGAGTCCAAAAGAGTTTTCAGTGATTCTTAGTGCAGATATTCACTCAACACAGAGTTTCCAGTAAATGGCCAGAAACGCTCAAATGCATTTTCAGAGTCCAAAAATTTATTCTTGCTGCAAATATTCACTCAACAGAGAGTTTCCACTGGAAGGCCAGAAATGCTCTCAAATGGACTTTCAGAACCAAAAAGTGATTCTTAGTGCAGAGATTCACTCAACACAGAGTTTCCAGTAAAAGGCCAGAAACGCTCTCAAATGCATTTTCAGCGTCCAAAAAATTTATTCTTGCTGCAAATATTCACTCAACAGAGAGTTTCCAGTAAAAGGCCAAAAACACTCTCGAATGCACTTTCAGAGTCCAAAAAATTGATTATTACTGCAAATATACACTCAACACAGAGTTTTCACTGGAAGGCCAGAAACGCTGTCAAATGCACTTTCTGAGTCCAAAAAATTGATTCTTACTGCAAATATTCACTCAACACAGAGTTTTCAGTAGAAGGCCAGAAATGCTCTCAAATGCACTTTCAGTGTCCAAAAAAGTGATTGATAGTGCAGATATTCACTCAACACAGAGTTTACACTGGAAGGCCAGTAATGCATTTTCAGAGTCCAAAAAATTGATTCTTACTGCAAATATTCACTCAACACAGAGTTTTCACTAGAAGGCCAGAAATGTTCTCAAATGCACTTTAGGAGCCCAAAACAGTGATTGTTAGTGCAGATATTCACTCAACACAGAGTTTCCAATGGAAGGCCAGAAATGCTCTCAAATGCACTTTCAGAGTCCAAAAAGTGATTGTTAGTGCAGATATTCACTCAACACAGAGAGTTTCACTGGAAGGCCAGAAACGCTGTCAAATGCACTTTCTGAGTCCAAAAATTGATTCTTACTGCAAATATTCACTCAACACAGATTTTCACTAGAAGGCCAGAAATGCTCTCAAATGCACTTTAGTAGTCCAAAACAGTGATTCTTAGTGCAGATATTCACTCAACACAGAGTTTCCACTAGATGGCCAGAAACGCTCTCAAATGCACTTTCTGAGTCAAAAAGTAATTCTTACTTCAGATATTCACTCAACACAGAGTTTTCACTGGAAGGCCTGTAACGCTCTCAAATGGACTTTCTGAACCAAAAAGTGATTCTTAGTGCAGAGATTCACTCAACACAGAGTTTCCAGTAAAAGGCCAGAAGTGCTCTCAAATGCACTTTCAGAGTCCAAAAAGTGATTGATAGTGCAGATATTCACTCAACACAGAGTTTACACTGGAAGGCCATTAACGCTCAGAAATGAACTTTCTGAGTCAAAAAAGTGATTCTTAGTGCAGATATTCACTCAACAGAGAGTTTCAGTAAAAGGCCAAAAACGCTCTCAAATGCACTTTCAGAGTCCAAAAGTGATTATTACTGCAAATATACACTCAACACAGAGTTTTCACTGGAAGGCCAAAACGCTGTCAAATGCACTTTCTGAGTCCAAAAATTGATTCTTACTGCAAATATTCACTCAACACAGAGTTTTCACAAGAAGGCCAGAAACGCTCTCAAATGCATTTTCAGAGTCCAAAATTGATTCTTACTGCAAATATTCACTCAACACAGAGTTTTCACTAGAAGGCCAGAAACGCTCTCAAATGCACTTTAGAGTCCAAACAGTTATTCTTAGTGCAGATATTCACTCAACACAGAGTTTCCACTAGATGGCCAGAAACGCTCTCAAATGCACTTTCAGAGTCAAAAAGTGATTCTTACTGCAGATATTCACTCAACACAGAGTTTTCACTGGAAGGCCTGAAACGCTCTCAAATGGACTTTCTGAACCAAAAAAGTGATTCTTAGTGCAGAGATTCACTCAACACAGAGTTTACAGTAAAAGGCCAGAAAACGCTCTCAAATGCATTTTCAGCGTCCAAAAATTGATTCTTGCTGCAAATATTCACTCAACAGAGAATTTCCACTGGAAGGCCAGAAGTGCTCTCAAATGCACTTTCAGAGTCCAAAAAGTGATTGATAGTGCAGATATTCACTCAACACAGAGTTTACACTGGAAGGCCATTAACGCTCAGAAATGAAATTTCGGAGTCCAAAAAAGTGATTCTTAGTGCAGATATTCACTCAACAGAGAGTTTCAGTAAAAGGCCAAAAACGCTCTCAAATGCACTTTCAGAGTCCAAAAAAGTATTATTACTGCAAATATTCACTCAACACAGAGTTTTTCACTGAAGGCCAGAAACGCTGTCAAATGCACTTTCTGAGTCCAAAAATTGATTCTTACTGCAAATATTCACTCAACACAGAGTTTTCACAAGAAGGCCAAAACGCTCTCAAATGCATTTCAGAGTCCAAAAATTGATTCTTACTGCAAATATTCACTCAACACAGAGTTTTCACTGGAAGGCCAGAAACGCTCTCAAATGCACTTTCAGAGTCCAAAAAAGTGATTCTCAGCGCAGATAATCACTCAACACAGAGTTTACACTGGAAGGCCAGTAACGCTTTCAAATGAAGTTTCTGAATACAAAAAAGTGATTCATAGTGCAGATATTCACTCAACACAGAGTTTACACTGGATGACCAGAAACGGTCTCAAATGCACTTTCTGAGTCCAAAAAAGTGATTCTTAGTGCAGATATTCACTCAACACAGAGTTTCCACTGGAAGGCCAGAAAAGCTCTCAAATGCACTTTCAGTGTCCAAAAAAGTGATTCTTACTGCAGATATTCACTCAACACAGAGAGTTTCCACTGGAAGGCCAGAAACGCTGTCAAATGCACTTTCAGAGTCCAAAAAATTGATTCTTACTGCAAATATTCACTCAACACAGAGTTTTCACTAGAAGGCCAGAAACGCTCTCAAATGCACTTTAGGAGCCCAAAACAGTGATTGTTAGTGCAGATATTCACTCAACACAGAGTTTCCAATGGAAGGCCAGAAATGCTCTCAAATGCACTTTCAGAGTCCAAAAAAAAGTGATTATTAGTGCAGATATTCACTCAACACAGAGTTTACACTGGAAGGCCAGTAACGCTCAGAAATGAACTTTCTGAGTCCAAAAGTGATTCTTAGTGCAGATATTCACTCAACAGAGAGTTTCCAGTAAAAGGCCAGAAATGCTCTCAGAAGCACTTTCTGAGTCCAAAAAGTGATTCTTACTGCAGATATTCACTCAACACAGAGAGTTTCCACTGGAAGGCCAGAAACGCTGTCAAATGCACTTTCTGAGTCCAAAAATTGATTCTTACTGCAAATATTCACTCAACACAGAGTTTTCACAAGAAGGCCAGAAACGCTCTCAAATGCACTTTAGGAGTCCAAAACAGTGATTCTTAGTGCAGATATTCACTCAACACAGAGTTTTCCACTAGATGGCCAGAAACGCTCTCAAATGCACTTTCAGAGTCCAAAAAGTGATTCTTACTTCAGATATTCACTCAACACAGAGTTTTCACTGGAAGGCCTGAAACGCTCTCAAATGGACTTTCTGAACCAAAAAGTGATTCTTAGTGCAGAGATTCACTCAACACAGAGTTTCAGTAAAAGGCCAGAAACGCTCTCAAATGCATTTTCAGAGTCCAAAAATTTATTCTTGCTGCAAATATTCACTCAACAGAGAGTTTCCACTGGAAGGCCAGAAATGCTCTCAAATGCACTTTCAGAGTCCAAAAAGTGATTCTTAGTGCAGAGATTCACTCAACACAGAGTTTCAGTAAAGGCCAAAGGCTCTCAAATGCATTTTCAGCGTCAAAAATTTATTCTTGCTGCAAATATTCACTCAAAGAGTTTCCAGTAAAAGATTCTCGAATGCACTTTCAGAGTCAAATATTACTGCAAATATACACTCAACACAGTTTTCACTGGAAGGCCAGAAACGCTGTCAAATGCACTTTCTGAGTCCAAAATTGATTCTTACTGCAAATATTCACTCAACACAGAGTTTTCACTGGAAGGCCAGAAACGCTCTCAAATGCACTTTCAGAGTCCAAAAATTGATTCTTACTGCAAATATTCACTCAACACAGAGTTTCACTGGAAGGCCAGAAACGCTCTCAAATGCACTTTCAGAGTCCAAAAATTGATTCTTAGTGCAAATATTCACTCAACACAGAGTTTACACTGGAAGGCCAAAAACGCTCTCAAATGCACTTTCTGAGTCCAAAAAAAGTGATTCTTAGTGCAGATATTCACTCAACACAGAGTTTCACTAAAGGCCAGAAAACGCTCTCAAATGCAGATTTTCAGAAGTCCAAAAAAGTGATTCTTAGTGCAGATATTCACTCAACTCTCAAATGCAGAGTTTCCAGATATTCACTCAACACAGCCAGAAACGCTCTCAAATGCACTTTCAGAGTCCAAAAATTGATTCTTGCTGCAAATATTCACTCAACAGAGAATTTCCACTGGAAGGCCAGAAGTGCTCTCAAATGCACTTTCAGAGTCCAAAAAAGTGATTGATAGTGCAGATATTCACTCAACACAGAGTTTACACTGGAAGGCCATTAAAACGCTCAGAAATGAATTTTCAGAGTCAAAAAATTGATTCTTAGTGCAGATATTCACTCAACAGAGAGTTTCAGTAAAAGGCCAAAACGCTCTCAAATGCACTTTCAGAGTCCAAAAAGTGATTGATACTGCAAATATACACTCAACACAGAGTTTTCACTGGAAGGCCAGAAAGCTGTCAAATGCACTTTCTGAGTCCAAAAAGTGATTCTTACTGCAAATATTCACTCAACACAGAGTTTCACTGGAAGGCCAGAAACGCTCTCAAATGCATTTTCAGAGTCCAAAAATTGATTCTTACTGCAAATATTCACTCAACACAGAGTTTTCACTGGAAGGCCAGAAACGCTCTCAAATGCACTTTCAGAGTCCAAAAAAGTGATTCTCAGCGCAGATAATCACTCAACACAGAGTTTCACTGGAAGGCCAGAAACGCTTTCAAATGAAGTTTCAGAGTCCAAAAAGTGATTCATAGTGCAAATATTCACTCAACACAGAGTTTTCACTGGAAGGCCAGAAACGCTCTCAAATGCACTTTCTGAGTCCAAAAAAGTGATTCTTAGTGCAGATATTCACTCAACACAGTTTCCACTGGAAGGCCAGAAAAGCTCTCAAATGCACTTTCAGTGTCCAAAAAAGTGATTCTTACTGCAGATATTCACTCAACACAGAGTTTCCACTGGAAGGCCAGAAACGCTGTCAAATGCACTTTCAGAGTCAAAAATTGATTCTTACTGCAAATATTCACTCAACACAGAGTTTTCACTGAAGGCCAGAAAATGCTCTCAAATGCACTTTTCAGAGTCCAAAACAGTGATTGTTAGTGCAGATATTCCTCAACACAGAGTTTCCAATGGAAGGCCAGAAATGCTCTCAAATGCACTTTCAGAGTCAAAAAAGTGATTGTTAGTGCAGATATTCACTCAACACAGAGTTTACACTGGAAGGCCAGTAACGCTCTCAGAAATGAACTTTCAGAGTCAAAAGTGATTCTTAGTGCAGATATTCACTCAACAGAGTTTCAGTAAAAGGCCAGAAACGCTCTCAAAAGCACTTTCTGAGTCCAAAAAGTGATTCTTACTGCAGATATTCACTCAACACAGAGTTTCCACTGGAAGGCCAGAAACGCTGTCAAATGCACTTTCTGAGTCCAAAAATTGATTCTTACTGCAAATATTCACTCAACACAGAGTTTTTCACAAGAAGGCCAGAAACGCTCTCAAATGCACTTTAGGAGTCCAAAACAGTGATTCTTAGTGCAGATATTCACTCAACACAGAGTTTCCACTAGATGGCCAGAAACGCTCTCAAATGCACTTTCAGTGTACAAAAAGTGATTCTTACTTCAGATATTCACTCAACACAGAGTTTTCACTGGAAGGCCTGAAACGCTCTCAAATGGACTTTCTGAACCAAAACAGTGATTCTTAGTGCAGAGATTCACTCAACACAGAGTTTCAGTAAAAGGCCAGAAACGCTCTCAAATGCATTTTCAGAGTCAAAAAATTTATTCTTGCTGCAAATATTCACTCAACAGAGAGTTTCACTGGAAGGCCAGAAATGCTCTCAAATGCACTTTCAGAGTCCAAAAAGTGATTCTTAGTGCAGAGATTCACTCAACACAGAGTTTCAGTAAAAGGCCAGAAACGCTCTCAAATGCATTTTCAGCGTCAAAAATTTATTCTTGCTGCAAATATTCACTCAACAGAGAGTTTCAGTAAAAGGCCAAAACGCTCTCAAATGCACTTTCAGAGTCAAAAATTTCCAAAAATTGATTCTTACTGCAAATATTCACTCAACACAGAGTTTTCACTGGAAGGCCAGAAACGCTGTCAAATGCACTTTCTGAGTCAAAAATTGATTCTTACTGCAAATATTCACTCAACACAGAGTTTTCACTAGAAGGCCAGAAACGCTCTCAAATGCACTTTCAGAGTCCAAAAAAGTGATTCTCAAATGCATAATCACTCAACACAGAGTTTACACTGGAAGGCCAATAACGCTCTCAAATGAACTTTCTGAGTACAAAAAAAGTGATTCTTAAGATATTCAGGAGTTTTCACTGGAAGGCCAAAACGCTCTCAAATGCACTTTCAGAGTCCAAAAATTGATTCTTAGTGCAGATATTCACTCAACACAGTTTCCACTGGAAGGCCAGAAAAGCTCTCAAATGCACTTTCAGCGTCCAAAAGTGATTCTTACTTATTCACTCAACACAGAGAGTTTCCACTGGAAGGCCAAAAAGCTGATTTCAGAGTCCAAAAAATTGATTCTTAGCAAATATTCACTCAACACAGAGTTTTCACTGGATGACCAAAGCAGTCTCAAATGCACTTTCAGAGTCCAAAACAGTGATTCTTAGTGCAGATATTCACTCAACACAGTTTCCACTGGAAGGCCAGAAACGCTCTCAAATGCACTTTCAGAGTCCAAAAAGTGATTCTTACTGCAGATATTCACTCAACACAGAGTTTTCACTGGAAGGCCAGAAAAGTGCTGTCAAATGCACTTTCCAGAGTCAAAATTTTTCAGCGTCCAATTGATTCTTGCTGCAAATATTCACTCAACAGAGAGTTTCCACTGGAAGGCCAGAAATGCTCTCAAATGCACTTTCAGAGTCCAAAAAAAAGTGATTGATAGTGCAGATATTCACTCAACACAGAGTTTACACTGGAAGGCCATTAACGCTCAGAAATGAACTTTCGGAGTCAAAAAGTGATTCTTAGTGCAGATATTCACTCAACAGAGAGTTTCCAGTAAAAGGCCAAAAACGCTCTCAAATGCACTTTCAGAGTCAAAAAATTGATTCTTACTGCAAATATTCACTCAACACAGAGTTTTCACTGGAAGGCCAGAAACGCTGTCAAATGCACTTTCTGAGTCCAAAAAATTGATTCTTACTGCAAATATTCACTCAACACAGAGTTTTTCACAAGAAGGCCAGAAACGCTCTCAAATGCATTTTCAGAGTCAAAAAATTGATTCTTACTGCAAATATTCACTCAACACAGAGTTTTCACTGGAAGGCCAGAAACGCTCTCAAATGCACTTTTGAGAGTCCAAAAAAGTGATTCTCAGCGCAGATAATCACTCAACACAGAGTTTCCACTGGAAGGCCAGTAACGCTTTCAAATGAAGTTTCTGAATACAAAAAGTGATTCATAGTGCAGATATTCACTCAACACAGAGTTTTTTTCACTGGATGACCAGAAATGGTCTCAAATGCACTTTCTGAGTCCAAAAAGTGATTCTTAGTGCAGATATTCACTCAACACAGAGTTTCACTGGAAGGCCAGAAACGCTCTCAAATGCACTTTCAGTGTCCAAAAGTGATTCTTACTGCAGATATTCACTCAACAGAGAGTTTCCACTGGAAGGCCAGAAACGCTGTCAAATGCACTTTCAGAGTCAAAAAATTGATTCTTACTGCAAATATTCACTCAACACAGAGTTTTCACTGGAAGGCCAGAAACGCTCTCAAATGCACTTTCAGAGCCCAAAACAGTGATTGTTAGTGCAGATATTCACTCAACACAGAGTTTCAATGGAAGGCCAGAAATGCTCTCAAATGCACTTTCAGAGTCCAAAAATTGATTATTACTGCAGATATTCACTCAACACAGAGTTTTCACTGGAAGGCCAGTAACTGTCAGAAATGAACTTTCTGAGTCCAAAAGTGATTCTTAGTGCAGATATTCACTCAACACAGAGTTTCAGTAAGGCCAGAAGCGCTCTCAAATGCACTTTCTGAGTCCAAAAAAGTGATTCTTACTGCAGATATTCACTCAACACAGAGTTTCCACTGGAAGGCCAGAAACGCTCTCAAATGCACTTTCCAAGAGTCCAAAATTGATTCTTACTGCAAATATTCACTCAACACAGAGTTTTCACTGGAAGGCCAGAAACGCTCTCAAATGCACTTTAGGAGTCAAAAAGTGATTCTTAGTGCAGATATTCCTCAACACAGAGTTTCACTGAAGGCCAGAAACGCTCTCAAATGCACTTTTCAGAGTACAAAAAAGTGATTCTTACTGAAGATATTCACTCAACACAGAGTTTTCACTGGAAGGCCTGAAACGCTCTCAAATGGACTTTCTGAGTCCAAAAGTGATTCTTAGTGCAGATATTCACTCAACACAGAGTTTCCAGTAAAGGCCAGAAACGCTCTCAAATGCATTTTCAGAGTCCAAAAATTTTATTCTTACTGCAAATATTCACTCAACAGAGTTTCCACTGGAAGGCCAGAAATGCTCTCAAATGCACTTTCAGAGTCCAAAAGTGATTCTTAGTGCAGAGATTCACTCAACACAGAGTTTCCAGTAAAAGGCCAGAAACGCTCTCAAATGCATTTTCAGCGTCCAAAAAGTTATTCTTGCTGCAAATATTCACTCAACAGAGAGTTTCCAGTAAAAGGCCAAAAACGCTCAAATGCACTTTCAGAGTCCAAAAATTGATTATTACTGCAAATATACACTCAACACAGAGTTTTCACTGGAAGGCCAGAAACGCTGTCAAATGCACTTTTGAGTCCAAAAAGTGATTCTTACTGCAGATATTCACTCAACACAGAGTTTCACTAGAAGGCCAGAAAACGCTCTCAAATGCATTTTCAGAGTCCAAAAATTGATTCTTACTGCAAATATTCACTCAACACAGAGTTTTCACTGGAAGGCCAGAAACGCTCTCAAATGCACTTTCAGAGTCCAAAAAAGTGATTCTTAGTGCAGATAATCACTCAACACAGAGTTTACACTGGAAGGCCAATAACGCTTTCAAATGAACTTTCTGAGTACAAAAAAGTGATTCATAGTGCAGATATTCACTCAACACAGAGTTTACACTGGATGACCAGAAAGCGGTCTCAAATGCACTTTCAGAGTCCAAAAGTGATTCTTACTGCAAATATTCACTCAACACAGTTTCCACTGGAAGGCCAGAAACGGTCTCAAATGCACTTTCAGAGTCCAAAAAAGTGATTCTTACTGCAGATATTCACTCAACACAGAGAGTTTCCACTGGAAGGCCAGAAACGCTGTCAAATGCACTTTCAGAGTCCAAAAGTGATTCTTACTGCAAATATTCACTCAACACAGAGTTTTCACTAAAAGGCCAAAAACGCTCTCAAATGCACTTTAGGAGTCCAAAACAGTGATTCTTAGTGCAAATATTCACTCAACACAGAGTTTTTCACTAGAAGGCCAGAAACGCTCTCAAATGCACTTTCAGAGTCCAAAAAGTGATTCTTACTGAAGATATTCACTCAACACAGAGTTTTCACTGGAAGGCCAGAAACGCTCTCAAATGGACTTTTGAACCAAAAAGTGATTCTTAGTGCAGATATTCACTCAACACAGAGTTTCCAGTAAAAGGCCAAAAACGCTCTCAAATGCATTTTCAGCGTCCAAAAAATTTATTCTTGCTGCAAATATTCACTCAACAGAGAGTTTCCACTGGAAGGCCAGAAATGCTCTCAAATGCACTTTCAGAGTCCAAAAAAGTGATTGATAATGCAGATATTCACTCAACACAGAGTTTACACTGGAAGGCCATTAACGCTCAGAAATGAACTTTCAGAGTCAAAAAGTGATTCTTAGTGCAAATATTCACTCAACAGAGAGTTTCAGTAAAAGGCCAAAAATGCTCTCAAATGCACTTTCAGAGTCCAAAAAATTGATTATTACTGCAAATATACACTCAACACAGAGTTTTCACTGGAAGGCCAGAAACGCTGTCAAATGCACTTTCAGAGTCCAAAAAATTGATTCTTACTGCAAATATTCACTCAACACAGAGTTTTCACAAAAAGGCCAGAAACGCTCTCAAATGCATTTTCAGAGTCCAAAAATTTATTCTTACTGCAAATATTCACTCAACACAGAGTTTCAGTAAAAGGCCAAAACGCTCTCAAATGCACTTTCAGAGTCCAAAAATTGATTATTACTGCAAATATACACTCAACACAGAGTTTTCACTGGAAGGCCAGAAACGCTGTCAAATGCACTTTCTGAGTCCAAAAAGTGATTCTTACTGCAAATATTCACTCAACACAGAGTTTTCACAAGAAGGCCAGAAATGCTCTCAAATGCATTTTCAGAGTCCAAAAATTGATTCTTACTGCAAATATTCACTCAACACAGAGTTTTTCACTGGAAGGCCAGAAACGCTCTCAAATGCACTTTCAGAGTCCAAAAAGTGATTCTCAGCGCAGATAATCACTCAACACAGAGTTTACACTGGAAGGCCAGAAACGCTTTCAAATGAACTTTCTGAGTACAAAAAAGTGATTCATAGTGCAGATATTCACTCAACACAGAGTTTACACTGGATGACCAGAAACGGTCTCAAATGCACTTTCAGAGTCCAAAAAAGTGATTCTTAGTGCAGATATTCACTCAACAGAGAGTTTCCAGTAAAAGGCCAAAAACGCTCTCAAATGCACTTTCAGAGTCCAAAAAAGTGATTCTTAGTGCAGATATTCACTCAACACAGAGTTTTTCCACTGGAAGGCCAGAAACGCTGTCAAATGCACTTTCAGAGTCCAAAAAATTGATTCTTACTGCAAATATTCACTCAACACAGAGTTTTCACTAGAAGGCCAGAAACGCTCTCAAATGCACTTTAGGAGTCCAAAACAGTGATTCTTAGTGCAGATATTCACTCAACACAGAGTTTCCACTAGATGGCCAGAAACGCTCTCAAATGCACTTTCGGAGTACAAAAAAGTGATTCTTACTTCAGATATTCACTCAACACAGAGTTTTCACTGGAAGGCCTGAAACGCTCTCAAATGGACTTTTGAACCAAAAAAGTGATTCTTAGTGCAGAGATTCACTCAACACAGAGTTTCCAGTAAAAGGCCAGAAACGCTCTCAAATGCATTTTCAGCGTCCAAAAATTTATTCTTGCTGCAAATATTCACTCAACAGAGAGTTTCCACTGGAAGGCCAGAAATGCTCTCAAATGCACTTTCAGAGTCCAAAAAAGTGATTGATAATGAAGATATTCACTCAACACAGAGTTTACACTGGAAGGCCATTAACGCTCAGAAATGAACTTTCGGAGTCCAAAAAAGTGATTCTTAGTGCACATATTCACTCAACAGAGAGTTTCCAGTAAAAGGCCAAAAACGCTCTCAAATGCACTTTCAGAGTCCAAAAAATTGATTATTACTGCAAATATACACTCAACACAGAGTTTTCACTGGAAGGCCACAAACGCTGTCAAATGCACTTTCTGAGTCCAAAAAATTGATTCTTACTGCAAATATTCACTCAACACAGAGTTTTCACAAGAAGGCCAGAAACGCTCTCAAATGCATTTTCAGAGTCCAAAAAATTTATTCTTACTGCAAATATTCACTCAACACAGAGTTTCCAGTAAAAGGGCAAAAACGCTCTCAAATGCACTTTCAGAGTCCAAAAATTGATTATTACTGCAAATATACACTCAACACAGAGTTTTCACTGGAAGGCCAGAAACGCTGTCAAAATGCACTTTCTGAGTCCAAAAATTGATTCTTACTGCAAATATTCACTCAACACAGAGTTTTCACAAGAGGGCCAGAAACGCTCTCAAATGCATTTTCAGAGTCCAAAAATTGATTCTTACTGCAAATATTCACTCAACACAGAGTTTCAGTAAAAGGCCAAAACGCTCTCAAATGCACTTTCAGAGTCCAAAAAATTGATTATTACTGCAAATATACACTCAACACACAGTTTCCACTGGAAGGCCAGAAAAGCTCTCAAATGCACTTTCAGTGTCCAAAAAAAGTGATTCTTACTGCAGATATTCACTCAACACAGAGTTTCCACTGGAAGACCAGAAATGTTGTCAAATGCACTTTCAGAGTCCAAAAATTGATTCTTACTGCAAATATTCACTCAACACAGAGTTTCCAGTAAAGGCCAGAAACGCTCTAAAATGCATTTTCAGCGTCCAAAAAATTTATTCTTGCAGCAAATATTCACTCAACAGAGAGTTTCCACTGGAAGGCCAGAAATGCTCTCAAATGCACTTTCAGAGTCCAAAAAAGTGATTCTTAGTGCAGATATTCACTCAACACAGAGTTTCAGTAAAAGGCCAGAAAACGCTCTCAAATGCATTTTCAGCGTCCAAAAAATTTATTCTTGCTGCAAATATTCACTCAACAGAGAGTTTCCAGTAAAAGGCCAAAAACGCTCTCGAATGCACTTTCAGAGTCCAAAAAATTGATTATTACTGCAAATATACACTCAACACAGAGTTTTCACTGGAAGGCCAGAAACGCTGTCAAATGCACTTTCTGAGTCCAAAAAATTGATTCTTACTGCAAATATTCACTCAACACAGAGTTTTCACAAGAAGGCCAGAAACGCTCTCAAATGCATTTTCAGAGTCCAAAAAATTGATTCTTACTGCAAATATTCACTCAACACAGAGTTTTCACTGGAAGGCCAGAAAACGCTCTCAAATGCACTTTCAGAGTCCAAAAAGTGATTCTCAGCGCAGATAATCACTCAACACAGAGTTTACACTGGAAGGCCAGAAACGCTTTCAAATGAACTTTCTGAGTACAAAAAGTGATTCATAGTGCAGATATTCACTCAACACAGAGTTTACACTGGATGACCAGAAACGGTCTCAAATGCACTTTCAGAGTCCAAAAAAAAAGATTCTTAGTGCAGATATTCACTCAACAGAGTTTCACTGGAAGGCCAGAAAAGCTCTCAAATGCACTTTCAGAGTCCAAAAATTGATTCTTACTGCAGATATTCACTCAACACAGAGAGTTTCCACTGGAAGGCCAGAAACGCTGTCAAATGCACTTTCAGAGTCCAAAAATTGATTCTTACTGCAAATATTCACTCAACACAGAGTTTTCACTAGAAGGCCAGAAAACGCTCTCAAATGCACTTTCAGAGTCCAAAACAGTGATTCTTAGTGCAGATATTCACTCAACACAGAGTTTCCACTAGATGGCCAGAAACGCTCTCAAATGCACTTTCAGAGTACAAAAAAGTGATTCTTACTTCAGATATTCACTCAACACAGAGTTTTCACTGGAAGGCCAGAAACGCTCTCAAATGGACTTTCAGAGTCCAAAAAGTGATTCTTAGTGCAGATATTCACTCAACACAGAGTTTCCAGTAAAAGGCCAGAAACGCTCTCAAATGCATTTTCAGAGTCCAAAAATTTATTCTTACTGCAAATATTCACTCAACAGAGAGTTTCCACTGGAAGGCCAGAAATGCTCTCAAATGCACTTTCAGAGTCCAAAAAGTGATTGATAATGAAGATATTCACTCAACACAGAGTTTACACTGGAAGGCCATTAACGCTCAGAAATGAACTTTCAGAGTCCAAAAAGTGATTCTTAGTGCAAATATTCACTCAACAGAGAGTTTCCAGTAAAAGGCCAAAAACGCTCTCAAATGCACTTTCAGAGTCAAAAATTGATTATTACTGCAAATATACACTCAACACAGAGTTTTCACTGGAAGGCCACAAACGCTGTCAAATGCACTTTCTGAGTCCAAAAATTGATTCTTACTGCAAATATTCACTCAACACAGAGTTTCCACTGGAAGGCCAGAAAAGCTCTCAAATGCACTTTCAGTGTCCAAAAATTGATTCTTACTGCAGATATTCACTCAACACAGAGTTTCCACTGGAAGGCCAGAAATGTTGTCAAATGCACTTTCAGAGTCCAAAAATTGATTCTTACTGCAAATATTCACTCAACACAGAGTTTCCAGTAAAAGGCCAAAACGCTCTCAAATGCATTTTCAGAGTCCAAAAATTATTCTTACTGCAAATATTCACTCAACACAGAGTTTTCACTGGAAGGCCAGAAATGCTCTCAAATGCACTTTCAGAGTCCAAAAAAGTGATTCTTACTGCAAATATTCACTCAACACAGAGTTTCCAGTAAAAGGCCAGAAACGCTCTCAAATGCATTTTCAGAGTCCAAAAATTGATTCTTACTGCAAATATTCACTCAACACAGAGTTTCACTGGAAGGCCAAAAACGCTCTCAAATGCACTTTCAGAGTCAAAAATTGATTATTACTGCAAATATTCACTCAACACAGAGTTTTCACTGGAAGGCCAGAAACGCTGTCAAATGCACTTTCTGAGTCCAAAAAGTGATTCTTACTGCAAATATTCACTCAACACAGAGTTTTCACTAAAGGCCAGAAACGCTCTCAAATGCATTTTCAGAGTCCAAAAATTGATTCTTACTGCAAATATTCACTCAACACAGAGTTTTCACTGGAAGGCCAGAAAATGCTCTCAAATGCACTTTCAGAGTCCAAAAAGTGATTCTTAGCGCAGATATTCACTCAACACAGAGTTTTCACTGGAAGGCCAATAACGCTTTCAAATGAACTTTCTGAGTCCAAAAAAAGTGATTCTTAGTGCAGATATTCACTCAACACAGAGTTTACACTGGAAGGCCAGAAACGCTCTCAAATGCACTTTCAGAGTCCAAAAAGTGATTCTTACTGCAAATATTCACTCAACACAGAGTTTCACTGGAAGGCCAGAAACGCTGTCAAATGCACTTTCAGAGTCCAAAAAATTGATTCTTACTGCAAATATTCACTCAACACAGAGTTTTCACTAGAAGGCCAGAAACGCTCTCAAATGCACTTTAGGAGTCCAAAAAAGTGATTCTTAGTGCAGATATTCACTCAACACAGAGTTTCCACTAGAAGGCCAGAAACGCTCTCAAATGCACTTTCAGAGTCCAAAAAAGTGATTCTTACTGCAAATATTCACTCAACACAGAGTTTCCACTGGAAGGCCAGAAACGCTGTCAAATGCACTTTCAGAGTCCAAAAAATTGATTCTTACTGCAAATATTCACTCAACACAGAGTTTCCAGTAAAAGGCCAAAAACGCTCTCAAATGCACTTTCAGAGTCCAAAATTGATTATTACTGCAAATATTCACTCAACACAGAGTTTTCACTGGAAGGCCAGAAACGCTGTCAAATGCACTTTCTCAGTCCAAAAAGTGATTCTTACTGCAAATATTCACTCAACTCAGAGTTTTCACTGGAAGGCCAGAAACGCTCTCAAATGCATTTTCAGAGTCCAAAAATTGATTCTTACTGCAAATATTCACTCAACACAGAGTTTCCAGTAAAAGGCCAAAAACGCTCTCAAATGCACTTTCAGAGTCCAAAAAATTGATTCTTACTGCAAATATTCACTCAACACAGAGTTTTCAGTAAAGGCCAGAAACGCTCTCAAATGCATTTTCAGCGTCCAAAAATTTATTCTTGCTGCAAATATTCACTCAACAGAGAGTTTCCACTGGAAGGCCAGAAATGCTCTCAAATGCACTTTCAGAGTCCAAAAAGTGATTGATAATGCAGATATTCACTCAACACAGAGTTTACACTGGAAGGCCATTAACGCTCAGAAATGAACTTTCAGAGTCAAAAAAGTGATTCTTAGTGCAGATATTCACTCAACAGAGAGTTTCCAGTAAAAGGCCAAAAACGCTCTCAAATGCACTTTCAGAGTCCAAAATTGATTATTACTGCAAATATACACTCAACACAGAGTTTTCACTGGAAGGCCAGAAATGCTGTCAAATGCACTTTCTGAGTCCAAAAATTGATTCTTACTGCAAATATTCACTCAACACAGAGTTTTCACAAGAAGGCCAGAAACGCTCTCAAATGCATTTTCAGAGTCCAAAAATTGATTCTTACTGCAAATATTCACTCAACACAGAGTTTCCAGTAAAAGGCCAAAAACGCTCTCAAATGCACTTTCAGAGTCCAAAAATTGATTATTACTGCAAATATACACTCAACACAGAGTTTTCACTGGAAGGCCAGAAACGCTGTCAAATGCACTTTCTGAGTCCAAAAAATTGATTCTTACTGCAAATATTCACTCAACACAGAGTTTTCACAAGAAGGCCAGAAACGCTCTCAAATGCATTTTCAGAGTCCAAAAATTGATTCTTACTGCAAATATTCACTCAACACAGAGTTTTCACTGGAAGGCCAGAAACGCTCTCAAATGCACTTTCAGAGTCCAAAAAAGTGATTCTCAGCGCAGATAATCACTCAACACAGAGTTTACACTGGAAGGCCAATAACGCTTTCAAATGAACTTTCTGAGTACAAAAAAGTGATTCATAGTGCAGATATTCACTCAACACAGAGTTTACACTGGATGACCAGAAACGGTCTCAAATGCACTTTCAGAGTCCAAAAAAGTGATTCTTAGTGCAGATATTCACTCAACACAGTTTCCACTGGAAGGCCAGAAAAGCTCTCAAATGCACTTTCAGCGTCCAAAAAAGTGATTCTTACTGCAGATATTCACTCAACACAGAGTTTCCACTGGAAGGCCAGAAACGCTGTCAAATGCACTTTCAGAGTCCAAAAAATTGATTCTTACTGCAAATATTCACTCAACACAGAGTTTTCACTAGAAGGCCAGAAACGCTCTCAAATGCACTTTCAGAGTCCAAAAATTGATTCTTACTGCAGATATTCACTCAACACAGAGTTTCACTAGATGGCCAGAAACGCTCTCAAATGCACTTTCTGAGTCCAAAAAATGATTCTTACTTCAGATATTCACTCAACACAGAGTTTTCACTGGAAGGCCTGAAACGCTCTCAAATGGACTTTTGAACCAAAAAGTGATTCTTAGTGCAAATATTCACTCAACACAGAGTTTCAGTAAAAGGCCAGAAACGCTCTCAAATGCATTTTCAGAGTCCAAAAATTTATTCTTGCTGCAAATATTCACTCAACAGAGAGTTTCCACTGGAAGGCCAGAAATGCTCTCAAATGCACTTTCAGAGTCCAAAAAGTGATTGATAATGAAGATATTCACTCAACACAGAGTTTACACTGGAAGGCCATTAACGCTCAAAATGAACTTTCAGAGTCCAAAAAGTGATTCTTAGTGCACATATTCACTCAACAGAGAGTTTCCAGTAAAAGGCCAAAAACGCTCTCAAATGCACTTTCAGAGTCCAAAAATTGATTATTACTGCAAATATACACTCAACACAGAGTTTTCACTGGAAGGCCAGAAACGCTGTCAAATGCACTTTCTGAGTCCAAAAATTGATTCTTACTGCAAATATTCACTCAACACAGAGTTTTCACAAGAAGGCCAGAAACGCTCTCAAATGCATTTTCAGAGTCCAAAAAGTTATTCTTACTGCAAATATTCACTCAACACAGAGTTTCCAGTAAAAGGCCAAAAAGTGCTCTCAAATGCACTTTCAGAGTCCAAAAAATTGATTATTACTGCAAATATTCACTCAACACAGAGTTTTCACTGGAAGGCCAGAAACGCTGTCAAATGCACTTTCTGAGTCAAAAATTGATTCTTACTGCAAATATTCACTCAACACAGAGTTTTCACAAGAGGGCCAGAAACGCTCTCAAATGCATTTTCAGAGTCCAAAAATTGATTCTTACTGCAAATATTCACTCAACACAGAGTTTCAGTAAAAGGCCAGAAACGCTCTCAAATGCACTTTCAG
Organism: Megalops atlanticus; assembly: GCA_019176425.1. Lineage (NCBI taxonomy): Eukaryota > Metazoa > Chordata > Actinopteri > Elopiformes > Megalopidae > Megalops > Megalops atlanticus. The sequence goes on from JAFDVH010000037.1 coordinate 59,197, forward strand.
AGTCCAAAAATTGATTATTACTGCAAATATTCACTCAACACAGAGTTTCCACTGGAAGGCCAGAAAAGCTCTCAAATGCACTTTCAGTGTCCAAAAAGTGATTCTTACTGCAGATATTCACTCAACACAGAGTTTCCACTGGAAGACCAGAAATGTTGTCAAATGCACTTTCAGAGTCCAAAAAGTGATTCTTACTGCAAATATTCACTCAACACAGAGTTTCCAGTAAAAGGCCAGAAACGCTCTAAAATGCATTTTCAGCGTCCAAAAAATTTATTCTTGCAGCAAATATTCACTCAACAGAGAGTTTCCACTGGAAGGCCAGAAATGCTCTCAAATGCACTTTCAGAGTCCAAAAAAGTGATTGATAGTGCAGATATTCACTCAACACAGAGTTTACACTGGAAGGCCATTAACGCTCAGAAATGAACTTTCAGGAGTCCAAAAAGTGATTCTTAGTGCACATATTCACTCAACAGAGAGTTTCAGTAAAAGGCCAAAAACGCTCTCAAATGCACTTTCAGAGTCCAAAAATTGATTATTACTGCAAATATTCACTCAACACAGAGTTTTCACTGGAAGGCCAGAAACGCTGTCAAATGCACTTTCTGAGTCCAAAAAATTGATTCTTACTGCAAATATTCACTCAACACAGAGTTTTCACTGGAAGGCCAGAAACGCTCTCAAATGCATTTTCAGAGTCCAAAAAATTGATTCTTACTGCAAATATTCACTCAACACAGAGTTTTCACTGGAAGGCCAGAAACGCTCTCAAATGCACTTTCAGAGTCCAAAAATTGATTCTCAGCGCAGATAATCACTCAACACAGAGTTTACACTGGAAGGCCAGTAACGCTTTCAAATGAACTTTCTGAGTCCAAAAAGTGATTCATAGTGCAGATATTCACTCAACACAGAGTTTACACTGGATGACCAGAAACGGTCTCAAATGCACTTTCAGAGTCCAAAAAAGTGATTCTTAGTGCAGATATTCACTCAACACAGTTTCCACTGGAAGGCCAGAAAAGCTCTCAAATGCACTTTCAGAGTCCAAAAAAGTGATTCTTACTGCAGATATTCACTCAACACAGAGAGTTTCCACTGGAAGGCCAGAAACGCTGTCAAATGCACTTTCAGAGTCCAAAAAATTGATTCTTACTGCAAATATTCACTCAACACAGAGTTTTCACTAGAAGGCCAAAAACGCTCTCAAATGCACTTTCAGAGTCCAAAAAATTGATTATTACTGCAAATATACACTCAACACACAGTTTCCACTGGAAGGCCAGAAAAGCTCTCAAATGCACTTTCAGTGTCCAAAAAAGTGATTCTTACTGCAGATATTCACTCAACACAGAGAGTTTCCACTGGAAGACCAGAAATGTTGTCAAATGCACTTTCAGAGTCCAAAAAATTGATTCTTACTGCAAATATTCACTCAACACAGAGTTTCCAGTAAAAGGCCAGAAACGCTCTAAATGCATTTTCAGCGTCCAAAAATTTATTCTTGCAGCAAATATTCACTCAACAGAGAGTTTCCACTGGAAGGCCAGAAATGCTCTCAAATGCACTTTCAGAGTCCAAAAAAGTGATTGATAGTGCAGATATTCACTCAACACAGAGTTTACACTGGAAGGCCATTAACGCTCAGAAATGAACTTTCGGAGTCCAAAAAAGTGATTCTTAGTGCACATATTCACTCAACAGAGTTTCCAGTAAAAGGCCAAAACGCTCTCAAATGCACTTTCAGAGTCCAAAAAATTGATTATTACTGCAAATATACACTCAACACAGAGTTTTCACTGGAAGGCCAGAAACGCTGTCAAATGCACTTTCTGAGTCCAAAAAATTGATTCTTACTGCAAATATTCACTCAACACAGAGTTTTTCACAAGAAGGCCAGAAACGCTCTCAAATGCATTTTCAGAGTCCAAAAATTGATTCTTACTGCAAATATTCACTCAACACAGAGTTTTCACTGGAAGGCCAGAAACGCTCTCAAATGCACTTTCAGAGTCCAAAAAGTGATTCTCAGCGCAGATAATCACTCAACACAGAGTTTACACTGGAAGGCCAGTAACGCTTTCAAATGAACTTTCTGAGTACAAAAAGTGATTCATAGTGCAGATATTCACTCAACACAGAGTTTACACTGGATGACCAGAAACGGTCTCAAATGCACTTTCAGAGTCCAAAAAAGTGATTCTTAGTGCAGATATTCACTCAACACAGTTTCCACTGGAAGGCCAGAAAAGCTCTCAAATGCACTTTCAGAGTCCAAAAGTGATTCTTACTGCAGATATTCACTCAACACAGAGAGTTTCCACTGGAAGGCCAGAAATGCTGTCAAATGCACTTTCAGAGTCCAAAATTGATTCTTACTGCAAATATTCACTCAACACAGAGTTTTCACTAGAAGGCCAGAAACGCTCTCAAATGCACTTTAGGAGTCCAAAAAGTGATTCTTAGTGCAGATATTCACTCAACACAGAGTTTCCACTAGAAGGCCAGAAACGCTCTCAAATGCACTTTCGGAGTACAAAAAGTGATTCTTACTTCAGATATTCACTCAACACAGAGTTTTCACTGGAAGGCCAGAAACGCTGTCAAATGCACTTTCAGAGTCAAAAATTGATTCTTACTGCAAATATTCACTCAACACAGAGTTTCCAGTAAAAGGCCAAAAACGCTCTCAAATGCACTTTCAGAGTCCAAAAATTGATTATTACTGCAAATATACACTCAACACAGAGTTTTCACTGGAAGGCCAGAAACGCTGTCAAATGCACTTTCTCAGTCCAAAAAATTGATTCTTACTGCAAATATTCACTCAACACAGAGTTTTCACTGAGGGCCAGAAACGCTCTCAAATGCATTTTCAGAGTCCAAAAATTGATTCTTACTGCAAATATTCACTCAACACAGAGTTTCCAGTAAAAGGCAAAAACGCTCTCAAATGCACTTTCAGAGTCCAAAAATTGATTATTACTGCAAATATTCACTCAACACAGAGTTTTCACAAGAAGGCCAGAAAACGCTCTCAAATGCATTTTCAGCGTCCAAAAATTTATTCTTAGTGCAAATATTCACTCAACACAGAGTTTCCACTGGAAGGCCAGAAATGCTCTCAAATGCACTTTCAGAGTCCAAAAAAGTGATTGATAATGCAGATATTCACTCAACACAGAGTTTACACTGGAAGGCCATTAACGCTCAGAAATGAACTTTCGGAGTCCAAAAAAGTGATTCTTAGTGCACATATTCACTCAACAGAGAGTTTCCAGTAAAAGGCCAAAACGCTCTCAAATGCACTTTCAGAGTCCAAAATTGATTATTACTGCAAATATACACTCAACACAGAGTTTTCACTGGAAGGCCAGAAACGCTGTCAAATGCACTTTCTGAGTCCAAAAATTGATTCTTACTGCAAATATTCACTCAACACAGAGTTTTCACAAGAAGGCCAGAAACGCTCTCAAATGCATTTTCAGAGTCCAAAAAATTGATTCTTACTGCAAATATTCACTCAACACAGAGTTTCCAGTAAAAGGCCAAAAACGCTCTCAAATGCACTTTCAGAGTCCAAAATTGATTATTACTGCAAATATTCACTCAACACAGAGTTTCCACTGGAAGGCCAGAAAAGCTCTCAAATGCACTTTCAGTGTCCAAAAAATTGATTCTTACTGCAAATATTCACTCAACACAGAGTTTTCACTGGAAGACCAGAAATGTTGTCAAATGCACTTTCAGAGTCCAAAAATTGATTCTTACTGCAAATATTCACTCAACACAGAGTTTTCAGTAAAAGGCCAGAAACGCTCTCAAATGCATTTTCAGAGTCAAAAAATTGATTCTTAGTGCAAATATTCACTCAACACAGAGTTTCCACTGGAAGGCCAGAAATGCTCTCAAATGCACTTTCAGAGTCCAAAAATTGATTCTTACTGCAAATATTCACTCAACACAGAGTTTTCACTAAAGGCCAGAAACGCTCTCAAATGCATTTTCAGAGTCCAAAAATTTATTCTTGCTGCAAATATTCACTCAACAGAGAGTTTTCAGTAAAAGGCCAGAAAACGCTCTCAAATGCACTTTCAGAGTCCAAAAAATTGATTCTTACTGCAAATATTCACTCAACACAGAGTTTTTCACTGGAAGGCCAGAAACGCTGTCAAATGCACTTTCTGAGTCCAAAAATTGATTCTTACTGCAAATATTCACTCAACACAGAGTTTTCACTAGAAGGCCAGAAACGCTCTCAAATGCATTTTCAGAGTCCAAAAATTGATTCTTACTGCAAATATTCACTCAACACAGAGTTTTCACTGGAAGGCCAGAAACGCTCTCAAATGCACTTTCAGAGTCCAAAAAGTGATTCTCAGCGCAGATAATCACTCAACACAGAGTTTACACTGGAAGGCCAGTAACGCTTTCAAATGAACTTTCTGAGTACAAAAAGTGATTCATAGTGCAGATATTCACTCAACACAGAGTTTACACTGGATGACCAGAAACGCTCTCAAATGCACTTTCAGAGTCAAAAAAGTGATTCTTAGTGCAAATATTCACTCAACACAGTTTCCACTGGAAGGCCAGAAAAGCTCTCAAATGCACTTTCAGAGTCAAAAAAGTGATTCTTACTGCAGATATTCACTCAACACAGAGTTTCCACTGGAAGGCCAGAAACGCTCTCAAATGCACTTTCAGAGTCAAAAATTGATTCTTACTGCAAATATTCACTCAACACAGAGTTTTCACTAGAAGGCCAGAAACGCTCTCAAATGCACTTTCAGAGTCCAAAACAGTGATTCTTAGCGCAGATATTCACTCAACACAGAGTTTTACACTGGAAGGCCAGAAACGCTTTCAAATGCACTTTCTGAGTACAAAAAGTGATTCTTACTTCAGATATTCACTCAACACAGAGTTTTCACTGGAAGGCCTGAAACGCTCTCAAATGGACTTTCAACCAAAAAAGTGATTCTTAGTGCAGATATTCACTCAACACAGAGTTTCAGTAAAAGGCCAGAAACGCTCTCAAATGCATTTTCAGAGTCCAAAAATTGATTCTTACTGCAAATATTCACTCAACACAGAGTTTCCACTGGAAGGCCAGAAATGCTCTCAAATGCACTTTCAGAGTCCAAAAAGTGATTGATAATGCAGATATTCACTCAACACAGAGTTTACACTGGAAGGCCATTAACGCTCAGAAATGAACTTTGAGTCCAAAAAGTGATTCTTAGTGCAGATATTCACTCAACAGAGAATTTCCAGTAAAAGGCCAAAAACGCTCTCAAATGCACTTTCAGAGTCCAAAAATTGATTATTACTGCAAATATACACTCAACACAGAGTTTTCACTGGAAGGCCAGAACGCTGTCAAATGCACTTTCTGAGTCCAAAAATTGATTCTTACTGCAAATATTCACTCAACACAGAGTTTTCTGAAGGCCAGAAACGCTCTCAAATGCATTTTCAGAGTCCAAAAAATTGATTCTTACTGCAAATATTCACTCAACACAGAGTTTCCAGTAAAAGGCCAAAAAACGCTCTCAAATGCATTTCAGAGTCCAAAAATTGATTCTTACTGCAGATATTCACTAACACAGAGTTTTCACTGGAAGGCCAGAAACGCTGTCAAATGCATTTCTGAGTCCAAAAATTGATTCTTACTGCAAATATTCACTCAACACAGAGTTTTCACAAGAGGGCCAAAACGCTCTCAAATGCATTTTCAGAGTCAAAAAATTGATTCTTACTGCAAATATTCACTCAACACAGAGTTTCACAGGAAGGCCAAAAATGCTCTCAAATGCACTTTCAGAGTCCAAAAATTGATTATTACTGCAAATATACACTCAACACAGAGTTTCCACTGGAAGGCCAGAAAAGCTCTCAAATGCACTTTCAGTGTCCAAAAAGTGATTCTTAGTGCAGATATTCACTCAACACAGAGTTTCCACTGGAAGACCAGAAATGTTCTCAAATGCACTTTCAGAGTCCAAAAAAGTGATTCTTACTGCAAATATTCACTCAACACAGAGTTTCCACTGGAAGGCCAGAAACGCTCTCAAATGCATTTTCAGCGTCCAAAAATTTATTCTTGCAGAAATATTCACTCAACAGAGAGTTTCCACTGGAAGGCCAGAAATGTTCTCAAATGCACTTTCAGGAGTCCAAAAAGTGATTCTTAGTGCAGATATTCACTCAACAGAGAGTTTTACACTGGAAGGCCAAAAACTCTCAAATGCACTTTCAGAGTCCAAAAAAAGTGATTCTTAGTGCAGATATTCACTCAACACAGAGTTTCCAGTAAAAGGCCAAAAGCACTGTCAAATGCACTTTTCTGAGTCCAAAAAAATTGATTCTTACTGCAAATATTCACTCAACACAGAGTTTCACTGGAAGGCCAGAAACGCTGTCAAATGCATTTTTCTGAGTCCAAAAATTGATTCTTACTGCAAATATTCACTCAACACAGAGTTTTCACTAGAAGGCCAGAAACGCTCTCAAATGCATTTTCAGAGTCCAAAAAACAGTGATTCTTACTGCAAATATTCACTCAACACAAGGTTTTCACTGGAAGGCCAGAAAGCGCTCTCAAATGCACTTTCAGAGTCAAAAATTGATTCTTAGCGCAGATATTCACTCAACACAGAGTTTTCACTGGAAGGCCAGTAACGCTTTCAAATGCATTTTCAGAGTACAAAAAATGATTCTTAGTGCAGATATTCACTCAACACAGAGTTTACACTGGATGACCAGAAACGGTCTCAAATGCACTTTCAGAGTCCAAAAAAAGTGATTCTTAGTGCAGATATTCACTCAACACAGAGTTTCCACTGGAAGGCCAGAATTCGCTCTCAAAATGCACTTTCAGAGTCCAAAAAAATTGATTCTTACTGCAAATATTCACTCAACACAGAGTTTTCACTAGAAGGCCAGAAACGCTGTCAAATGCACTTTCGGAGTCCAAAAAGTGATTCTTACTTCAGATATTCACTCAACACAGAGTTTTCAGTAGAAGGCCAGAAACGCTCTCAAATGCATTTTCAGCGTCCAAAAGAGATTCTTGGAAGGCCAGAAACGCTGCAAATATTCACTCAAAAGAGAGTTTCCACTGGAGGCCAGTAAAGAATGCTCTCAAATGCACTTTCAGTGTCCAAAAGTGATTGATAGTGCAGATATTCACTCAACACAGAGTTTTCACTGGAAGGCCAGAAATGCAGCTGTCAAATGCACTTTCAGAGTCCAAAAAGTGATTCTTAGTGCAGATATTCACTCAACACAGAGAGTTTCCAGGAAAGGCCAGAAAAAGCTCTCAAATGCACTTTCAGAGTCAAAAAATTGATTCTTACTGCAAATATTCACTCAACACAGAGTTTTCACTGGAAGGCCAGAAAACGCTGTCAAATGCATTTTCAGAGTCAAAATTGATTCTTACTGCAAATATTCCTCAACACAGAGTTTTCACTGGAAGGCCAGAAACGCTCTCAAATGCACTTTGAGAGTCCAAAAAGTGATTGTTACTGCAAATATTCACTCAACACAGAGTTTCCAGTAAAAGGCCAGAAATGCTCTCAAATGCTTTCAGAGTCCAAAAAAGTGATTATTACTGCAGATATTCACTCAACACAGAGTTTTTCACACTGGAAGGCCAGATTCTTAACGCTCAGAAATGAAATGCACTTTCAGAGTCCAAAAATTGATTCTTAGTGCAGATATTCACTCAACACAGAGTTTCCAGTAAGGCCAGAAATGCTCTCAAATGCACTTTCTGGAGTCCAAAACAGTGATTCTTACTGCAGATATTCACTCAACACAGAGTTTTCACTGGAAGGCCAGAAACGCTCTCAAATGCACTTTCTGAGTCCAAAAAGTGATTCTTAGTGCAAATATTCACTCAACACAGAGTTTCCACTAGAAGGCCAGAAATGCTGTCAAATGCACTTTCTGAGTCAAAAATTGATTCTTACTGCAAATATTCACTCAACACAGAGTTTCCAGTAAAGGCCAGAAAACGCTCTCAAATGCACTTTCAGAGTCCAAAAGTGATTATTACTGCAAATATTCACTCAACACAGAGTTTTCACTGGAAGGCCAGAAACGCTCTCAAATGCACTTTCTGAGTCCAAAAATTGATTCTTACTGCAAATATTCACTCAACACAGAGTTTTCACTGGAAGGCCAGAAACGCTCTCAAATGCACATTTGGAGTCCAAAACAGTTATTCTTACTGCAAATATTCACTCAACACAGAGTTTTCACTAGATGGCCAGAAATGCTCTCAAATGCACTTTGAAGTACAAAAAGTGATTCTTACTTCAGATATTCACTCAACACAGAGTTTTCACTGGAAGGCCTGGAAACGCTCTCAAATGGACTTTCTGAACCAAAAAAGTGATTCTTAGTGCAGAGATCACTCAACACAGGATTTCAGTAAAGGCAGAAACGCTCTCAAATGCATTTTCAGCGTCCAAGAGCCAGTTATTACTGCAAATATACCTCAACACAGAGTTTTCTGGAAGACCAAACGCTGTCAATGCACTCTGAGTCCAAAATTGATTCTTACTGCAAATATTCACTCCAGCACAGAGTTTCCAGTAAAGGCCAAAAACGCTCTCAAATGCCTTACAGAGCCCAAAAATTGATTATTACTGCAAATATACACTCACAAGGTTTTCACTGGAAGGCCAGAACGCTCTCAAATGCTTTCTGAGTCAAAAAAGTTCTTACTGCAAATATTCACTCAACACAGAGTTTTCACAAAAGGCCAGAACACTCTCAAATGCATTTTCAGAGCCCAAAAAAGTGATTCTCAGCGCAGATAATCCCCCAAACA